>JBBPBT010000013.1:1110180-1140050 GCA_037974875.1 Cicer bijugum
ATATAAAATTATTAAAGTTTTTATTTATTAAATTTCTTAGTATTTAAAATATTTAATTTTTAATGTTATTTAATATTTATTTTATTTATACATTAATAAGAGTGTCACATCATCAAAAATGTTGCGGAATAAAAAAAATTCAACAATTAATTAATAGAAAACTAAAAAATTAACTTTAAAAATAAAATGATTACAAATTTATTATAAATAAAATAGAAGAATTAAAAATACATTTAACCCATTATTATAATAAATATCGGTTAAATGTACACAAAATTCTTTGTTTTTTATGAAAAAAAAAAATTAAAGTGATGAGATAGTGCCCGGAATGTAAGGTATAAATACCTAATTTACATAGAGTTCAATAATTTAAAATCTTAGGACACTAATACTATTATAATTTCCTTTTATCGTTATTTAAATTCATGGAACTAAACTAACTAAAACCACAAATATCATCTAAGTACCAAACAAATTCTATTGAAAAGTGGATGATATAGCCTTTTGTGATGCAAATACTATTCGGTTTCAGAGGATTCATGGATTTTGCTTAAATTGAAAAATTAATATCGTACACTATGCGAAAAATAGTATTCTACAGTGCTTTTTAAGTCTTTTACGGTGTTTTTTCAAAAAATTAAACGATGTAGTATCTAGCGCTTTAAAAAATACAACATCGCCCTTTAAAAATAAAAAATAAAAAAAATGTTGAAAATCCCTTCTAAAAACGCGCTGCTTGTTGTACTAGTTTTAATGCACTTTTTAAAAAAAAGCGTTATAATAGGTACATTCTTATGCACGTTTTACAACGCTTTTTCAAAAAAATGTTGTAAAACGTGCATTCTTATGCACTTTTACAGCGCTGTAATCAGTTCACAACAAACTTGTAACTTTATATATTGATACAATCAGTTTACAAACAACACATGATATTGACACAATTACATATTTTTTACATTTACATATTCACAAAAATATAACACATATGCTTTACATTTACATATTCACAACCTTGCAGCATGCCAATTTTCCATCAAATCAAATAATTTTCATTTCAATCACATACTTACACTAGTCTTCCTTTATTTCAGTTTGATCTCTTTCAGAGTATGATGGGCTGAAATTGTCAAAGTATTGTGCGATATCAAATTTGAACATATATAAGTTAGAATCAAATATATACATAGTTTATATATGAAAATCAAAATATAATGAAAATATCGTACCATTTTTGGGATTATAGTTTGATTCATATCAACAATCTCCTTCATGAATCGCAATATATAGTACCCGTAGTCTATGTTGGTAGTTTGACGAGGGCACTATAAAATAAAATATATAAATCAAAAAATATTTGTGCATTGATTGTTAATGAAATTTTAAAGGCATATATTTCAAACCTTTATTAGAATTCATGTGATGTTATTTGACTTTTGTTTCGACATTGTAGCACCCGTTTGAGCTTGGAAAACTTGTAAAGGACTATCAAATAAATGTGATTATCATAGCATTAACAAACACATTATTTATTTATATATATATATATGTAAGAAATAAATAAATATTACTTATGTGTCGAAGATAGTCTTTATATCCGAGTGATTGTTGTAATGGTTGTGCAAAGGATCTAAATAGTATATAATTTCAAAGGTCGCATTGATTGCGAACAACATGCAATGTGCCTTAAGTACGTAGCAGTAAAAGTTCAACATGCATTTTAGTGACAACAAAAAATTAATAAATACAATACCTTAAGAGTGCGAAGAAATACGTAGGGTTCGTAGGATTACGACTTCGTTTAAGAAGGAACATCGAGAATACACAGAAATGCGAACGGTTTGTAGGACAGAGTACGGTTCACAGTGATAAGAGTACGTAATAATGTTTGTAAGGATAGTAACAAAGATGAAAATAGTTTGCAATGTAGATAGTTGGCAATATGGTTCGTATGGATAGTAGGGTTCGCAATGAGAAGGACAATGAAGAGGAGGAGGACACTAAAGCATAGTGAAGTCTACGTAATGAAGAGGAAACTAAAGCGGTTTACTGTTATATATAAAACCCTATTACAACGTTTTTTTGAAAGAGCGCAGTAAAAGACTTCCTTATTTTATTTAAAAAAAGTCTATTACAACGCTTTTTTAGAAACCTTTTAAAATGCTTTTCCAAAAACGCTGTAAAATACCTCCTTATTTTATTTTTTAAAAGTCTATTACAGCGCTGTTTTAGAAGTCTTTTAAAGTGTTTGTCCAAAAGCGCTGTAAAAGACCTCCTTATTTCATTTTTTAAAAGCCTGTTACAGTGCTCTTTTAGAAGCCTTTTAAAGCGTTTGTCCAAAAGCGCTATAAAATACCTTCTTATTTTATTTTTTAAAAGCCTATTACATCGCTTTTTCAGAAGCCTTTTAAAGCGTTTGTTCAAAAGCGCTGTAAAAGACCTCCTTATTTTATTTTTTAAAAGCCTTTTATAGCGCTTGTATAAAAAGCGCTCTAATAGGTCATTTAATTATGTGAAAGCACAAGCTAGTCTTTTACAGCGTTTGGCAAAAAACGCTTTAAAAGCTATGTAACATAAGGTGGGAGCGCTATATTTTACAGCGCTTGTGTTTAACGCACACCAAAAGTGCTGTAAAACATTATTTGTGAGCGCTTCAGTTTACAGCGCTTTTGAAAAAGCTGTAAAAGCCTTGTAACACATTATGTGCAAGCACTATGTGATCCTACAACAGCGTTTTTTCCACAGCGTTTGTAAAAAAAGCGTTGTTGTCTCCTTCGCTATTTTTAAAATATTATACAACAGCACTTGTATTTAATAAGCGCCATAAAAGGCGCACTATAAAATGTCACTTTTAAGGTAGTGGTAGGACGAAGCTCTCGACACATAGATCATAGAACCGATCTTTTTGGGTCAACACTACACCGACTAAAATCGAGGCTTGAAGGCGATGGTTAGACTTTTAGATTAGGTATTAGGCGGTGGTTTTGGTTGCGGTGCTCCCCGTATATAAAGTAGTCGAGCATGGTGATTTAAAATATAGTGGTTGGAAGCCTTGACGGCGCTTGTTGTTGTCGAAAAAATAACATGTAACGGTTGTTTGAGATGTGTTCTTATTATGAGAGTCTCATATAGTAGGTCTTGATAAAGATGATTGATGGGAAAAAATTGTGATGAGTTATTCAACCATGGAATGGTAGAAATTGGTAAAGATGATTGATGACTTGTTTTCTTATTATGAGAGTCTCATATAGTAGGTCTTGATAAAGATGATTGATGGGAAAAAATTGTGATGAGTTATTCAACCATGGAATGGTAGAAATTGGTGAAGATGGTGATGAGAAAATGTTGCGTACATGTGTGCATTCATTATATGTTTTCAAGGGAAAAGTGCCCTACAATTTTGCCTATATGTAGGAAATGTAGAGGTTTCAGACTTTAGGAATCCAAACTTAATACTCGTCAATCTCATTTAAGGACTATATAGCATTGACACTTTTAATTGTCCGTGTTTTCGTGTCAGGGTCGTGGACAATGTCCATGCCAATATCAGTTTTTCATAGCTTACAGACAAGTCAGGCCTTTACTTGCCAAAGTACATTATCGGTGTGCTCATCCACAACAATTTTTTACACCATTCACGCAGATCTCGATTGAGCCTATTAGTTCTCTTTGTTGTTTACGTACCATGTCTACAGTCCATAGTCACATCGTAATTTTCTTTGATACGTGGTACGGATACATGTCCGTGGTATAGAGTTTCATACATAAGGGTATAGATTTTCGGTATTTGTCGTTTCATAGATATAATATGAAGTATGTTATCCGTAAATTCTTTTTAGCAACAAGTTAAAAATTATTAAATATATTTATAAAAGTATATTGTCTCTATGTACTACATCTTTTCCACTGCTCAATGCTGCCCCAGATACCCCAAAAAACATCTTAATAGTGCCAAAATGGTGGAAGGACAACACAAGCCAGCTATACCAACCACCCACCCATTTCTATAAAAAGAATTCATTTTTATTTCTCCTATACACGTATTTTTTAATGCTTTAGAGTCTTCTCTCTAGTGAATAAGTTCAACAGCATTCTCTTTCAGCAAAATTTCTCTTCTCCTAGGTGGTTTATCCAATTGATTCAAATTGATTTGATAACGTGGTGTATCTTTAAGGAAATATTTATTTTATCCGTTTGGAAAATCTCTCTGTTAGTTACTTGTAACTTTTAAGTGAAGAGATTAATTTAAAAGAAAATTTAATTGTGATTACTTTTGAGTTATTAGATGAACCTAAAACTTTGGTGCTAATTTTTGAATTAATTATGTGACTGTGTATATGATTATGTAAATATTAAATTGTTTGTATTTCAAGTGTTCTAATTGTTAGGAATTAGTGTATAGAGTTAGAGTTGTCGAGAACATCTAAGAGTGAAATAGTTTTATATTACTTCAAACGGATTATTGATTATATACTGATGTAAGTGTTGTTGTTACTACTTGTAAGTTACAAATAAATTATTGTAAATGTATAATTAAGTGAATTTTTAACTTGAAGTAAGGAGTAGGAGTTGTGGTGGCTAAGGATGGCAATTGAATCCAGTTGGTAGGGTAAAAATCCACAAAAATAACTCACAATGAGTAGGGTAAAAACCCGCATATTGGGTATGGGCATAAGGACATATAATTATCCGTAAAATTAAGCAAGTATAGGTACGGGTACTATAGTACCCACCCCGCCCCGCACCTGCACTTATATAAATATATTATTTATTTATTATATTAATATTTAATTTAATTTAATTAAATATTTTCTTTTATATTTTAACATCTATTAATATCATTGAACCACTACAATATTTATAATTGAAAGAGAAACGTATGCAAACTTTTTAAGATTTTGATTATGATAAACAGGTAAATAATTGTGACTTTATAACTAATAGTTATATCTTATTAATCGTGACTTTATAATTATACTTGCAACTTCCTATCAATTGTTTTCATAAATCTCGAATAATATTGTCGTAGCACTTGCAACTTCATAAAGTATTATTATGGATATTTGGATGTCTATTATAACGAGTGTTCATTTGAAATATTTTGAGTTAGAAAATATCTTGGTTTATAATATTTTATGATTGAATTTAAGATATTTAGATAATTTTTAAATTTAATTACAACAATATTATTTATTTATCGACCTTTTAGATAAAGCGCGGGTAATGGGTATGGGTACGGACACTTAGTATCCATAAGGTAAGGGTACGGGTATTAAAGTTAATATCCAAGACGGTACGGACACGGGTATGAGTATTTTTTTTAAATCCCGGGGCATGGGGACAAATATTGTAGTATCCTACCCAAACCCTACACATTGCCATCCCTTACCTTCACACTCTTAAACCACATTAAAGATACTTTTAACTATCCATGTTTGAATTTGAATGATTGCAGTTATATTTACCTTAAGTAGTTGACTACATGAGTAGGATGAACTAGCTACCCCGATGAGTCATCGTCAATAAAAGAGGCAATAATAACCCGTCGTTATTATCGTTGAGAATACTTTTTAATTTTATTTTTGAAATAGTTAAAAACCATGTTCATCTCTCTTACACAATTTTGAGTGATTATAAGTTCTATGTGGTATCAATGTCAAATGTTAATAATCGTTTCATGTGGCGTGGATTGATATAGAGGTGTGTACTTAAATTAAACATTCAATTAAGTATATTTGATCTTCTAAGTAACATGCTTAAAATAAATAAGTGCATTGTGTTCGTATCTTGTATTTTCTATATTGTAATTTTTTTTGGGACCTAAAACTATTATAGGAATTCTATAAATAAATTTTGCCTATACAACTTTGAAATTGATCTAGACTTTGTGTGTTTGAAACTATATGTGCAAACGTCGGTCTTATTCCATTATGATTATACATATTAGTTTTTCTATAAAAAAAAATTAAAAAAAATTCAAGTGACTGTGTGACATTGAGTTGTTATATGCATTTTTCTATGTCATAGTTTTATGAAACCTATAGAGTAATTGTTGTTAGGATTTAAACATTGTTTTTAAGAGAGTAAAGCTAGAAAATCATTGTTTGGGAAGTTAGAAGAACTTGACAATTTATTTGACATATTTTCGCTTCACTCGACTTAAGTAGTAAGTTTGTGGTTACTAAATCTGTAAATTAATTTTATTTTCTACGTAAATTATAGTGAGTAATTGTGATATTTCGTTCATCATTGAAATTTTAGATGCGATATATGAAGTGAATAATTGTGGTATTTCGTTTATGATTGAATGTTACATGCGATTGTTTAAATAACTTAGTGTTTCATGTTAGCCTATCATGTTGTTGAGCTAATTGAATATTCACATGTTGTGCTTACATGAGTAGTGGATGTCTTAAATATGTTTATAGTCTAAGTTTAAATTTTGAGGGTTGTTAGTTGCAAATTTCGAGGACAAAATTTTTTAATGAGGCGAGAATTATAACACCTCAAATTTTACGATAAATTATTGTATCAATAAAATAGGATTTTGAATAATTAATTTGTATTTAAAATTATTTTAGAATATATGTTGATTAATTTTCTTTATATATGTGCTTCCTATTATCTAATTTTGTACATATTAGACTAAATGATTAATATAAATAACAAATATTATATTTTATTATTTTATATATATTTCTAAAAACAATAGTATTTTACTGAAATATTTTAAAGAATAAGATTTTAGGCGATTTTACTTGTACTTGTGTGTGAGTAATTAATGTGATATTTTCATGTGCGTTTGACTGATGTTAAGTGTGGACATAGTTATATTTTAATTAATTTAAACTATTGTCTATTTTTATTTTATTTTATAAATAATTATCTTGAGATAGTGGAAATATTGTGTTCACTACGCCAAAAATGACATTTTATAATGCATCTTTTACAACGCTTATTAAATACAAACAATGTTGTAGAAAATTTTAAAAAATAACGGATGATACAACAACACTTTTTTGACAAGCGCTGTTATAGGGTATTATAGGGTCACATAGCACTTGCACAAAATGCTTACAATCCTTTTACAGCTCTTCTACAAAAGCGTTGTAAATTGAAGTGCTCTCCCATAGCTTTTATAGCGCTTTTTAAGCACTTTAAACACAACAACGTTGTAATAGGCTTTTTTAAAATAAGTTAAGGTGGTTTTTTACAGCACACTTTCAAAGAGTGTTGTAATAGGCTTTTAAAAAATAAGTTAAGAATGTCTTTTACAGCGCTCTTTCAAAGAGCGCTGTAATAGGCCTTTAAAAAAATAAGTTAAGGATGTCTTTTATAGCGCTCATTCAAAGAGCACTGTAATAGGCTTTTAAAAAAATAAGTTAAGGAGGTCTGCTCTTTCAAAGAGCATTGTAATAGGCTTTTAAAAAAATAAGTTAAGGAGGTCTTTTACAACACTCTTTCAAAGAGCGTTGTAATAGGCTTTTAAAAAAATAAGTTAAAGAGGTCTTTTACAATGCTATTTCAAAGAGCGTTGTAATAGGCTTTTAAAAAATTAAGTTAAGGAGGTCTTTTACAGAGCTCTTTCAAATAGCGTTGTAATAGGCTTTTAAAAAAAAAAAGTTAAAGGGGTCTTTTACAGGGCTCTTTCAAAGAGTGCTATAATAGGCTTTTAAAAAATAAGTTAAAGAGGTCATTTGCAGCGCTCTTTCAAAGAGCGCTGTAATAGGCTTTTAAAAAATAAGTTAAGGAGGTCTTTTACGACGTTCTTTGAAATATCGTTGTAATAAGCTATTAAAAATTAACTTATATTTTTTGAAAAATAATTACATTAAAATGAATACATTTTTCACATGCTTTAAATTTTATTTATCATATATACATTAACAATGTAATTTCTATTTTTTTTTTCTACAACTCTACTATATCATTTTAAAATATGAACGTTTTATGTATATTGTAACGAGTGTTCATTTTAAAATATTATGTATTTCATAATTAGATCAATATTATGAACTTGCATTCTTTTAAATAAGTATTATTTGGTTTTTGAAAAAATTTACAATTTCTTAACAAAATAACATTTTACTAACATAATAAACCATAACAAAATAAATAATTACAATAAAAAAAGATAACATTTTAATTTAAGTAAAAATTTAACACTAGTACAAATATTTTACTAATACTTTTTTAACAAATTTTACTAACATTAAACTTTAAAAATAATATTATAACAAACTGTAAAAATAATATATTTGACATGTTAGAATAAAATTTTAATTTTTTAAAAATATTTTATAACCATTTAACCTTTTTTTGGACTAAATTTAACTTTCTTCAATACTAATGTATAAAATACTAATTTATATTTAAAAGACATTATATAATTACTTTATATAGAGTAGTGTTTGACTTGAAAGTTATGAACAAATAACAATTCTTCTCAATCAACTACTGTCCATACGAACCATATTGCCAACCATCCTCATCTTTGTTACTATCCCTACCAACTCATTCAAATACTATCCCTAAACCGCTTTAGTTTCCTCTCATTACGTAAACTTCATACACTTGTTTCCTCCTCCTCTTCATTCTCCTTCTCATTGTGAATCCTACGAACAATATTGTCTTGTTACTAACCCTCATTACGTAAACTTCATAGTGGATGGCAATGGATAGGGTTTGGGTAGGGTACTATAGTACCCGTCCCGATACCCGCAGTTTAAAAAAATACCCATACCCGTGCCCGTACCCTCTTGGGTATCAATTTTAATACATGTACCCTTATCCTCTGGGTACCTAAGAGCCCATACCCATACCCATTACCCACTCACACTTTAACTAAAATAAATTGATAAATAAATATTATTTTGTGATTAAATTTAAAAATTATTCAAATATCAAAAATCCAATCATAAATTATTATAAACCAAAATATTTTATAACTCAAAATATTTCAAATGAACACTCGTTACAATATACATTCAAATATCTATAATAATATTTTATGAAGTTGCAAGTCTTACGACAATATTATTTGAGATGAGTAAAAATAATTGATAAGAAATTGCAAGTATAATTATAAAGACACGATTAATAAGATATAACTCTTAGTTATGAAGTCACAATTATTTAACTATTCATCATAGTCAAATTCTTAAAAAGTTTGCAAACGTTTAACTTTTGATTTGATTATAAATATTGTAATTGTGCAATGATATTAATAGATATTAAAATATAAAGGAAAACAATTAATTAAATTAAATATTAATATAATAAATAAATAAATAATATATTTATATAGGTGCGGTTGTAGGGCGGGGTGGGTACTATAGTACCCGTACGCGCACCCATACCCGCTTAATTTTGCAGGTAATTACCCGTCCCCGTGCCCATATCCATTATGCGGGTTTTTACCCTACCCATTGTGGGTTTTTTTTGCGGGTACCCATTGGGTCTGGGTCTAATTGCTATCCCTACTTCATACGCTTGTTTCCTCTTTATTCTCCTTGTCATTGCGAACCATCTTTGTTTCTGCGAACCCTACTCTCCTATGAATCGTTCGTATTTTTGCGTTATTCTTCTTTGTTTGTATTTCTGCGCCGTAACCCTATTGTTCTTCTGTTTTTCCGTTATTGTATTTATTAGTTTTTTGTTTCACTAAAATGCATGTTGAACTTATACTGCTATCAACGCACAAATATTTATTGACTTATATATTTTATTTTATAATGCCCTCGTCAAACTAACAACATCGATTGTGGGTACTATATATTGCGATTCATGAAGGAGATTGTTGATATGAATCAAACTATAATCCCATAAACGGTACGATATTTTTCATTATTTGATTTTCATATATAAACTCTGTATATATTTGATTCAATAGTCCAACATACTCTGAAAGAGATCTAATTGAAATAAAGGAAGACTGGTGTTAGTATGTGATTGAAATGAAAATTATTTGATTTGCTGGGAAATGACATGCTGCAAGGGATAGTTATATGAATATATGGTAGTTATGTTATGTGTAGTTCTGATAGTTATATGTATATGAATAGGGCACATTTGAAAAGTTGTGAATATGTAGTTATAAGAATATGTATATAGTTTTGTGTTGTTGTCAATATGTGAATATGTATATGAATATGTTGTGAACTGATTGTGTAAATATGTAGAGTAGTAAAGTTAAATTATAAAGTTATATAGTTATGTTGTTGTGTACTGATTGTGTGAACTGATACTAGATGAAAAAGATTTTGGAAAAAAAAATTAAAAGACAACACTGTAATAAGTGCATAATAATGCATCTGTTGAATGCACCTTTTACAGTGTTTTTTCCAAAAAGCGTTGTAAAACGAGTATAACAAACGCGCAATATATCTACTTATTTTATAGCGCTTTTTTATTTTAAAAAGCGTTGTTGTATCTTTTACAGCGCTGGATGCTACAGCGCTTATTTTTTTGAAAAAATGTTGTAAATGACTTAAAAAAACGCTATAAAATAGGTTTTTCGCATTGTGGTTTGATTTCCTTTATTTTGATATACTTGTTATGCCATTGTGATTTTACATAATTTTATTATAATTTAGTAATTAATATAAAATATTGATGATATATTTATTTATTTTGTGATTTTGACTATTCTCTAATGATTATAGTATTTTAATGCGAGTGTTTTACAAAATAAGTATAGTTTTTGAAAATTAGATAATGTTTGGAGGAGTATTAAAAATGAGATTAAGTAACTATTAGTTTTGTTTTAGCAAAATAGAAATAATAATAGTAAAACAAAAGAAGAATAAAGGGACCAACGGGTTTGACCCATGTGTGAACCCTAATTGTTAATAAAATACAAAAAAAAAAAAAAAAGGAAAGGGAGTTGGACGGCAGCCGTAAAACTAAAGACAAAACACAACAACAACAACAACAACCTATCATTTGACATCGGCGGTCGATATCTGTTTTAGAAAACTTTCTCAATTTTCGTCCAAATTTCTGTATGTTGTTTCACTAATTTAGTTAGTCATTTAAACATGTTTTCCCATATTCTTAACCAACCCAAGGTCTCTCTAAAATACCTGACTTCTTCGTTTGTGGAATTCCTAATTCTGCACCGTTCTTCTTCACCGTAAGTCCGATTTGAGTGAAACCAATGCCAAAACAATCGTGTACAAAGTGGTTATATTATCCATTTATTGGGTTTATAATTTGTGGTAAGTTTCCTTGACCTAATTTCGAAATTAGTTTTAGAGTGTCTTCTCATAATTTATTTTTAACGTTTACCCATAAAATGTCGAGTTAGATCGATTGAAGGATAAAAAGTCAATGAACAAAGGTTGTTTGTTCGTGGAATCGTATTCGTGTGTGAAAGCGTCAAAATAAGGTAAGGGGTGAGAGAGTGTTTGACTTCATGAGTATAATATATTCTGAGATGAAAGGGAAAAACGTATTTCCCAACGTTTCATTTGGGGCTCGCTACGTATGGAACTAGCCATTTGAGGGATAAATTAATTAATGTGCAAATATGGAAATTGTGAAAATAAAATGTGGAATAGAAATATTTATAAGATGTTGATTGATTTAATTTCGTTAAATGTGTTTATTTGATATTATTGTGATATTGAGTGTCGAATGAATTTAATGTATATGTTTGATTAGATGATTTTATGTGATGTTATAATAAAAGATGAATGTGTTTTGATAATTTTATGTGATGATGATGTAGTATGATTAATAATTGTGATTTTATAAATTTGTGATAACTTTATGTGATGAGGTGTGATTATGTTAGTGATGCTATAAATTTGTGAGGATTTTATGTAATGATTATCATGTGTAATTAATGATAGAAATGTTATAAATTTATGATGAGAATATTGAAGTACCTTTGTAGTTGATGAAATAATTGTGATTCTAATTTGTGTTTGAGATGACGATCTTAATGGAGTATCATAGGCCAACGAGAGGAAAAAATAAATATTGAGAATTTGTAAAGTGGAGATTGTTTTCTCATCATATAGGTAGGGTCTGACAAGCCTAGTGATTCCGGAAAACTACAACTGAATGAGTGAGCTTGATTGTGGCGATCTTCTGTTGAGCCTTAAGGCAAGATTGTTAGACCTTGGAGGTATTCGGGTGGGAAATTCCTAGGTGACTTGGAGGTAGCACTCCAAATGTCGGATGCTACCATGCAACACACATTTAGCTAGATTGTCGCGTATATGTGTCTCAAGTTGAGTTGAAAGAATCTATGAGGACATGACCAATTTGAATTGTTTGTCCACCGAGATAGTGGCATAGTATCAAGCCTTCTCACTATGTACTTCAGAGTTTGAATGGTACCATATTGTGAAGTAAAGTCTAAGCTCATACATAGCATTGCATTTTCTCGTGATTGTTTTGTAGTGATTAATGTGTATCATGTGCAATAATAATTTCTCTTAGACAATTTGATGTTACAGTGAAATTTAATGATTTTATTTAAGTGATTTTGACCTTTAATGTGATATTTTCTTGAGAAATGTATGTGTAATGATACGGTTCTATTATGATTGTTTGCGTGTTCTTCTTACTTATATCATATTATCAACATGATTTTGAAACTCACCTCCTTCGTTGTTTGTGTTTGACTGGTTTGGTCATGCGTTTGCAAAATTGCAATTATTACAGGTTAATTAGTCTTGAAGTTCAAGTTTGGGAGAAATCTAGCTCTGATAGGTGATACCGGGAATTAAGAGTTGTAATTCATATTTTAGTTATGTAATTTGAAATGACTTTTTATATGAAAACCTTAGTAGTAGTAAGTTTTTAGAATTAAAATAAGAATTTATAGTTAAATCAAGTTCATTGAGATTAAATTGTTTTAATTGAGTAATAAAGTTTGAATTGTTTCATGTGTACTTTGAAAAATGTGATATCTTAAATTAGTTACAAAAGTTTTTATATCCTTGTGAATAACATCCGTTGCAAATTTTACTCAAAAAATCTAGTATAAATTATTATATATGTCATTTTGAGATTTAGGGTGTCACACACAAACTCCAACAATATCGGATTTTCACTCATAGATAATAATACTAAATCATTCACATATATCACGTTAATTGAAATGCAAATAATAACAATTCATCATATTTTATATCATATTACAATATCAAGGGTGAATATAAACAAAATACAGAATACGTCAAATACACAATTCAAAACATCACCAACT
This sequence comes from Cicer bijugum, assembly GCA_037974875.1. NCBI lineage: Eukaryota > Viridiplantae > Streptophyta > Magnoliopsida > Fabales > Fabaceae > Cicer > Cicer bijugum. Next base: position 1,123,400 of record JBBPBT010000013.1, read on the forward strand.
CATTATTTTAATAATGATTTTTAATTTGTCATTTACTATTCTTGTTATTCAATTCCTTTGTTTTTTGATAAAGACTATTTATTTTTATCAAGAGTTGGTGTCATGTCTATTAAAATAAAAAAACAACGGATTTCATGCCCTCTGGTCACAATAAACCACTACTACCTCATATCCTCTATACTTGTACTATCACTATGAACAGACCTTACAAAAACCTAGACTAATTGCAAACTCATTTTACATTCCTCTTCATTCTCATCATATGATTTTCACAAAACAAACTTGTTTCAAAAATGGATCATCGTGGGAACGACACCTTATCTACAACGGAGCCACCACTATGGTGAAAACTATCTTAACGTCTTTGATTAATCTTTTTCTCTTGGTTAGTCATTTCCCCACAATATATCTTCTATTTGGAGTTTTCCTTCAACCTTAACATCAATCATAAATTTTGACTAAAACTACAAAGTTTAATTATAATATATATATATATATTTTATTTAAATATTCAATATGTATATATATATATATATATATATTTTATTTAAATATTCAATATGTCTAAGTTTATAACGCATATTTTGATTGGAGAAATAATATATAATGAGATTTGTAGCACCTTAAATTTTATAATAAATTATTTTATTAATTGAATAGAATTTTAAATAATTAATATGATATTAAAATTATTTTAGAATATATGTTGATAATTTTTGTGACTAATTTTTATTATATAGATGTTTTCTATGATGAGCTAGTTTGAAACATATTAATTTAATTGAACGATAAAAATAATAAATATTTTATTTTATTATTTTATATATTTTCAAAAATTAATAGAATTTTAGAGTAATATTTTAAATATCAAGATTTAAATAGAATGTGGGTTAATAATTAATGTGATATTTTCTTATATGTTTGCTCAATGTTAAGTGTGCACATATTTATATTTTAATTATTTCTAAGTATCTCTTATTTTAATAATTTATATTATAAATAATTATCTTGGGATATTAGTAATGTTGTGTTTCAGTATGCCAATGGGTAGGGTATCCGTACCCGCAGTTTAAAAAAATACCTATACCCGTGCCCGTACCCTCTTGGGTATCAACTTTAATACCCGTACCCTTACCCGATACGTAAGTACCCGTATCCGTACCCATTACCCACAATTTAACTAAAATAAATCGATAAATAAATATTATTTTGTGATTAAATTTAAAAAGGATCTCTTAACTTAATTTCAGTTAACGTTTTAGTCCTTTATTTTTTTTTCTCGATTTTGTCCTTTATTTTAATTTTAAGTGACAATTTAATCTTTTTTGTTTTAAAATGTTAACAATGTTATCCTTTTTTTTACAAAAATTCATCAAAATTTTCAAACAAAACTCATAAATTTAATTATATTTTTTAATATAAAATAAACTTTATCAAATTTGTAACTCAAATCTTCAAATAAACTCATATATTTCATTCTTTATTTGATGTTGTTAGAGATAAAAATATGATTTTATTTAAAGATTTAAGTTATAAATTTGATGAAATAGCATTATATTGAGGATGATAATTAATTTTATGTGTTTTGTTTGAAATTTATGATGAATCCTTTGAAATTTTGCATAAAATAAGGATAAAATTGTTGATATTTTAAAACATAAAAGATCAAATTGTCACTTAAAATTAAAATAAAGGACCAAATCGGGGGAAAGAAAAAGATAAAAGACTAAAACGTTAACTGAAATTAAGGTAAGGGACTATATGTGGTATTTACCCATTTAAAAATTATCCAAATATCATAAATTAAATCATAAAATATTATAAACCAAAATATTTTCTATCTCAAAATATTTCAAGTGAACACTCGTTACAATACACATTCAAATATCCATAATAATATTTTATGAAGTTGCAAGTCTTACCACAATATTATTTGAGATCAGTAAAAATAATTTATAAATTGCAAGTATAATTATAAAGACACAATTAATAAGATATAATTCTTAGTTATAAAGTCACAATTATTTAACTATTAATCATAATCAAATTCTTAAAAAGTTTGCAAACGTTTATCTTTTGATTTGATTATAAATATTGTAATGATTTAATGATATTAATGGATATTAAAACATAAAGGAAAACAATTAATTAAACTAAATATTAATATAATAAACAAATAAACAAATAATATATTTATATAAGTGCGGGTGCGGGGCGGGTACTATAGTATCCGTACCCGTACCCATACCCGCTTAATTTTGTGGGTAATTACCCGTCACCGTGCCCATACCCATTATGCGGGTTTTTACCCTACCCATTGTGGGTTTTTTTTGCGGGTACCCACTAGGTCTGGGTCTAATTGCCATCCCTAGTTTCAGTTCTGTTACTTTCAAATATTTGTTATGGTATTGTGATTTTATATCTATTTATTATAATTTAGTAGTTAATATAAAATATTGATGTTATGTTTATTTATTTTATAATTTTGACTATTCTCTAATATGATGGTATTATTATAATGTGAGTATTTGAAGAAATAAGTATAATTAAAGAGATTACTTTGAATGTGAGAGTTTCGGTTATTAGTAATATGTTATTTTTTATATATAAATTATTTTAATTACTCTAATTTATAATAAAAGTAAAACATAAAATAAATCAGGAGACTAATAGGTTTTGCCCATGTGTGTGAAAGGTTAATAAAATAAAATAAATAAGAAAAAGATATATGCGGCAACCGCTTGAAAGAGGAAGAAATCAACAAACACAACAAACTAGGCTCCAAATTGAGGGGACTTGGAGGTAGCAATCCAAATGTCGGGAGTTACCATGCAACACATGTTTATCTCGATTGTCGCGTATATGTGTCTCGGATTGAATTGAGGGGACCTATGAGGACATGTCCAATTTGAATTGTCCATCCACCAAGATGGTGGCATAGTATTAAGCCTCTTAGCCTAGTACTTCATTGTTGGAATGGTACCACATTGTAAAGTAGATTTTAAGATCATGCATTGAATTGCATTTTCTTGTGATTGTTTTGATGTGATTAATAGATATCGTGTGCGATAATAATTTCTCTTAGATTATTTGATGTTATAGTGAAACATATTGGTTTTCCTCAAGTGGTTATGACTTTATAATGTGATATTTTTCCTTGAAGAATGTTTGTGTAATGATACACCTTAATTATGATTAACTGTATGTTCTTCTTACTTATATTATACTATTAACATGATTTCAAAAATCCCCTCCTTTATAGTTTGTGTGTGACTGACTTGATCCTGCAGTTCCAAAATCGCAGTTATTACAGTTTAATGAGTCTTGAAGTTCAACTTGGGAGAAACCTTGCTTTGATAGGTGATACCGGAAATAAGATTTGTAAATTGCATTTTACTTTTACTTTTTTTATTAGAAATGACTTTTTGTAAGAAAATTTTATAAGTACTTGTAAGTTTTTGAAATTAAATTAAGAAATTTTAGTTAAATCAAGTTTATGGAGATTGCACATTTTTATAAGAGGAAAAAGTTTAAAGTGTTTCTTCTGAATTTTGAGAAATGTGATATCCCAAATTAATTATAAATTTTTTTATTTCTTTGAAAATATATTTTATCCGGTGCTAATGTATCAAAAAAAAAGCTACTATAATTTCTTATATACTATTTTAGGGTTTATGGTGTCACAAGTTGATTTTAGTAAAAAAAAATTACATTATTATTTGACACAATCATTTTAGATATATTTTTAAAATAATTCTAAATTTTGTGAGGTTAAAATATGAATTAGAAACTTTTATAAGATGTTGTTTGATTTTATTTTGAAGATCGTGTGGTAGTTGAATTATTGTAGAATTGTGTGTTTGATGTATTATGTACTTTGTTTATATTCATCCTTGATATCGTTATATGATATAAAATATGATGAATTATAATTGTTTGCATTGCAATTGACGTGTTATGTGTGAATGATCTGGTATTATTATCTATGAGTGAAAATCCAATATTGTTAGAGTTTTTGTATTACGTTGACAAATTTTTAATATAATTATATGACTATGGAAATATTCAATCACGATGTGTACCTGTTGACTTGTGATGTTACCACCTTGATGATATCATGAAATGCATATTGTGTTAATTGAATTCTGATGAATTTGACATGTACCTATAATGGTTATCTTAATAGATTGAGTAGCCTAGGTCAATGAGGAGAGAAAATAGATGTTATTTCTTTGAAGTGGATATTATCTTGTCATCATATAGGTAGGGTCTAACAAGTCTAGTGATGTTGGGGAAGTACAACAGAATGAGTCTGATCGTGGCGGTCTACAATTGAGTCTTAAAACAAGATTGTTAGACTTTAGAGGTATTTGAGTGGGGAATTAGTAGGTGACTTAGAGGTAGCCCTCCAAATGTCGGGATCTACCATGCAACACACGTTTACCTCGACTGTCGCGTATATGTGTCTCTGAATGAGTTAAGAGGATCTATGAGGATATGACCAATTTGAATTATACGTCCACATGCGTCGTGGCATAGTATCAAGTCTGCTAAACAAGTACTTCAAAGTTAGAATGGTACCAACGAAAGAGGATGAGTCTAGAGTGTATAAGAGCATCCATAACATTACTTGACTTGTGTGTTGACTTACTTGATGTTGTGGATTGTATGAATGTTTTACCTTGATTATTATTGTTAGTTATGGTTTGATATGATATGGTGTTTAATTAATGTTTTATAAGTTCTTCTCCATTATTTTACACTATTATATGTTTTCGAAGCTCACCCATTGTTGTTTGTGTTTGGCGCTTGCGAGAGCGCAGTCATTTCAGGTTATCGGTTGGTGATTCATGCTCTGATAGGTGATACTGGGTGGGAGTAATTCATTAAGTTTTGAACATATTTTTGTGTCAAAAATATATGTTTAATAAAATAAGCTATATTTGATTCTCTTTCAAAACTAGTGCATTTTACTTTTTATTTCAATTTGGGTTTAGGGTGTCACAAAGTCTATCAAACTAACTCAACAAAATGTTAGGCCTTCTCAATATTTATATTCTTAAATAATTTGAATGAAGTTGGACCAATGTTGTGTCCAGTGTCAGATGGACAATTCCTCTTCAAATGGACAATTCTTACACAAATGAAATGTGAATTAAAATTATTTGATATTGATTAGTTTAAATCCCACTAAATGTAAACCAACAATTTAAATTCATAAGATGAATTTCGTTTATTTACGTGAGAAATTCTCAAATCTTTGCCACATTCATTGGAGACAATAACATCCCTTATACCAGATGCACCCACCACTATGTTCGACTACGATAAGACAATTGGATTATTGGTGTATTAGTCAACAAAAATAGTAGATTAGTATTTCTAAGAAAAAAATTTATACTTATTGAAATTTGAATTGGAAAGTATAAAATTAAACCTGAATGAATTTAAATTTTGCAATCAAGTTTGGGTTATTTGTGAATTTCTTGACTCTGTATGACATTTCAAATCAAGATGCACGATTCACATTTCAATAACCTTTGCAATGAAAGGTAGAGTCCACCAAATCAAAAAATTCTTTGGGGATGATTCCAAAAGAAACATCATGTAACCATTAGTCATATAAAGTTGAGGTTAGCTAATTATGTACAAACACATTAATATTATTATGTTTAATATATAGTGACATAGTGTTTGTGATAAAAATTGGATAAACATACATACCCTAGATGTTTATGTGACACCTTAAATCGCAAATAGTTTATATAATAATTACTTATAGTAGATTTTTTTTTAGCAAAATCCGCATGGATAAAGAAAATCTATTTTAAGAAAGTAAAAAATTTTATAATTAATTTAGGATATCACGTTTCTCAAAAATCAAAAGAAACGCTTTAAACATATTTGCTTCTATAAAACATACAATCTCCATTAACTTGATTTAACTAAAAAAAAATTAATTTAACTCCAAAAACTTCCTAGTAGTTATAAGGTTTTGAAATAAATGTATTTTCTTATTAAATATGTAAACGTAAAATAAAATTTACTACTCTTATTCCTAGTATCACCTATCAAAAGGAGGTTTCTCCCAAACTTGGCATCAAGACTCATTAACCTGTAATAACTGTGATTTTACAAACGCATAACACAAACAACGAAGGATGTGAATTTTGAAATCATGTTAATATTATATTATAAGGAGAACACACAAACAATTATAATAGACCATATCATAATCACACTACGATATAGCAAAATATTTAAACAAATAGTATCGTGTTATAACATCAAAGTCACTCAAGTAAAATAATTATCTCATTGTAATATGCATCAAATCATCTAAGAGTAGTTATTATTACTTTGTAAAGACATCAATCACAACAAAACCATCATAAGAAAATGAAATGTTGTGCATAAGCTTATACTCTACTTCGCAATATGGTACCATTCTAACTCTAAAGTACTTAATTAGGAGGCTTAATATTATGCCACCACCCCGGTTGACGAACAATTCAAATAAGCCTTGTCCCCATAAATCCCCTCAACTCAACCCAAGACACATATACACGATAGTCGAGGTAAATGTGTGTTGCATGGTAGCTCTCGATATTTGGAGTAGTACCTCCAAGTCACCAAGGAATTCCCCACCCGAATACCTCAAAGGTCTAACTATCTTTCCTTAAGGCTCAACAGCAAACCTCCACAATCAAGCTCATTCAGTTGTACTTCCCCAGAATCATTAGTTTTGTCAGGCGCTACATATATGATGACAAAATAATCTTCGCTTCGCAAATTCTCAATATTTATTTTCTCCCCTGATTTGCTTATGAAAATCATTAAGACCGTCATCTCAAACACAAAATAGAATCACTATTATTTCATCAACTATGGGGTTATTTCAATATTCTCATCACAAATTTATAGTGTCACTATCATTAAGCATACATCGTCACATAAACTCATCATAAAATTATAGCATCGATCATACCTCATCACATAAACTTATCACAAATTTATAACATCACAATTATTAACTATACATCATCATCCTCATATAAAATTATCACAATGGATCCATATTTTATGATCACATCACATAAACTCATCTATTCCAACATATACATAAAATTCATTCAACACTCAATATTATAATAATAACAAATACGACACATTTAAAGACACTAAATCAATCAACATGTTTTAAATATTTATATTCTATATATTAATATCATTATTTCCATATTTGCACATTAATTAATTTATCCTTCAAAGGGCTAATGTCGTACATAGTGAGCCTTGAATGAATCGTTGGGATATACGATTTTCCCGTTCATATCACAATATATTATACTCACGAATTCAAACGCTCTCAAACCCCTTACCTTATTTCGACGCTTTTACACACGAATATGAGTCAACAAAAAAACAACATTTGTTCTTTGACTTTTTGTCCTTCAATGGATCTAACTTGACAATTTATGGGTAAACGTCAAAAATAAATTATGAGAAGACACTCTAAAAACTAATTTCAAAGTTCCGTCAAGGAAAATTACCATAAACCATAAAAATAATTAGTGGATAATATAGCCACTTTTTGCACGATCGTTTTGCCGTTAGTTTCACTCAAATCGGACTTACGGTGAAGAAGAACGGCGCAAAATAATGACCCATTAAAGAAGAAGCTGGGTAGTTTAAAGAGAAACTGGGTTGATAAAAAAAAATCTAAGAAAATGTGTTTAATTGACTATCTAAATAAATTGAACAAAATACCCAAATTTAAACGTAAACCCAAATTTGAACGTAAACGGATAAACTTTTTTGTAATAGTTATCGACTATTGATGACAAACGATAGTCTTAATTTATATTTCCTCTTCTTTAAGCGTATGTTACTACTCCTCCCCCATCCTTCCTTATATCTTTTATTTTTATTTTTATTTAGTTTAGTTAGGTTTTACTTGCATATGGACTTAACCCATGAAACACATTTTACTCATTTTTATTTATTTATAAAATCAACAATTACCAAATTTGTTTTTTTTTATACTTTTTTTATACACAATTTGATTACTAATATTTCAAATCAAATACTTTATAAAATAAAGTAATTAATCTTTTAAAATATATTAATAACCAAAACTCTTATATTCAAAATGATCACTATAATAATATTTATTTTTTAAAATACTCAAATTAAAATATTATCATTATTAGAGGATAGTCGAAACTATAAAATCAATCACACTTTATATTAGTTATTATTTCATAATAAATATATATAATATCACAATCTCATAACACGTATATAAATATAAGAAAATCAAACAGAACATTACTAATATCTCAAAATAATCATTTATAAAGTAAATAATTAAAATAAGAAATACTTTGAAATAATTAAAATATAAATATATGCACACTTGACATTAGTCAAACATACAAAAAAATATCAAATTAACTACTAACTCACATATACACGTAAAATTTCTTAAAATATTATTCTTTAAAATGTTTACACTAAAATACTATTATTTTAGAGTTTCAATTAATTATGTTGATGATTGTTTAAACAACATTGAAGCATCCCGATCAAATATAACAAAGGTGGCTGAATTAATTGTGTTAATCACATGAACTTTAATTCTATAGCGAGAAACATTCATAACATGTTTGTTACATTTTCCACAATAATACATGCGCTCATCAGGGATTACTTTCTTATTGCACACGCATGTTGTGTACCACCAGTCAACTGTGTCAACGACATGTTTCAAAGTGCCTATGACGATAAAAGATTACCCTTAGCAATCAATACAAATTACAAATGTACCAAATCAATTAAAAATTACAAAAAAAAAATTTATTTTGATCATAATTATGTATTCTAAAGAAATAATTTACATGTTAAAAATATGTTATAAATAAATAATAAATTAATAATTAATCATAAAAAACATGTTTGTATGTATTTATGGCAAATGTTAATATGGGAAATAAATGTGAATTATTTCAGACTTAATATAAAATATACTTTGAACTAAATATTAATCAGTTTGTTTAATATGCTTAATTCGAATTCGTAAATCAAGATTAGTTTTTTCATAAATTGATTATTCTATATTGAGTAAAAATACAATATTCAATTTACTAAAATCTTGACTATCTTTGAATTTACTTTGTTGAATATTTAAGAAACGGTTAATTATTTAACGAACGGTTATTAATTATTTATACTCATAAATTATTATCTTAAATAATTTATCTTTTTTATGTATTTGCCTTATTTCCAAAAATAACTCTATAAATATATGATTTTCTTCAATCCATTATTGTAACTTTCATATATTAAAAATTATTCACTTTCAAAGAAAAGGTTAATTGAAGAAGCAATGTTTTTATTTATCCAAAAATTATTTTTGATATGTGTATTGACGTTGTTGTTCATGCAAAATGTTCTTGGACACGTGTGACTATTTTTAATGGAATGAATATTAGCTTAACTGTTCATTGCAAATCTGGTGATGATGATCTTGGAGTTCGTGTTCTTCAGTTTAATCAAAGTTTTGATTTTTCTTTTAATGATAACTTTTTTAGGACAACACAATTCTATTGTTCCTTTCAGTGGAATGGTGAATTTAAATGGTATGACATATACATAGCAAATAGAGATCCGTGTAATGATTGCAAATGGATTATAAAATCCATTGGACCATGTATGCTTGATAAAAGGCATACTTGCTTTGAGTGGAATAAGTAATTGATAATGTGTTACACATTTGTTTATCTTGATAAATAATGTACTTGAGGGTATACAATGTAACATTTCATGTTTTATAATAAACTATTTTTAAATGAAATGATATTTTAATAAATTAATTTGGTGTTTATATTATTTTAGAATATATAAGTTTATGATTAGTTTTCTTCATACATGTGTTTTATATAATGTGCTAATTTTATACATATTTGACTAAATGAGTAATATAAATGAACAATAGAATAATATAAACTATAAACACCTTGGAATACAGTGTACTTGAGGGTATTGCAGAATTTTATACATATTTGTTTATCTTGTGCATCTATTTTGGTTATTTAATAAATTTTGTGCATCTAATAAATGTATTTGTGTCATTAAATTATTATTTAGATCATTTTCGTCATCCGAGACACTCTAATTCATTTTGGTTGTATAAGTAATATTGTTATCAACTTCAAAGTCAACAAGCATATATTCTTGGGACAACAATAGAACAACAACAATTCCATATTCAACCTAAAGGAAATCGACACGTAACAACAATCATCTATCCTACTTGAAATAATATGTTTGCAAAAAGGACAACACACATAGACGAGACCATATCACCCTATCATGTATCCAATTATATGTCATACTCCAATTTGTCTAGTGCACAAAGACAAAGAAAATGAAATTGAAGGGTTGTGTAGGTTTTTTCTTGTTGGAATTGGACTAAAGGAACGTCAAGGGTCTTCATTTAAGGGTTATTATTGAAGTTTTTTTTAAAAAAAAAATCTGCAAAACAATAAGGGAAGCGGAACGTTTGAAAGGCTTAGGGAGTAAAGATGGAATTATTTTAAAATTTAAACGAGGACACTTACTAAGAAATCAAAAAGAAAAATAGTATTATATGAAAAAGTGTTTTTTTTTAAGATATTAAGACATTGAATTGAATGTATAGTTTTCAAAAATAAATATTGATTTTTAATTTTTTTTATAAGTGTTTCAAAGACATTTGTTAATATTTTCTTTTGTAACTTTATTATTCTTTTTTGTAGTACTTTTTTGTTTATCGTAGAAGATAATTTAAATTTATGTTAATATCAATATTTTTCAGTTTAATTAGAATTTAGATACTACAAGACTTTATTTGACTTTATATATTTTTTTTTGACTGTAAATTAGTTTTAACAACTTTCAACGGAACAATTGAAAATAAAAAACTGAACTAAATTTATAGAATAATAGATAAGAATATATAAATAATAATAATAATTGAAGATTAATTACAATTAATAAAAAAGTCAACACAGCAAAAGACTCATGAATGGCAAACTTGCCATAAAATAAAATTTATAATATTGTAATATACATATTCTTATTTGTTTTTAATTGAACACAGTTTTTAAGAAAAATGAGCTTGATATTTTGGATTATAAGTACTACTTTTGTCTCTAGTTAAATATAGAACATCATAGAGATTTTTTTACTAATAAAACATCACAAACATTAGAAAAATTAATAGTTTCTTAAATCCAATCAACTCGAATATCCAAATCAAACCAATCTAAAAATTATCCATTATTTTTTGTTTGCGGAAACAACTAAACTAAATCAATGTAAATCAAAGTGTAACACCCCGATTTTTAAAGTGAGGGTGTATTTTTTTTTTCAAAAGAAATTAAAATAAAACATAGAAATAAATAAGGTAACACCTTTGGATAATAATTAAGTCATTATAATTTACAAGCAGTGGAAAAAGTTTCTCGAAATATGAATCCAAAATATTTACATATCAAAATGCGGTACAGTTTTCCAGTTTAAAATAAACACAAATCAAAAGAAAGACGTATGTTCCCTCAATGTCAACCTAATCTGATCATTCTACCAAAAACTATACACCCTGAGTGATCTCCACGCGCCCCGTAAGATCCTCCTAACGTAGCTCCAGTCAGGCATTCCCATCTACATCCCCATCCACATGGGTATGGACCAGTAGGATTGTCCTGGCTCTCATCTGAGGGCAAAGCCCAGATTTCCACAATAGTTGTAAAGGGTCACCAACCGAAATTAATAGTTAACACATAACATTTAAGTTTTTAAATGCACAAATAACCTTTTCAACTTAGCATGCATCTTAAAAGGGTTTTCCATATGCTAAAAGTTCATATAATGCTTACCAAATGAAAACGAAATCAAAATAAAGTTCTCAATCCATCAAGTAATACATAACTGACCAAAACATTGATAAATCAATTGAGCAAATGATTATCTAACTCAAAATAAGAATTTCCACTGAGCCAATGGATTGGGAAAATCGATTTCCGGAAAGTTTTTAGTGAAAACTGAACTCTGAGCTTAAATCAATCGATTGGGGAAATCGATTGAATGAAAAACTGAGCCCCTGTATTGAAGCCAATCGATTTACCAAATCAATTTTGTCAATTTTGCTGAGCTCCTGTAATGAATCCAATCGATTGCTAAATCGATTTCTTAAATGGTTTTGAAAAACATATTACAAAATCGATTGGGTAAATCAATTTTGTCAAATTTGCGAAGTCCCTGTAACTCATCAAATCGATTGGGTAAATTGATTTCCCTGCAGGTTCTTCCAAAAATACCTAAACTAACTCAATCACATTCATACACAACTCTAACACATAACACTTAGCAATTTCAACACGATCACCACGACATTATGAGCTTCGAAATAGTTTTGCAATCAAACATGCTATCACACAATTCCAAAACATAACTCTTAGTAAAATCAACACAATGACATCTCAAGTTCAAACACTCAATCATAAACTTGAATCAACACACTTACACACAATTTCAAAACATACCGCTTAACAGTTACAACTCAATACCCACAGAGACAAGATGAACCAACAAATCACATGGAATCATCTTGACTCGACAATCCCAACACAGACAAGATGAACCAACAAATCACATGGAATCACCCTGACTCGACAATCCCAACACAGACAAGATGAACCAACAAATCACATGGAATCACCCTGACTCGACAATCCCAACACAGACAAGATGAACCAACAAATCACATGGAATAACCCTGACTCGACAATCCCAACACAGACAAGATGAACCAACAAATCACATGAAATCACCCTGACTCGACAATCCCAACACAGACAAGATGAACCAACAAATCACATGGAATCACCTTGACTCGACAATCCCAACACATACAAGATGAACCAACAAATCACATGGAATCACCTTGACTCGACAATCCCAACACAGACAAGATGAACCAACAAATCACATGGAATCACCTTGACTCGACAATCCCAACACAGACAAGATGAACCAACAAATCACATGGAATCACCTTGACTCGACAATCCCAACACAGACAAGATGAACCAACAAATCACATGGAATCACCTTGAGTCGACAATCCCAACACATACAAGATGAACCAACAAATCACATGGAATCACCTTGACTCGACAATCCCAACACAGACAAGATGAACCTACAAATCACATGGAATCACCTTGACTCGACAATCCCAACACAGACAAGATGAACCAACAAATCACATGGAATCACCTTGACTCGACAATCCCAACACAGACAAGATGAACCAACAAATCACATGGAATCACCTTGACTCGACAATCCCAACACAGACAAGATGAACCAACAAATCACATGGAATCATCTTGACTCGACAATCCCAACACAGACAAGATGAACCAACAAATCACATGGAATCATCTTGGCGCGACAATCCCCGCCAGGATAAGATGAACCAACAAATCACATGGAATCATCTCATGGCCCATGGACAAGATGAACCAATAAATCACATGGAATCATCTCGTTTCCCATGGATGAGATGAACCAACAAATCACATGGCATTATCTCAGTTACCACTATCACTATGAACTGCCTGAGTGTACCCTGACTCTATCCACTACAATCGTTAAGTAAATGCAATATTAAAAGATTCTCTGTTTTTAATATTCATATAACTTAAACGATTTTCACAACAAACATTAAGTAAACAAGACATTAAGAGATTCCCCATTCTTAATACTCATTTAACTTAAACGATTTTCACAAACACACACTAAGTAAACAAGACATTAAGAGATTCCCCATTCTTAATACTCGTTTAACTTAATGGTTTTCAAATTCCACACAAAACACATCTCAAATTCTATAATTATCAATTATGAATTACACGTCGAATACGACGACACAAATCAACACAATCCATCACTCAAACACAACAAATTTCATTTACTCAAAATCATACATAAATGAGGTAAATTCATTTTCCGCGAAACATTCATCAAGATCACCAAAACCCCACATTAGAATTTCACCCATAAAGCATTAAATTCTTTTTCCCCAAATCAACAATCCAACCCTAAAAAATTCTTTTCCACACAACCACAGACAAGTCCCAAAATGCAAACTAAAAGTTTGGAAGGAGCCCTTACCTTCACGTTAGCTTCAACGTGCGATTACGGTACCGTGAGTAAATCTGGTAAATTTTCCACTCGCAACGCCGCTTCCGAAGTTGGTTCCCTAGCACCGTAGCGTGGTAGTGAGCAACTTTCCCTTCTATCTCTTCGCGAAATGAAACTTAGATCTAGATGAAACGGGGAGGTTTGTGTTTGACGGTTTTGAAATTCCTAACACCGTTTTTCTTCGTTTTCGAAAGAACGAGGAAGTATGAAGCTGAGAAATCCTTGCTTTCTTACCCACTAAGCATTGGGTTTCTCTTCTTGAATCAAAAGAAAACAATACAAAAAGAAAAGTGAAAGAAGGACGATGGGTTCGCAAGATAGGTGGAAAGAATCTTGGCTTCCTCTATTTTTTTCGTTTCCTTTCCTTTCCAACGTGTACATATATATATATATTAATTAAACCAAAACAATATCTAAATATTTTAGATATTTGTAGAATCATCATTTCCACATCACCTCCTGTCACTTCCCAACCCATTTTGATAAAAATATCTATTCTCGTCGCAACTCAATTGACAGATAAAATTTTCTGCAACTCGAGATATTTTTAACAAAATTGTCTGGTATTAAATCCTTCGTAATGTAAATAAATTATTTTCCGACAAATAATTTTAATCTAATTTCCAAAATATATTTTTGGCATTTAACTCACTCAATACCAAAAATTGGGCTAACAGCCTAAGAAATTCCACACAAAATACCCTAAAATTGTATAATTTAGGATTTAAAAACTATGGGTCTTACACAAAGGGTATTAAATTTTAATTTTAAAAACAAATAAAAACTAAACCAAATTAACAATATTCATATTTTTTTTATATATTTATTTTTTACATAAAAATCTAGTCCAATAAGTCAACTTTTTTTTATACAACAATCATATACATCACTCATTAAGCTCAATTCCAAATTCTAGTGATATCCTCACACAGATATAGTCATGCTCTACCACAGCAACCTCTCATTCACTCACACTCACTAGCAATCTCATTTTGTTGGGGTATTTTAAGAAATTGTGATTCATAAGTAATGTCATCCTTTTGACAGAAAAAATCTATTATAATAATTAAAACAGAACCCTCTAAAATTCTTCATATATACCACATCTTCCAATATTTGTCAACTCACCAAAATTCTAATGTGGCACATTCCAAATTCATCTTCTATTCTATTATGATTTGTTTTTTCAATATATAATACAAACATTTTCATTTGTCTATATACAATTATTTCATACATTGTATAATTTCAGTTTTAATTTATCACTCAATAATTAATCAATACACTTAAAAAGCTATAATTACTCATCAAAACTTTCATTTCAAGAACTCATACAAAAATATCTATCTATCTATTATATATATTTAAAACAGACTCTTGATGCCACCTAATCATATTTCATCCACGTATATAAATATTTCCCACATCAGCTTAATAATTAAAACAGAACCCTCCAATATTCTTCATCTATGCCACATCCTTCAATATTTGTCAACTCACCAAAATTCTGATGTGGCACATTCCAAATTCATCTTCTATTCTATTATGTTTTGTTTCTTCAATATATAATGCAAACTTTTTCTTTTGTCTATATACAATTATTTCATATATTATATAATTTCAGTTTTAATTTATCACTCAATAACTCATCAATACACTTAAAACGCTATAATTACTCATCAAAACTTTCATTTCAATAACTCAAACAAAAAAATATATCTATTATATATATTTAAAACAGACTCCCGATCGCACCTCATCATATTTCATATACAAATATTTTCTACTTCAGCCAAAAAGCTGATATGTACCTCTTGAGAGTATGTTCTCCTTAAACAACTTCTTTAATCTCTTTAATCCCTGTTTATGATTCTCCTATTCCTTCCACAATTTCTTTAATACCTCAAAAATCTATTTAATAGTATTATTTTGTAATAAATTCATAAATTATAAAAGTATTTTACAATTATTTAGATAATAATTTATAATTTTTAAATTATTTTACAATTTGATAATAATTTATAATTTATAATTTATAATTTATATTATTATCAAATTATTTTATAAGTAATTTTATAAAAAAATTTATAAATTATGTTATAATATTATTAGTCATTTACCAATGGTAATAATTTATATTATTAGTCATTAATTCAACGGAAAAAAACCATTTAATCACTCATAAATATCGTCATAAATGTTTTTTATCTAATATTCTTTTCATGAACAATTATATTATTCCACTGGTGAGTAATAATTTTATGTGTTAAAAATTCAATTACTCATTAATGTCAATCCATTTATAATTACTTTCAATTTATGTCAATTCATTACTTATTAATCTCTTTAATCCCTATTTATGTGTTTCCTCTTCCTTCTACAATTTCTTTAATACCTC
>JBBPBT010000013.1:1159770-1228875 GCA_037974875.1 Cicer bijugum
ACCATCCTACCCAAAGTCTAAATTATATTGTTTGATCCCTCAAAAAAGAAAACTTTTGTTAAATATTGTTTCAAAAAAAAAAACAGAAGATTATATTATTACATATCGTAAGTTTTAAATTAAATTAATTTTATTATTATGTCAAATGTTTATTTGACGAATAATTGTTCTACGAAACAACAACTTAAAATGGATGATCACACAACTTAAATTGATAATCATTGTCTTAAAATTTAAAATTATAAATGGTATAAGTACAAACTGTGAGATATTTCTAAAATATTGGTAATATATGTATCTATAATTGGTTATACATAACATGATATTGTTGTTCGTGTAGTGATTGTGTTCATTCTTTCCTAACATAAGGTCCCGAGTTTGAATCCACGTGTCGCTGCCACCAGACCATTGCATAACTTCAGTAATTATATGAACGTAAATATATGAGAAAAGAATAGGTAACATTATTTTGTAACATACTATTGAGAGATATTTTTGGTGTGATAGTGCAAATCATATTAAGGTTTTCAAAGTACCCTGAAAGAGATTCGTTGGTTGTCTCATTTGTATCCAATTGGTGGGTACATATAATCTTCATCAACAACTTCACTATTAAAGTGTTGCAGCAATTGTCACCAATACAGATCCAACACAAACCATCTTTAAGCTTAGACTTCCATGTTCGTGTATCATCCTTGGTGATAATAACTTGCACATTAGAACACTGTGCAACATCATAAAATTGAAGTGAATACAACAATTGGTTTGAAGTTAAATTTCATCAATATTATCAATCAACAATGAATTAATCAATATAACTTAACATACTTCTTTGTCCATGAAAAATGAGTTATAGATGTTCGAGTTTCACTATATTAACAGACCATAAATTTGTGACTCTAACAATAAGTTTTCACACATCTTTGGAGGCATCAATGTTTTTTTATATCCATTTTAGTATAGATGTGACAAATGAAAATAAAGTTTGAAAAAGAAATTATATTTTGAATTGACAGACAAGTGTCATATGTGTATCGCACGGGTGTCAAACACGACGACACGCCTAATGCCAGAGGTGTTGGTGCTTCAGAGATTATCATCCTAATAGTGCAGTGACCTTATTCCAATTCTGAGTTAATGAAAAGATTTGTGGTAGTTTGAGTTATAAACCACGCCACCCTCCTCATGAGTGTATTGTAATATTTAATGCATATGTATTATTTCCATTTATAGTTTCTTAAATTGAATTTGGCACTTTCTTGCATTTGAAATCTGCTTGTCCGTGTGCTAAATTTTTAGTAGTGTTATGTAGTAGCTGCTTAAGGATTTTTATGGCAGTTCTAAATTACAATGTGTTTTTTTTTGTAAGAACGAAAATGGGCTCAAGGGATTTCTGCAAAAAGAAAGGTGACTGGATGTTTTCCAGAGTATGGTACCATCTTCATGTCAAATAGAAGCACTTGAAATAATATTTTCAGAAGAGTTTGTTTGGGCTAGCAGATGCTCAATCTGGTTTTGTTAAAAATGTCAAGGCTGGAATGGTTTTGTTCCTTTTCGAATTTGTAGAACGAAAACTTTATGGGTTTTTTAAAGTGATATCAGATGGTGGCATGAACATTGTTCCTCATGCATATGTTTTATCAGAAAAGGAGTTCCCTGCACATGTAATATTTGTTTTCATATTATGCTTTCCTTATTCCAACTTACAGTCCAAAGATGAAAGTGATCATTTGAATTCCCTTCTCTCAAAGGGTATGTATTCTGATAAGCCCAAAAAAGGAGCCAGTGTGTTTTCTCGCTTAAATTTTTCTTCAAAGGATATTGCTTAGAAGATTCAGAATTGTGGCAGTGGAAATGAGTCGGTGAATATGTCAAGAGAGAAGCATCAATGTCAATATGAATATGAAAACCTGGAAAAAGTTGCACAACAAACTGAAGATTGTACAATGTATTAAAGAGCTATTGTGTTTCTGTGTTTGACCTGTGCTTGAGATATGGTTGCTCCATATATACATTGTATGACAGGAGTAAAGGAGAGAACTGATGGATGGAAGAAGGGTTAGTAGAAAAGTACATTTTCAGGATGTAAATAAAAGTGATAGTTCTAAATTTAGTGAAATGCTTTTACTTTTTATATAGGGTTGAAAAAGAATTGAGCTCCAATCATATTGTTCCTTACATCTTTTTTTTATAGTGTTTAATGTGCTGGTTTGTTGTTGTGGCCATATTTGTTCTTCAATGGCATCCCTCACCGCCAGCACCGTCACAACTCACAAGCAACCAATGACCATGTTTGGTTGTGATTTGTGAAGTTGTAGTATCACACTACTCAACTGCAAAATTGACAATCCATTTTGGGTTTGGAATTGAAGAGCGAGAGTGGATGTTGTGTGAAGAGAGATGCAGAGAAGGATAATATAGGATGAGAAATGAGGACAGAGATCATGGTTTGCAATCAAGTTGAAGAGATCTATGATTAAATAGGGTGAGATTGATAAATTAAGAAAGTAAGGCATCATGCCTCACCACGGCTAGAACTCGCTTATAAGCATTATAAATGCATAAATAAATTGCAAAACTTAATTTAATTTAAAGTTTTATAGTCTTTCATCTTTCCTTTTTCTCAACTGTCTCTTTTATGTACTAAGTAAGATATGAATTACTTATGAATACAGTTTTATAGGCTTTCATTGCTATATCCATACCAAAAGAACAGTAGACCTTCAAATCACTAAACTGGTATTGCTAATATCCTGTTCATTTCAATATATGGACTTCATTGCCAAGCACAATTATTTAGGAAGTTTTGGTCTGCATAAATTGTAAAATGAATTGACACACCTTCCTTTTTAGATTTCAAGGTGGTTGAATTTATACAATATGAATTTAACCTTCGTTGTATGGCTGTGTAGGAGGAAAGATGGACGCTTGAGTTGAAGCCTCAGTTGCATTATTAGGTGATAGATAAATGTAGGTGTTATTTGTGTTCATCAATTAGAACATGGGTTAAATTTTTCAGTTAAATTTAAAATTGTTATGTTTATAGTCTATGTGTTCATTTGTGATTGGAGAGTGGTAAATACAATACCCAGAATTGCATCTGACAATGGTAATAAATTTATAATGCATTATGAAGTTCGCAATTTTAGTTCTCTCTAACACTTGCTTAATTCTTCTATGCATTTTGCAATTTCTCCTGTTACTGTACTTCTCTTCACAATCCATGGTTATGCACTCAATGTCACTAATAGCTACTTCTACATATCTGTATATCCAAATATATATGATATATAAATTTTCCAAATAACTTCAGTGACCTTTCATGCCCCTCTACACTTAAATATATGTATGATGGTAAAACAATTATGGAAACAAAAATGGTTTAACACAACATTACAATCTTACTATTCAAAATCTTGAGCAACAAAGAGCAAACTTGAAATTTACTGTAAAATTTCACCCTCCTCTTCATCAAACTCATCACTTCCATCTTCATTATCACCTTCTCCTTGCACCAAGGAAAGTGCATTAGAGTTATCATCATCACCCTCATCACTTTCTTCATCTTCATTATCATGGCCATTATCACTATCCTTTATCACATGTTTTTGGCCTGTTTCTTTATTACCATGTTCAAGAGCATCTTTCCCACTTTGCAATTGGTTTTTTCCACCATAAACTTCAGAACCCGTTTCTTTAACCACAGCCGATGGATATATCAGTGGCTTATCAGGATAGTTTTTGAAGAACGAATTCACCGCCATGAACCTGAAAACCTGAAACAGGTGGCTTTTATCCCTCTTTATATCTGCACTCAAGAGTTTCTGTAATAAAGTTGGCTTCTTCTTGTTTTCCGAACAACTTCTGTCAGCAAGCTTCTGCTTCTTGTTACCCCGGTTTCTTTTGTCTGGATTCCTCCTCCTTGCCTTGTTTTTTAATTTTCTTTGGTCATTAAATGTGTTGTTCCCTTCACTCTGAATGCCTTGATTTTGATTTTCAGCATTCTTCAGGTAGTATGAAGGTATTTCAGCAACTTCAATTCCTAACTCAGCTTGCTTTGCTAAAACCTCTTTGAGCTGCAAAGATAAAAATATATTCTCAGTTTCAAGATTTGCATTACTACTCACCTATGTAGTCCTACACTTCAGATTGAAGGAGCGTTGGTGTTTAACATGTATTAGTGTCTGACATCGACACGACAGCTACACATTCAATTATATCTATTTGTCAAAACATTACTGGTGTCGATGTGTGTCAGTATCATGTTCAATGTCTACGTCTGTGTAAGTGCTTCATAGCTATAAACTTAAAAAACATCACTCTAATAAGTATACCTCTTTTTGTAAGACCTCTCTATCAATGACCTTGGAGTCTTTCAATTGCTCACTCAGCTTCTGCCAGTAGTAATTCATTTAATAATTATTAGAATGTAACATTTCAATAAACACAAGCAGATAGAGAAGTTTGTTTGAAACCTTCTCAATGTTGTCTCTGAAAGGGTGATTCTTCCTCCGTGCTTCACGCCATTGTTGAATTTCTTGCTCAGAATAAGTCACAGAAAAGGATCTAACCATCCAAAAAATAAATTAAGTGCATAAGTGTTGAGATATTGTCGGTGCAAAGAGAGAATTTGCCAAATTAAGTTCAAGAAAAGTAATCTACTAGATAAAAGATCAAACTAAAATCTGGTGAGGAAATATTACACGATTTCTAAAATTAGCACCACAAAAGAGATTTATGTTCATTTGGATGGTTATTTAAAATCTTAGTTCGATACCAAAACCGTGAAAGCTGCCAACCAGTGAAACATAATTCACTTCTCCCACCTTCAAACTGCAAATTGGTTCTGTGTAGCAATTGGCAGAACTTTTGGTCTGTTGAGGGGAGATAAAACATCCATTTCACATTGTATACTAAAAGGAAAGATTGAAGGGATTTTGAAGTGTGCTCTATTTTCTGTAAGTTGATTAATTAAACTCTTAATAGTAGTGTACCAATTAATATATTTATAATGTACCATAACCGACGATGTATGCCATAACACACAAATATTCCGTAAGGTCACGTACCGCGAAAACATACCATGGACAAGATCTTGAGACAGGGTGTGTTAGTTATATTATACAAAAGTTAATTGGTTATCAAATGGTTTTACTATACAGCAATTTACATGTCAATCAATATATGTTGCTAATTTAAATTTATTGGGAGGGACAGTTGGCACTCCCCTAGTAATATTTGAATTTTTTTAAGTATCCTTGGTGGATATTTATCACTTTTTACATGTCAAATTTTTCTCTAGCTAATTCGTTATGAATTTCTCATTCCAATTCCTACTTAGCTACATGTTGATAAGATAAATAAGTAACTTACTAATACAAGTTTTGGGAACTGGTCAAAAATTAAGGGCAAAACATAATGTTGATTTAGAGACAGAATAAAAAATGGGATATTTGGCCACAGCCTCGAGGCTTATATGCCAAAACCTCAAACAGACTGGCAGAAACGTTCTACAAACTTGCTTCAACTTTCCTATTTATATCATGTTACATCATGTTATTCAAAAAAGTTAGTGCATTAAGTCATTAACCTTTTAAAATTTTAAAGAAAAATATTACATCTGAACTATATCTACTAGGAGCAGATTCAAGACTTCTTTTCTTGTTCAAAGGGGAACTAATTCGTTGACAGAAAAATATTAAAAGTCGTTGAATGCAAGCAGTGTTGTCAATTGTGGATCGCAGAAATGGTTTGTTCAGATTCTGCTATGCTACAGTGCTATAGCGCCACAATAGAGGCTATATGGCAACACTTTCTACTAAACAATGTATTGCGGAGCAATGGCAATTTGTTCAAATTTCGGTTTGCTATAGCGGCTATTTGATAACACTAAATGCATGGCACTGATAACAAGTAAAAGATTGTGAAGAAACTATTGTAAAGTCGAGCAATGTTAAAGCTACCTTTTCGGTTCGTGCTGAAGTTCCTCAGAATTTAAACCAAAATTTCCTGCTCTCTCATTGTTGGGACCTGCTTTTTGTCACAAGCATTAGTCTAACAGCAGAATAATGTTTTCATCTCGGTACCAAGCAGGATAGATCAAACCTTTTCCCTTATGTTCTTTCTGAAACCTCGTTCTCCTATTTCCTTTGTTATCATGAGATTTAGACTTCTGAAACCTACATGAATTGGACAGCGATTGTAAATCACAAGAAAATATGTAAGTCATCAAATTGTCAACACAAAAAACCAATAGTGATAAAAGAGAGAAGAAAATAACATACCCTCCTTGAAATCCTCCTTTATTTGGTTTATTGTTGAAGTTTTTGTTTGGTGATCCTTTCCAGTTAGAGTTTGCAAAATTAGTCTTGATATTGCTGTTAGGATTTTCCTGCCGCAATAATTCAGAGTTGCATCAAACAAAATTCTTTTACATTTATAGGTATCAAACAGATCTAGCTAATACACATCGAAGAGACAGAAAGTGAAACACATTTAGCATACATTTGGATATGCATTAGTACTATGTTCCAATGCAATTTGGCTGCGAATTTCCAGAAACTACAAATTGTAGCTTTGAGTTTAATGTGTGTTTTGATGTCCACTCACAGTGGTAACAAACAGGCTATTAGACTATTTGTAACTCCCAAAATCACATAGGCATTAGTTTAGGGTTAGTCACACGTAATTTAATCATAAATTGTTGTGTTTGGTTTCTGGCTTTAGATTTGATTTCAGTCCCAAAATCAATTATACCTAAAAGCTAATCGATATGCTTGGAACTGTGTTTGTAGCCAAGTGACTGTAAGTTTGTGTTGAAGCTACCGCAGAAACAAACACTAGCAATACTTCTAGCTTCTTAGCTAACATAGAGTCAATTATAAAATTTATTAACATATAAACACACACAAAAACAATTTTAATCCAAACAATACAAACATTAATTGAAAGCTAATCGATATGCTTGGAACTGTGTTTGTAGCCAAGTGACTGTAAGTTTGTGTTGAAGCTACTGCAGAAACAAACACTAGCAATACTTCTAGCTTCTTAGCTAACATAGAGTCGACTATAAAATTTATTAGCATATAAACACACACAAAAACAATTTTAATCCAAACAATACAAACATTAATTGATAAAAGTAACTTCTTTCGTGAATCTATCCAAACATATATCACTTTTCAATCAAAACCAATTTCATAAAAATCAATTATGTCAAAATCAATTTGTCACCGCAGAACCAAACACACAATTCAAAAGACAAAAATACCTGTGAGTGTGACTTCCTAAATGCAGAACTTTGAGCATTATTTGTATTATGTGGTGCAGATATATTCCCTTGTAACTGCTGAGAAGGAAAAGGTCCTCCTGATACAAAAGCATTAGTGTTCCCATTGGTCGGAGCCCGGTTCTTTTCATTTGGGTCAATCTGTGGCCTAACTTGATTTCCAGGCACAACACCAAACTGAGAATTTCCAGAAAACATTGGATTTTGAGGGACCATAGCATGTTGCATTTGGTTAGGAAACCCATACATAGGATGAGGACCAGGTTGCATAGTACCACCATATGGAACAACCTGAGAAAGGTTTGGTCTCTGCATAGGTAACTGTTGATTCATATTCTGCATTGGATAAGGAGCACAAAACTGTCCATTTGGCACATTCATATTCATATTCATAT
This sequence comes from Cicer bijugum, assembly GCA_037974875.1. Lineage (NCBI taxonomy): Eukaryota > Viridiplantae > Streptophyta > Magnoliopsida > Fabales > Fabaceae > Cicer > Cicer bijugum. The sequence goes on from JBBPBT010000013.1 coordinate 1,167,454, forward strand.
TAGGTTGCTGAAGTAAATTCATAATACTTTGTGCTAAAATTTGTTGAGACAAATTCATTTGAGCTGGTGAATTATGCATGAGTTGTTGACCATGAACAGGAAACATTGGGTTGTTATAATTTGAACTATTTTGAGGACCCATATGAGACATTGGAGCATTCATGAAAGCGGCTGGTGGTGGTTGTTGCATGTTTGGGATAAAGGGTTGCATCAAGTTTTGATTTTGATAATTTCCAACAACACCCATTTGGGGATGGTGGTTGTTGGTAGAATTTGAGAAATTCGGTGGTGGTGTATTGGAGTTTGAGGGGGTGTTATTAGTTTTGGACATGGTGCGAGTAGAAAAATTAAAATTGTTTTTGATTGGAAGAGTGTGATTTCAATAAGTTAGTGATAATAACTCACAGGATGGTTAAACAGCAACATGGAGGGCGCGGCGGATAGTGGGTGGTGGTGGAGTGGACGGTGATGCTGCGGTGGTCAGTCGTGAGAGATAGTTGAGCGAATGAAAGAATATTAGGGCAGAGGTTTTGGTTTTGTCCACATAGGAAGGGTTTCAAACGAAAAGGGTTTTGTACAAGGGTTTTCTTTTCTCGATCCAAAGATAAATATCGATATGGAAAAGTGAAGGTTTTTTCTTTTTTATATAAGGACAAATGTGGAATTTCGCTATATTTGTGGGAGGGGTAAAATTGTAGACTTGTTGGGTACTCTTTCTCTCTCACAAGTCACAACACAACTAAAAAACGCCCAGCTTCACAGAACCCAACTCTCTCTCGCTCTCTCTCAGGTTTGTTCTCTCTCCCTAGAAATTTTCCTTTGTTTTCTCATTTATTTTCCTTTCCTCTCTCTCGATCATTCAACACAACAATAACTAAAAGAGAGATGGGGATCACGCTAATCAGCAGGAAAATGCTTACTTTTACACAACAATTTCAGCACGAAACGCACGAATTATATATATATTTTTTTTTGTTTAACTGCAAAACTATGATTGTCGCTTGTGTAGGTTATTGTAAGGTTTATTTATCATGGGTGATAGTCAATACTCGTTTTCTCTTACAACATTTAGGTATTATTACTCTCGATCAATATCTGATTTTTGTTTACGAAGGAAGATGAATAAATGGAAGGAATGATGTGTGTGTGTTTATATTAAATTGATTGTGTTGTGTTTTGTAATAACAGCCCTTCTGGTAAGCTTGTTCAAATTGAGCATGCTTTGACTGCTGTTGCTTCTGGACAAACTTCTCTTGGAATTAACGGTCATTCTTAACATTTATGTTTTTATTTCATTTTATTCTTATTAGATTTTCAAATGTACTGTTGATTGTTGATTGGCTTCAACTTTTGTTATTTGTTACTAAATATTTGGTTCTTGCAGCTTCAAATGGAGTTGTCATTGCAACAGAGAAGAAACTGCCATCTATATTGGTTGATGAAGCATCAGTAAGTTGCTTTTTCTTTGGATCCATTTCTATACATTATTAGTTATTAATGGAACAAACTTATAAAATTGTCCTCTTCAAGGTTGTTTTTAATTTGGTTATATTTTCTTTTTCTTTGAAAAGTATTTGCCAAGTGGAAAACTACCTCTGTCCCTAATTATCCTAATTATAAACTAACTGTGGAAAAAAAATTGTCCCTATATATAAGTCCCTTTACCATTTACTAGATGCAGTTATTGTTCCTTTTTCAGATATACATCTTATTAATTGTATCAATTTGTCTTGGAAGATGAAAAATCACATTGAATACATTTATATACAAAGGTTAATTTAATAATTATCATACACATTAATTACATTACCAATTTTTCTTAATATATGTGAAATATGCAATGAGTGCTTATAAAAGGGACGGAGGTAGTATGTTCTTACTATATCTTGTCTTGATAAATAAGGATAATTGCAAGTCTGGCCATTGATAAAACAATCTTTTGCATAGTTTCTGCAAGCTGTTTGTGAATTTACTTTCTATTTTTTGAAGATATCTGGTTTTTGACTTCACTAATTTGAGATTTGACACATTCTAGGTCTTCCTGTTTTGTCATATGATTGCAGGTTCAGAAAATTCAGTTATTAACACCAAATATAGGTGTTGTATACAGGTTTGTGTCTCCGTACATGTTTTAATTATTTTAAGTGAAACATGCTTGTATGGCATTATTATTTTGTTGTACAGTGGTAGCTGCTTTACATTATGGCAGTTGATGATTGAGTTTTGATCGTGTTCTTAAAGAGATGCCGTCAAAGTTACTATTAGAAACCCAAAGAAATTGAAATGAAAGAACCATAGAAAGAATCAAAAGAATAGAAGTTGATGATTGAATACCCCTAAACTGACTCTTCCCTATTTATCTAACCTATCTCCTTCTAATCCCTTCGAACTAGCTAACAAATCATATTAATGGACTAACTGACTAATGCAACAACTGTCCTTATTCTAACCCAACATACATCCTAACAGTTTCCTAGATACATTATAAATTGAGGTGACTGGAAAGGCAGCCTGAGGGAAGTAACTAATTTTTTTTGAAAAAAAGTTTTTTCTAAAACATTTATTATGTTTATAATGGAAATAGTTGTGGCATGCTTAAAGCTGATTAATAAATTTACAGAAGGAAAATAGATATTACAGTCAAAACATTATAAAAAAGGTTGTTGGCAAAGAGTAAAATGTTGCTTTTATACTTATAGGATTTAGCATTTTTATATATTGATAGATTGTTACTGGCTGGTTGGGTTCTCTCGTTAGAAACAATCTACTGGCTTTAGCGTACGACATGCTTGACTATTGACTTTACTTTTTCGGGAGTATGAGTATCTCTAACAACTCCTTGAACCAGTTTCTCACAGAAATAAATAGCAGATGACTTTCATAGCTATATTTAATGTCTTTCTCTGTTTTCTTTTTATACTTTGTAAGAGATAAACTGTTGAAAGAACTTATTTTTTTATGTTTGCTTTGTGTTTGAAACTCATATATAGTCTATTAGCCTACTTTTTCTATTGCTGTTTAGCTTTAGATATATTACAGTGGTTGTTTTCCTTAAATTGTTTTCAAATATTGTGTTTAGTGGATTTCAATTTTGTCGTTGTTGTTCAGTGGCATGGGTCCTGATTTCCGAGTTTTGGTCCGAAAAAGCAGGAAACAAGCTGAGCAGTATCACCGATTGTATAAAGTACAGTATATTATTTTATATTGCAATATTCTTTCTTCCTGTTCTTCCTCTATTAGGGCAATGTATTTTAGTTATAACATGTTCATATGTAGTTCTGCCTATTCTTTTATTATTTCCTATCGCTTGGAATGAATTAGAACATATTTCCTTTTCAACCATGGGACCTTACTTATTCTTGTTGCAGCGTTGTGGGATGTATTCTGAGTGTTGTTGTTATACATTGATTGCATGTTCCTTAGAGCATTTCTTTTCCTTTTATTGATAGTACTGAGTACTTTTTAATTGTGTTGGTTAAAAAATACAAAATTATTATGCTACTGATAATTTTTATCTTTAAGATTATACATTTTATAGTCCAGTTGGCTTTTCTGTTTTATCTTTTGGTATTCTATTATGGATTTTTTGTTAAAAATAGGCTATCTCATATGGTAAGCGAAAATTTCAGGAACCAATCCCTGTCACTCAACTTGTTAGGGAAGTTGCTGCCGTTATGCAGGAATTTACTCAGTCCGGGTAATTATTAATTTCTTTGTAATGTCTGCACGTTCTGAAATGTTTTGAAACCTGAACTTTACATTATATAGTCCTAGGTCATAGCATCTAAGTTCATTTTATCCACATACGTCACTCCTCCCACTACCAAAAAAGGAAGATAGAGAGAAAAATAATGTGTGAACTTTGAGTTTTTGGTAAACTGATCCTTCAACTTCTACCTGTGTCCTGTTTTCTCATTTTGTCTTCTTTATTATCATCCCTTGACTAGAATTTTCCAACTACAGTTTCACCCATTTAATTTTACAACAGAAAATCATTTATTTTTATTAGAAAATAAAATTGCTAAAATCATCTACTCAAATCAACATGAAGTACCCATTGTGATGCTTTTCAAAGTGGATGGATATTAATTGTTGTAATTAAATTAAGTTAAATGCTGAGGAATTGTTAGGTCATAGCATCTAAGTTCATTTTATCCACATACGTCACTCCTCCCACTACCAAAAAAGGAAGATAGAGAGAAAAATAATGTGTGAACTTTGAGTTTTTGGTAAACTGATCCTTCAACTTCTACCTGTGTCCTGTTTTCTCATTTTGTCTTCTTTATTATCATCCCTTGACTAGAATTTTCCAACTACAGTTTCACCCATTTAATTTTACAACAGAAAATCATTTATTTTTATTAGAAAATAAAATTGCTAAAATCATCTACTCAAATCAACATGAAGTACCCATTGTGATGCTTTTCAAAGTGGATGGATATTAATTGTTGTAATTAAATTAAGTTAAATGCTGAGGAATTGTTAGGCAATAAACACCTATTATCTTTCTATGTTCAGGGAATTTTGGAATGAGTCTAAAAGGTGTCTGAAACTTGGGACACTTTCCTTGGTGAAAGAATCAGTATTTATGGATCCGATATCAGCATGTGTTAATTTTGATTCAACTGTTTAGATAAACATTTTTTGTTACAATTGGAATTCCACAATGAACCCTAAATCTAAATTATCGTGAACTGAATTGGACCCCCTTACTTTTTTTTATACTTGTCTTCATTTTCCCGTATTTTATCTTTGAATTTAATTTTTTGTTTTTGTCCTAATAGTGGTGTGAGGCCTTTTGGAGTGTCCCTACTGGTTGCAGGGTTTGATGATAATGGACCACAATTATATCAGGTATGACATATGCTGTACATGTAAAAAGTCTAGACAGCATTCACCTCGGTGAAATTTACGGTGTTACTTGTATTGTGTTTATTGAGTTTGTACTGTAATATTTTTTCTTCTTGCACTTGAAATTGTTTAAAGTTACTGCAGATTATGGAGAAAGAGAAGAAAAAATTGAAGGGTTGTTTGTGCTGCAATTTGTTTTTTCTGTAGGTGGATCCATCGGGTTCTTATTTTTCTTGGAAAGCTTCTGCTATGGGGAAAAATGTTTCTAATGCTAAGACATTTCTCGAGAAGAGGTATGCTTTCACACTTGATGACAATGTTGTAGGCTAATATGTGGAGTGTATTAATGTATGATATGTCTATATATATGTTCTGTTGTCTCCATTATGTGGTTTGAAATTTTATTTTAGATATTATTATGACTATATGTTTCTGAGTGATGTTAGTATCGTTCATTACAGTTATATCTCAGCGTTTCTGTCAATTCAATTTATTTTCTCTTGATTGTCCAATTCTAGGTACACAGATGATATGGAGCTTGATGACGCAGTACACACAGCAATATTGACACTGAAGGAAGGGTAGGAGAGCGCCATTAAAATTTTATGCATTAAATAAAACCTTTATGAAAATATCATATTTAATTTAACTATCACTGTCAGTTAGGAGGCTTATTGTTTTGTTTCCTTTTCCATGTTTAAGCAAAATATATCTCCTCTTGCCATAAATAGAGTATGGTAGCTTATGTCTTCCAGAATTTTAAATTGGAAAAAGAAGTGCATCTAAGATTGGCTTATTGGGTTCAATGAAAAATATTGAGGCTAATCCTATGTAGATTATTATAGTAAATTTTGTATCAGTGATCTTGACATGTACAAAGGCACATCTCTCGCAAATCATCATGAGCAGACTTTAGAGTTGCAAGGTTCCAAGCTTGTTAGATTGGAAAATTTAAAATGATAGGGAGTGATAACTGTTCATATTTCCCTTCATTGTCAATTTTTATGTTATCCATTTTGTTTTTTTCTCCTTATCAGCTACTGTATTTTGCAACCTATCTGGTCTTTGTTAATCTTTGAAACCATTCCCTTTTGTTGGTGTTTTCTAGGTTTGAAGGTCAGATCTCAGGAAAAAACATTGAAATTGGCATAATTGGTGCAGACAAAAAGTTCAGGTGCATATCTTTGTTCACTAAAATATACTTTGCCTTACTGTTCTGTTTTGTTTTTTCTCTTTTCAGTATTTATTTAATGGAACCTTTCTTCATCTGGTTTCTGTCATCCATCAAATTGAGCTAAATTTTGGGGTTGGAATTAATAAAAGGTATATTTATGCTTGATGCATATGAGTTGGGACTGGGAAATAAAATGCAGCAACTTAAATTAAGACCTTGATCTGATTGTTTTACATTTGCTCCAAGGTCAAAACTTAGATCAAGTGCATATGGGTCTTCCACAGTTTGGTTTTGTTTTCTAGTTTTAAATTTTTTTAAAAACAAAACCATATTCAGTTGTGGTTTTCACTTTCAAAAATTGTTGTGAAGTTATTAATTATTGGGCAGTCGCTGCTTGAATCCATCGACATTTTGCTGTTGCCCGACACATTATTGTCACCACCTCACATCCTCCTCTGCCACTAAACACCCTCAACTGTCACCATGTGGCATTCTCCATTGTCGCTGTGTGGTATCCTCCATTGTGTCAAGCACCTCTCTATCTTTGCCCAACACTCTCCCCAACTTCCCTGCAAGTTACTCTCCACCACCACCACTGTCTCCATCGCCACCAAACAACTCTTTACAGTCGCAAGAAAACTCCACAGTTGTTGCTTTGAGGTATGTCCCCACCGCAGCTACCATTGTTGCCACTCATGACCCTCCATGTCACTGCCACGTGAACTTACAGCAACCACGGTTAGAAAATTGGGGATTAGGGTAGAAAGAGGAGATGCATGAAAACAGTTGGGGTGGAGCCATGGAGGTGTGACGTGTTTCCTATAAAAAAAAACAATAATAAAAACTCTTTTTTTTAAATAGTAAGGTAACAATTTTAAACTTGAGTTAAAAACTAATTTAACTCCATTTTAGACAAACACGTTTCTTCATCCAAATTTTAGACAAACACATTTTGTTTTATAATTTATACTTCCAAGTCAAAATACTGAAAACTCGCAACCAACAAAACAAGTCTGGGATTTGTTGTTTCTTGTTGCCAACATTTAAATCAATTATATCTATATTTCTTTTTTCTTCAAATTCTGGTATATATCTTTTTAATGGAGGCTATTTAACATTGGTAAAGATATTCACATGTCATTGTTTGTCAAAATTGGTTACAAAAATATATAGAACCTTATTTAAGTTTTATCATTTTATCAATGCAAATGAAAAACTTCCCAATACATGTTAGCTAGTTTCTTTTCTTATATTTTGCTGGTGGAAGGTATTGGTGCAAAAAATGATAAGTAAGCTAAAGTTATATGCTTTGTAATGCCTGATTGGGCAACTTAATAGTTTGTTGATTAACTATATTGCAGGGTATTGACACCAGCCGAAATTGATGATTATTTGGGTGAAGTAGAATAATCTGCAATGAGAAATCCATCCTTATGTTCCCAAAGTTGGTGTTTGTTTCATAGTTGAGTTTAATTGAATTTCAAGATGGCACTGGCAAATTTGTGAGCTACTCTTGTGGGGGCCAACCTTCTGAAAAACTTTTCTCCAAAGCCATCAGAATTTCCATACAAACCTTACCTTGTTTAAATATGACAATAACTTTTAATCAACAATTCTAATTTATTATTTGCCTTTTATTATCTGATTGCACCTTATGTTTACGTTCGATTATGCAAAAAGCACATTTTAGTATACCCCAACTTAATAATGTATAATGTGACCTTGTCTTATCTAAAAAAATATGACCACGTTGTTTTTACCATTTTGACTGAGGATAATGAAGACCTGCCTGGTGGCATATACATGGATGATCAATATTATCACATTGCACGGCAGAAATTTTCGACTTTCTAGTACTTTTAAGAACATATTTGGGTGGTGGCTTTTGTATAACGTAAGCTAAAATCTGTCAGACTATTTTTCCACTCCAAACATTAGTTTGTAAGTATACATTCAGAAAAATTACCACTCTGGATACATACTTAACATAGGAAAGTTAACTTTTGTATCCTTCAATTAAACTTGTACTCCTTAATTTGTTAAAAACTTAAAATTATCCATAAAAATTTCATAAAAAAAAATTATTTTAAAATTTAACCTCTTCAACTAAATTTTTGGTACGTCACACTTGTTCCTTAAATTCTAATATACAAAATACTTCACAAGAAACTTTGTATTTAAAATTTTCGGTAGTGTAATTAAATTATTGAAAATTTTGCCACCAAATTTTCGATAGATATTTTTAATATCAGAAATTTGTGCTATGAAATTTTTGATAGTTACATTTACGTTATCGGAAATTTTTGGGAGTCATCGAAAATTTCAAATTTTTAAAATATCCGATAGTTATATTTTCTTTATTGTAAATTTCAAATTTTGAAATTGCCGTTAGTTATTATTCTTAATCGAAAATTTCATGTAAATTTTTTTTTTTTATAATATTTTTTTTTTGAAATATGGATGGGAAAAACACAATGTATAGATTTAACAGAAGCATTCACAACTGATCAAATTTTCGAGTCACGAGAAGCTGTCGTATCATGCGCAAGAGAGGTCGGCTGACAAAATCGAGTAGCAGTTATCATTACTCAATTTGACATAGAGACTAGAAAGAGATGAAAGAAGTCAAAATTAATTTTTGGTTGTAATAGAGGTGGAAAATATAAGTCAAATAAAAGTAATACGGGTACTTCAACTAAAAGTAGTGGTTGTCCGTTTAAACTTAGATAGAGACTATTGAAAAATGTTGAAAGATGGATTATTAGTTTAATGTGTGGACTTCACAACCATGAGTTAGTGGCTACTTTTGAGAATAATACATTTAAGGGACACTTAAAAAAATAAGATAGGAAACATGTTGACGAGTTGACAAAGTATCACGTTGCATCGAGACACATCTTGTCATCTTCGAGAGATCGAGATGCGGAGAATGTGATTAATATCTATCAAATTTACAAGTGATGAAACACATAAGGAATAATTTGAAAAGACCTAGAACTGATATGCAACATTTGTTGAAGTTACTTGAAGCTGAGAAGTATGCATGTTATGAATGCACCTAGATTCCATAACATTGTTGAACATGTTCCCTCTTGTATTGATCATGGATATCACTTACAAAACCAACAAGTATATGTTAAAATTGTTTGAAATTGTTGGTGTAACTTCAACAGGGTTGACATTTAACGTTGCATTTGCTTATATGGATTCTGAACGGTAAGAAAACTTTTGTTGGGCATTGGAGAAGTTAAGAGTTGTTTGTTTCAAACACCTCATTTTCTCAGGTGGTCGTGACTGACAGAGAACTTGTTTTGATGAATGCAATTGAAGTTGTATTTCCATCTTAAACAAATTTACTTTGTGAGCTTCATATTAACAAAAATGTTGGAACTAAATACAAGCAATATATATTAAAGAAAGATATGCATGAACCCATTCTTGATTTGTGGAGGAAAATTGTTTATTATTCTGAAGAGAAGGAGTACGAGCAAATTTTGCAAATGTTTGAGCAAGCATGTGTCGATAATATTATTTATTTTCTTTAACTACGTTAGAGACACATAGTTGAATCCTCACAAGGAAAGATTTGTTGAAGCATGGACCAATCGAGTATTGCATCTAGGAAATACTACAACTAATAGGTACGCATTAAAACTTTGTATTTTATATTATATTTATACTTATATAGAATTAAACGTGCAAGATAGAATTTTTATTGAAATAATATCAAATATTTTTTATGTTTGAATATTAGGGTTGAGTTTGCTCATTGGTCATTGAAGAAGTTTTTGGAACATAGTAAAGGAGATTTTTGTAAAGCATGGAATGTTATGAATGACATATTGAAGTTCTAAATTAGTAAGATAAAAAGTTCATTTGTGATAAGCAAGGGCCGCAAAGAGCATATACACAACAATTCATTCTATGAGAAATTGACTTGGGTTGTATCTAAGAAAGCCTTAGCTAATATTGTTCATGAATACAAGAGATGCAGTTATGTCGATAACGACAAATCTGCGTGTTGTTGTATACTTAGAAACACTCATGGATTACCTTGTGCATGTGAGTTGGCACGATTCAAGTTGAAAGGTGTTCCACTCTCATTAGATGTTGTTCATATACATTTGAGGAAATTAACCATGAATAGTAGTGATCAAGAGGAAGAAAAGTTGGAAAATGATTCAGAGTTGGACATTACATCGAAGATGAATATAATTTGGAAAATATGGAAAAAAAACTTAAATTTGTTAGAAGTAGGGCATTAAAGAGCAAGTGGCGTAAAATAGCATATCTAGAGACAATATCAATGTGTACACCACTAGATAAGATCAAAACAAAATGTGGTGTAAAGAGAAAGAAAAAAAAAGGCAATAAGCCGAAGGGATTTGACATATATCACGATCCTTCATACTTTGAGCATGTTGATGCATTTTATTATGATAATGTAAATACTCAAGTTTCTCAGCAAGCACCCAAACAAGTCTCCCAGCAAGCATCCAAACAAGTCTCCCAACAAGCATCCAAACAAGTCTCCCAGCAAGCACCTATGACATTCAAGTTAGAAAATATTTCGACGAGTTTTCTCCTTTAATTCATCCATATATTGAAGACATAGTTAATGTTAAAGCAGATGAAAACTGCATATATCATGCTACTGTTGATTTACTTGGTTATAGTGAAGAAAATTGGAGCATTGTGTGTCAAAAGTTGTACACAGAGATTAAGTCCAAATCTAATTTATATGCTGCATTTTTCAAGGAACGTTTGCAAGAAGTGACAAACTCTTTACTTGTAAATGAGTTGGAAAACCAACCTAACGAGAAGTGGATGGGCATTCCTTATATGGGTTACGTGATAGCAACAAAATATAATTTCATTCTTGTTACATTGAGAAAAAAATTTGTTTGACTTTTTTCCCATTGAGGGATGCACACAATGAAGGCCTGTCATGTGATCGTATTATCAACGTTGGTTTTGTTAATGAAAGTCATTGAGTTCAAGTTAAATTGAAATATACATGTCTGTTACCTCCACTTGCATGACATTGGAAGGAGCACCGTAGTGATGAGTCTACATCATGGGCTATAGCTTATGCATGTCTACAAAATTGGTGTTAATTAGATTTAGAAAATATATCACATTATATGTCTTTGGCAGATGATTGACACTTTTGATTTATATATTGTTTTCAGTATGTATGTTGTTTCCTCCTTTCATTCAATATATATGTTGTTTTCAATTATAACAAAATTCATTCATATAACTTTAAATCATTTAAATAATTAAGATAAATCAATAATAAATCAAGACAATAAATATGATAAGACACGCATAATAAGTCTGAATAATAAAATACGTCTAAATAAGACACACATAGAGATAAGTCTGAATAATAATATAAGACAATAAAAATACGGCTAAATTACATATATGGTCCCTTAACTTAATTTTAGGTAACGTTTTAGTCCTTTGTTTTTTTTCCCGAGTTGGCCTTTTATTTTAATTTTAAGTGACAATTTGATATTTTATGTTTTAAAATTTCAACAATGTTATCCTTTTTTATACAAAAATTCAAAAAATCATCAAAATTTTCAAATACACTCATATTTTCATCTCCAATAGCATCAAATCAAGAATGAAAATATGAGTTTATTTCAATATTTAAGATATGAATTGGATTAAATTTGTATTTTATTGAAGATGATAATGAATTTTATGGGTTTTGTTTGAAAAATTTGATAATTTTTTTGAATTTTTGTAAAAACAAGGATAACATTGTTGAAATTTTAAAACATAAAATATCAAATTGTCACTTAAAATTGAAATAAATGACCAACTCGGGAAAAAAAAAGATAAATGACTAAAACGTTACCTGAAATTAAGTTAAGGGACCGCGGATGTAATTTTAATTTTAAGTGACAATTTGATATTTTATGTTTTAAAATTTCAACAATGTTATCCTTTTTTATACAAAAATTCAAAAAATCATCAAAATTTTCAAATACACTCATATTTTCATCTCCAATAGCATCAAATCAAGAATGAAAATATGAGTTTATTTCAAGATTTAAGATATGAATTGGATTAAATTTGTATTTTATTGAAGATGATAATGAATTTTATGGGTTTTGTTTAAAAAATTTGATATTTTTTTTGAATTTTTGTAAAAACAAGGATAACATTGTTGAAATTTTAAAACATAAAATATCAAATTGTCACTTAAAATTGAAATAAATGACCAACTCGGGAAAAAAAAAAAGATAAATGACTAAAACGTTACCTGAAATTAAGTTAAGGGACCGCTGATGTAATTTAGCCTAAAAATACAATTATTATACTACTAATAATATCCTCCTCTAAAAATGCGTAAAACTTTCTTTAATAAGACACACATCTCATCTTTAGGACCACCCATATGTAAATCTAAACTATGTTGTATAAGGCCACCAATTTCTAAACACCGTGTACATCTAGGACGAGCATCATGACTAGGACCAACACCATGACTAGGACCAACACCAGCATCTGCAGCAACGTAAGGGATCATCCAAGAACGAGGTATCCTATAATACCACTGAATGTATCCGTCAACACACTTATGTGGATATGCAGTTGAATGCAATTTGGTATGAAGTGATCGTACAAAGTTCTTGTACATACTCCATTCAACATCAACATCACATACAACGAACATCGGTGATGTAGGAGGAATGTATTGAATATACTCAAACTACCGTATGCACTTCTCTAGTAAATACGATATCATCATGGAACGCCACCAAATGTACCCTGTAAACAACAACACATACTGGAATTGTGTCATAGAGTTTTCATCGTAATTTGACGTTCAAATAATATCAATATCTCTCAAAGCATCTCGAAACATTTGTGGCATCAAAGCATCCCGAAATAAATATCAGGAAAATGCTCATAAATTCATGTCTGTAAATAATTAAAATATATATATATATATATAATTAAATAAACATCTTATCACATAATTAAAAAATATCAAATAATTAAAAAAATATAATTAAATAAGCATCTTAACAAATAATTAAAAAAATACAAATAATTAAAAAAATATCAAATAAGTATAACAAATATAATAGTGCCTGAAATAGATATAAGTATCCTCCAATCTGCTTCGTTGTAGACAGTGTATCATCTATAAGATAGACATATAAAACAACAAGCGCAACAGGTCCTCATGCCCATTTACCACGAGTATTAAGGTCTTGAAAAAGAAATAAATATTTTGCAGATACAAGAGTAAAACTTTTATCAACTAGAATGGTACACCCTACCAAATGAAGTAGGTATGCCATCGTTGCACAGTTATATCGTCCTTCATGAAGTTGCTTAAAAAATACAGCTTTCAACCACTCAAAACTATACGAGGCACCTCTATTGGTCCTAGTTTTATTTACAGCTTTATCATAATCAACTCCCAATAACTCAACAACAGCAGCAATTGCCAAATCTTCATTGACATTAGCGGGAGGTGTGAAAAATTCTCCATAACATGGGATATTCAAAAGACCCCTAACATCGTCAAAAGTAATAGTCGTTTCATCAAATGGCAGGTGAAATGAGCTAGTATCTGCGTGCCATAGCTCAGCAAAAACAGATATCAAATTATCGTCAATCATGTGCAAACTACATATTTACAGAGGACGTAATTCAGATATAGTAATTCAATGATCTATTTGAGCATATAGTACATATCTAATATCAACGAATTTGTCTTGCTTTTTGTCATTTGAAACAACCTTTAAGGCACCTCTATCTTGTTTAATTTAAAATAACACACAATAATTTAAAATCTATATAGAAATATTTCATTAAAATCAATTTTGTAATAACCTAAAATAAACTTACGTCTATCCTAAAATCAACTTTGTAATAACCTATACTACAAATATATTAAAATATACATATTATGCTATATTATTATAGGTAATAAAATAAATTATTTATTAACCTATCAATTCCACACTTTAACTACAATATGTTGCTCATAATCCTTAAGAACAGAAAGATCGTAAGGACCTCCATAAAATATAGGTTCTTCAGGCTACTGTTGATCATGTTCATCATCAAACGCATGATCTTGCTGGTGTTGGTGATCTTGTTCTTCATCAAACGCAGGATCTTGCTCAAACTCATGCGTCTGCATTTCTTCGTCCTCTTTCTTCTTTTTTTAACTGCAGTTCTCCTATTTGATTGTGTAGGAGGTCGAACTCGAGAATGTTCATCGTCTGTTTTTGCTCATCTGGTCTTCATTAAAAAAATAAAATTAAAAAAAAATGTTAAAAATTATGTAAAAAAAATATAAAACTGTTCCAAAACTTTCAATGAGCAATGAAATTTTCGATAGTTAAAATACAATACTGGAAATTTCATTTTTGAAATTTCCCAGAGTACCACTAAGAAATTTAAAATTTCCGATATTGAAAACAACTATCGGATATTTCAAATTTTCAAGTGCTACTACCAAAAATTTCAAAAATGAAATTTTTGGTATTGAATTATAACTACCGGAAATTTCATTTCTCGTAAAATTTCCAGTAAAAAAATAAAAACTTCAAGACTCACTTTTCTGGAAATCACAAGTTGTGGAGGTATAAAGGAATTTTTTATTTTAACAATTTTCTAAAGGGTATTTTGAACAATTCAAACGAAAAATTTAAAATGGAAGTATAGAGTTAATTGGAGAGGGTACAAAAGTCAACATTCTTACCATAGATCCTTTGCATAATGAGATAAGTTATGTTTTTAAATTTACGATATATCGGAAAGATGGGCGTTTTTTATATCTTTCTCACCAACAAAAAATGGTACTGCAACATATAGATGTAAGCTAATTTTATGGAATATAAGTAGGGTCATTCTTACCTTATATTTAAATTTATTTCTATCAGATTAATAAAAATTTCATTATTGAATCAAATGAGAAATGATAGAACTTATTGATTCAATGGTGAAAAACAAATTTATGCATGATTCAAAAATATCTTTTACACATTCGACAAAACTACAAATGTATACTAAAGATGAATAAACTTCTAACCAAAATTATATATGAATAGTATCAATATGCAATATATGGTGACGTGATTCCCTGTACTCATGCAATCACTGCATTAGAAACTCTTGGATTGAAATTGAATAATTCAAATTTACAATTCAACAAATTAATAAACAAAATATTATAAATAAATAATTAAATTGGATAGTTGAATCACTGCATTAGAAACTCTTGGATTGAAATTGAATAGTTCAAATTTAAAGTTCAACAAATTAATAAACAAAATATTATAAATTAATTAAATTGGATAGTTGAGATGCTCTTGTACTAGTTGACCATAGAGATTCCATTTATGGACATACTTAGTGTAAAAAAGTCAATAAATTTGGTCGGCCCTTAATTTTAATTTCAAGTTAGTCAATTATTTATGTTTTAGTTTCAATTTAGTCGCATAGCATATGTGCTATAAAATATTATTTATCAGGCATTATTGGATCATTTGCAACAACAATAAACGTAAATGTGTCGCATGCACAATCTCATGCATTAATTGTGACAAATCAGAGTCCAAAAACTTCTGTAGAAAATAAAAATAAATAGATAAATAAGCCAATAAAAGAAAATTATTAACATTTTTAACCATGTAAAACTAAATTAAAAAAGAAAAGATACAGAACTAACATAAAATTGAAAGAAAAAAAAAAGAGTATTTCTCCTTAATTAAAATTGAGTATTAGAATTAGACATAATTTCCCCTTTCTTAGTCACTATGATACACAACGTAGGCATATGACAGACATGTTCATAACATGTCTTCTAAAAATAGTCATACATCAGTCTAGCACCCTTGCTGATTCACAAAATCAGTCACATTGATTCACATAAAGACAGCCAGGGAAGTGACATTAACTCTATCGATTCTACAAGAGGATATAAATTTTAAATTTGACGTCATAATTCTGATAGAAGAGTTAAAAGAGTGGAGTGATAAAGATATAAAAGGTTCTATCCCTAACATAACACCCACCATCATTTGCCAAAAAAAAAAAAAATCTCCATCTGTCCTCTGCTCTTTACACCTTTTCTTTTTGGGGCGATGAACAACCGACAATCGGAATTTGATGCATGTGTGCAATTTATACAGATAAAATAACATCTATATTTTTACCGAGTTTCAAGTCAGTTGTTACTGTTAGAAAGGAAATATAAACAAGGCTCTATAGAGATTGGATCAAAATGACTGCTCATTTAACTGATCTACTTTTTTATCTTCCAGTTATGGGATGTGCGTGGCGCGGTTGCAATGCCTTCATAATAATTCGATTCAAGCTTTCCTCTATTCCAAGCTTTGACAAATTCTGCAAACAACTCACGTGCTGACTCAGATAATAGATCAGAGAAAAACACATTCTTCTCTTCTTTCAGCCAGGTAGCAAATTCATTATTCTTAGCAAAATAATCATCACGGGACAATTCTTGGAATTCCTACATTTCAACCACTAAATAAATCACCTCAACAATCACAATTTTGGAATAAATTTAAACAACTGGAATCAGCGTAGTAACTTATTTATTTCCTAGGATCAGATTACCGGAATCAATTTATAATCTTAGAGCACATTAGATGATCTCTTAGGATTAGTTTGTATATTACCTATAGATATTATTATCATTTGTTTCTTTTTATTTTTTATTTTTTCATCACCAGGATTTGAACCCTGGTACTTGTAGTAATAAACCTAATTAAACTGTTAGCTCAAACCAGTTGAGCTACCCATCCCTCCTATTATGATTTGTTTCTTGATTTCCCTATTTATTTAGGATTACGAGTCTTGTATCATTATATATAGGGGTATTGCTTAGTCTTTTGTATTAAGTCACCATCAAGTAATCATTAATAATATTCAAACTATTATTATTTATTTCCTTTTACCTAAAACCCATAACTTCAACAAAATTAAAGTAGCTATCAACCATTTGAATCTTCAAAATAAGAGAAATGTTAGACATTGAAGCATGAAGACATGAACTAATTCAGTGTTATTTATCTATATTGTGCTTTCTTTACAATAAACTAAAAGCTTTTCCTGTCTACCCATATAGATAAACTCAGCACCTGGTAAAACAGGATGCAAGAATTGAATTAAAATTCATAAAAGAAAATGTAACGGCACCAAAAGAGGATCTGATACCATGATACCAGTCACCAGATATCCAGCATGTTAAGAAGTAAAAAAAAGATTCTTCTTCTGGATGTAACATTATTAGTAAATTGGGAACACAACTCACCATATTGCCTTCACCTTTGCTGCGTTTACTTTTGTGCTTGTCTTTTAACTTCTTCTCTGAAATAAATAGAAACTCAATTAAAAATAAAGTATTATAACAACTTAAAATGAAATCTTTCAAAAAAAGATTTTCTACTTTGTTTTCCTGCATATATGATTAGATTACATTAGCCCTCAGTGCTGTGTTCAAGATACAAAATTTGAAAGTTTTTTTATTCAGAAATAAAACATGTTTACATCAAAAGTGTAAAAAAAAAATGTTTTCTTCTGGAATAAAAACTTCCCGCCGTTTTTTTTTTTTTGTATTCACCAGAGAATCAATTGTGTTATGGAAAACAAAACAAGGAGAGAAATTCATCAAAGAAAGTATTTTTCTTAAAAACTGAAGCATTTGCAATGAAAGAAAGCGAAGCACTACAAAAGCAATCTCCAGTGGCAGTAATAAAACCAATTAGACAGCCAATGTTGGCCACAATTGTCGGCAATTGTAGAAAGTAAAATGTGATTTTAGTTTGTATTTATCTTGTATCTTCAAGAGGTTATCCAATAATAAGGGAATTGAAAACTTCAGTTCAGATACACATTTATTCATCTAGTACAAACCAAACATAATATGGAACAAAGATGAATTTGGGAAAGATTTGAGAGGTCAGAAAGAAAATTGAGATCGATAGCTAAGAATCCTAATGACTAAAAATCACTATTACCTCAAATATAGGGAAGAAAACCTACCAAACAGAAATTGTCACCACAATTTAAATATACACCTGACCCATACAAATATCATTCTGTAATCCTAAATAACTTAATGCCTATGACTAAATACTCCTGTTGAGATCTCACATTAGTGATGTGGCCAAAGTAATCTTCATAAGGTTTGGCCGATCCACACCCCTCAAACTAACTATTGAGGTTGAGTTAGAGCCTAGTTCAGATTCGAAGATGGTACCAAAGTTCACATTCTGGGAGATTCTACTTCGACATCAAAATCCTTGCCGCCTTCGTTGTACTAAGTCCTAGATTTCCTTCACCCCATTTAACTGAAGCCTATCCTAGATTTCTTACCAGGCCACCTATTTATGTCTAGTCTAGCAAACTTTTCACTCCAAGAGTCCTATCGGACCTACCCTAGGTGTGAAAGGGTGTGCTGAGCTTGAGGTCAACTAGTGATATGACCAAAGTATTCCTTATAATACTTGGAGAATCATCACTCCTTGAGCTTTTTGGGGTTGAGTATTCTATAATACTCAATGCATTCAATCAAACATACATCATCAATACGTCCAAAGGGAAGATACGAATAGGTAAAAAGTTGAATCTTCTATGAATGGAGAAGAACAAGGATGTTAGTTCAGGAAATCTATGTTATAAACATGTTGCAGTTTAGCATGACCATAAGCTTTCCTTTCATGTTTTTCCTTGCCCAAAACCACAATTAGTTAGCCTAAATGAATTAAACATTGCTTAATGATTTGTGATACTGACACCTCCTTTCCACACATCTACTTATAGAAAGGAAGATGCCTAAAATTCATTATACATTAAAATTTACACCATATTATCGGCATGGCTATGGACTAGGTCATTGAAGATTTCAAAGAGAACAACAGCCTCTGGAGTCAGTCTGAGATACCCTACCCTCTTGCTTGATAGTAAAACTAGCTCAGCCTTACAAATCTCCTAAGAACCCTACATGTCAATTAACTAAGGATAAAGCATATTTTTCCTTGTTCCTCAGTTTAAAGACATATGATCCTTATATAAACAATCACAACCTAAACCACTTCGAAAACAACATTACTTACAAATCAATACAAGGAATTTTAAAGTTATCATCTTATCATAATCAAGACTTAATATTAACAGTCCTTCGGAGATAACCAACACTAAACCCTTAATATAAACAGTTCTGCCAACATTGACCATTGCTGTCCATATCAGACAACCAACACAAACCCTAAGTAACTATATATCCAAGTCCCATAATAAAAATGAATCAATGACTTCTTAGTCATCCAACTACTACATAGAAAGAAAAAGGAAAAAAGTACAGTTTAATGCTAAAAAATTGACTAATCAATCATTACTAAGCTCTGTTTGATAAACAACTTAATTCAGTACTTATTATATAAATGTTTATATAAAAATTATTTCTGTAACAAAAAACAAAATAAAGTCAAACTATTTCCAAAACATGTACCCTTATCAGATTTATCTTTGGAATGCTTCCTTTTCTCTTTCTTTTCCCTCTTCCGGTTCTTCTTTTCCTCATCATCTACTGTTCTCTTCCTCTTGCTTTTCTTCTCATCTGTGAATTAACACTAACATTAACAATCAGTAATAATAATTAAAAAAAAATCTAAATTTGATTTCCCTATTTTGAAGAACCATTTAATTTGCAACCCTAAACCTTTTTATTTTGTTATAAATAAAGAGCAAGAAGCTGCACAAACAATGAAAGGAAAAGTGAAAGTACCTTCAGATTCAGAAGGCGAAGAATAACTATTTCTCTTCGATTTTCGATCGCTTCCCATTATCGGTTTTTGCTTCAGTGACAGAATTTAAATGTAAGGGCTCACAACTCCCAAATGATTTGAAGTAAAAGATTTTTTTGTATCGATAAGATTAATTTTCAAACGAATTGATTTTTAAAATCGATTTCGAGTAGAATTATTATTTATGTTTTCATGTCAAAAAATAGTATAACAATTAATTTTATTATAAGATTACGTTTAGAATCAATTATAAATTTTAACAAAAAATTTAAAATAAATTAAACAAACAAAATAAATTGTATTTTTTTAATAAATAAATAAATAAAGTATATTTGATATTATTTAAATACGTCAAAACTTAGCAATCACGCAACTAAATAGTTTTCGATGATGATTTTAAAAATATATATAATTTTTTTCGAAATTTCAATAGAATATCCTCTATTTCAAATTTATAAAATTCCTATTTAAATTTTCAATTTAGTTATAATTCAAATACTATAATCTAATATTCAATACATTTCCTAAAAAGACTTTTTAAACTCAAAATAGTCGTAAAATACATTACGACTCAATAGACTTTACAAAAAAAATGTCATCTATCAAAAAGGTCTAAAAAAAATTGTTCTAGACTCAAATTTGCTACTCAACTACATAATCACAAAGACTTAGTGGTAATACAACAATCTTAACCAACTAAAAGAGAAACACACTAATTATGTTAAACAAACTAATTTTGTGGCAATTATGTTAAATAATATTATTTTAAATATAAATAATTTTCAAATAAAATATATACATCATAAAATCAATAAAGAAAAACATGTTAATACTTATAACAATATACAACAATATTCATAGAGGCACTCTCTCTAGTCAAAATAAATGTAATTAGATGTATCTACCACCATTAAAGTTTTCATACTTATAACAACAAATTTTAAAACATATTTTAAAACATGTTTAAAAATCATTTCCTATTTCATCATGACACGTGAGAAACATATTTATTTGTATATCAATTCAATATTTAAATATTTTATAATCCATACATAAATCAAACTAATATTATATTATATAACAAACAAGTAGTGCGATTGTGAAAAATATCAAGCTAAACATATGTCTTTTTCACGTGTGATAACAACATGTTCTAGCATCAAATATGATTATTGGAGTCTTATACCTGATGTGTACAAGGTGGAAACAATACTAAAAGTCTACATTGAAGCGTTACAACCGATACCAAACGAAGGATATTGACCACAATATAAAAAGGTGTTAAGGTGTGTCACAATCCACTAATGCGGAGAGTCAAGAAAAGTCGTCCAAAGATCAAACGCATTATAACAGAAATGGACACTACAAATAGAGTTCTAAGAAAGTGCGGATTATGTCGGGTATCTAGTCATACTAAGAAACATTGTCCAAACGCGGCTGACACGTCTACTCAAAATTGATGTATTTTTTTTCTTTTGATTTAGTGTAATTTTATTTTAATGTATTAATATAATTTTCTTATTATTAATATTAAAATTATTATTATTGTTATTATTATTAGTAAAATTCTTATTATTATTTTTCTTCTTTTTTTAATGTATTTTTTCTTTTAATTTAATGTATTTTTATTTTATTTTATTAATAAAATTTTCTTTTTATCATTATTATTATTAAAATTATTATTATTATTATTCTTTTTATTATTATAATTATTAAAAGTTATATAATATTATTAAATTAATTATTTTTATTTTTTATAATAATATTTTGAATTTTTAAATGTTTTAATTATTTTTAAATTATTTAATAATAATAAATATAATTTACCCAATAACAAATCCAACAAGAAAAAAAAATTAAAAGGCTAGTACAAGGTCGCATCTCCAGGATGCGACCATCAACGTGAAAATTTTTCTTCTTCACCAGGTCGCATCCTCAGATTGCGATGAACAACGTGAGCTAAAAAGTGAGACATTTTGATATTATTTTTTGAAAGTGAAACATTTTAGTATTATAATTATAAAAACAGAATATTTCCATTAAAATCCCTAAAATTGCAATATAAAAAATGACATCAAATAAAAAAAATCTAGGCCAAAGTGGTAAATGACTACGACAAATCATTTAAAAAAAATTAAAAAATGGTTTGAGAAGTTTGAAGTGCATAATCTCATCCCTTTTTTACTTTGCCTAACCCTAATTAAGTCATTTGTATATCTCTTTGGACTATTACACGTATTTAATTAGCATTAATATTATATATAATATGATTGGATAATAATAACTATTTAAATATATAATTAAATCCATTTTAGAATTCTTTTTAAATTTTTTTTATTTAATTTGTTAAAGAACACTAACTAAAATAATCTTTTTGTCAAACTTTAATAAAACTTTGAATGTTTAAAAATAGAGAAATAAAAAAATAATTTTCTTGAAAGGAAATAAGTTTAATTATAGTTTTAAAGAGATTAACGTAGAAGGAATGGTTTATTTTTGAAATGTATGGTTTGGGTTAGAGGGTAGGAAAGAAAGTAGAGAAGAAAGAGAGGGCCCACAATGCAAGAAGTGACAGGCATGCATTCTCTCTATCTCCTCATCCATCACTCCCCAATCCAGAACACACTCCCAAGATCTCAATTCTATTATTCATCCAATAATAATTAATAATAATAATTCAATAATTCAATTTCAATAACATTTCACAACCTTTTAACCCTATTTCTTATTCTTCTTCTTCTTTTTCTATCCCTAACTAACCAAAATGTGCTCTGCCACTGCAACAACAACACCATTGTTTTCAACCGATAACCACATTCCCAAATCCTTCACTCGTCTCTGTAAGCCCTTTCATTCTAGGGTTCCCACTTCCCTTTCATTCCATTCCACACGACCTTCCTTCTTCGTCAGCGCTACGGTTAGCCTTTTTTCTCTCTTTTTTAATGCCTCAATTCTTCCTAATAATCTTCAAGTTCTCATTTTTCTTATTGGGTTTTTGCTTATTAATGCTTTAGTGTAGATATTTCATATTGGGTTATGTCTGATTTATAATGCTCTACTTTAGGTTTTTCATACTGGGTCTCTGCTTAATTACTCTCTAGTTTAGATTTTTCTTAGTGGGTTCGGCTTAATAATGTTCTAGCATTAAATTGGTTCTCTACTTAATAGTGTTCAAGTTTAGATTTTTCTAATTGTTAGTTGTCCTTGGCAATGTTTGATTTGAACATATTAAATATCTTTGATTTTATATGCAGAATAAATTAATTTTTGTTTATGGCTCTTGCCCTTTATTGGTGAATTCTATGGTGTTCTTTGCCCCCAGAAAGATATACTTTTTTCTATTTTTGGTGGTTGATCTTATGATAGGGTTGTCAATTGCAGATAGAAAAGAAAAAATACCTGTTTGTTCAAATTCTGCTACACAACATCTATAGCTGCTATTTGACAACACTTTTTACTAATTAGTGTATTGTGCAACAATAGCGATTTATTCAAATTGCACGGTGCTATAGCGCCACTGTTTGACACCACTGTAAAATGAGAGTTCTTCAATCCAATGATAGTTGGTGGCAATTTCATTGAAGTTCAAAATGGTATTCATTAGAGGAATTATTTTTTATAAAATTCGGTTATATTTTAATTAGAAAATTAGTTGAAGTTGTTAAATGGCTGTATCTTCGACAAAGTTGCCACTTACTACCTTAAAATTCTTGAAGTACTGTCCTGAGTCTCGTCTGCCATCTATTTTATATGCATTTGATAATTGTTGTGAAATACATTCTCATTTTTAAATGCTTAATGATTCCTTTGCTTCAGGATAGTTTGCATGGTACATAACACTTGACCATTTGTAAATTTAGATTATGTTATGGTGTGTTTGGTTAAGCTTTTAACTGACATATATATTAAATTGGATTTCTGGTGAACTTTTCATGCATTTATATAGTGTTTATATAGGGAGTTTATTCCTCCTTTTGCTCAACTTTCCTTGGAATTGAACAGCATCAAATTTTCATTCATATAAGCAAACCATCAAGGGTTTGACACAAGAACTAATTTTAATGACAAGATTATAATAGCAGTGACAAATCGTTAATTGTCCTTGTGATAATTTGTTCTCGCATAAATTTCATGTTTTAGCAAGACAATTGACTATTTGTGTGCATGATGAATTGCTGACTAATGAATTAATTATCATCGGCTTGAAATTTCCTGTGCTTCTGATGTACTGCAGGTTGTAAAGTGGCGATGTCCAAACCAAACTCTCCCTCCCAACTGCGATACTGGTTTCGAAAAAAAGGCCCTGTATCTGGAGTCTATCGGTATCGACTCTTTCTCACTTATTGAAGATCATCCAATGCTGATCACCGCCTCACTTGATGATATAAAATCCACTGTGGAATACATTACTGCTATGGATTTCACTGCAATCGAGTTTCGACGTATGGTTGGCATGTGCCCTGAGATTCTAACTACCAAAGTCTCAGACATTATACCCGTCTTCACATTCCTTCACCGCGAAGTTCATGTAAGTGGCAAAAATATCAAGCATGTGATAAATCGTCGTCCTCGGTTGATTATATGCAATGTTGATAAGCAACTACGTCCTACCATGTACTTCCTCCAAAGTATCGGCATCGAAGAGGTAAACAAGCACACCCATTTGCTGTCATGTAGTGTCGAAGACAAATTTATACCCCGAATTGATTATTTTGAGAATATCGGGTTCTCTCGCCGTGACACAACTTCGATGTTTCGACGATTTCCTCAGCTGTTTTGTTATAGTATTAAGAATAATTTGGAGCCTAAATACAATTACTTTGTGGTGGAGATGGGGAGAGATTTGAAGGAGGTGAAAGAGTTTCCACATTATTTCTCATTTAGCTTAGAGAATAGGATTAAGCCTAGACATAAAAGGTGTGTAGAAATGGGGGTGTGTTTTCCTCTACCTTTGTTATTAAAGACTAGTGAAGTGACATTTCAGAATAGATTAGAAGCATTTGTAAATTCTTCAACACCCTTGAAAACATCTCCTCTGTGGAGTGCTGGTTGTGATATTATTAATCAAGTATAGACAAAGCAATTGCATTGTATATTTACATTGTTTCTGTGATTTTTATTTTTTTTATGAAACTAAATTTATATTAGGGGAGACACATCCCATGCGCGGAGAACTACTAATCTCATTGAGATTTATAATGAAATCTACGTATAAGCTACTACTAATTTTGGACTTAAATTCAAGTACAGTGAGTGTGAGCAAAATGTCAAACTATGTGTCAATTGCAACAATTGGTACATTTGTGACTTTCTGAATAGCCTTTAAGTCCTCCTGTCGGCCATCAAGCAAGGAAGTTTGGATTTTTTTTCCTTCTAACAAATTGACTATTGTTAGGAGAGTAAATATCAAATTTGGTCCCTTAAATTGAACACTTGTATTAACTTATTTTGTCAATATTTCTAAATAGTCTGTAATTTATCAAACAATTGATCAGGTTAGTCTCTTCGTTAGTTTCCTTTGGCCATACGTTGATGTGTCACATTAAGTGACATGTTGACAAAATTTACCGACCAAATTGATCGGAATAGGTTTTCAAATTGAAAAATCTTCAATTTATGCTTTCAGCTGTCTCTTGTCTAAAATCCAAATAAATTTCTATAGCAGGCTTAGTGTGGAGTTGAAAGAGAATATCAATAAATCCAACACCATTGATGAAGATGAAGTGCCCCAATATTTCAAAAAACAAAACTGACAACACAACCATTAATAAAAGATGTGTTTGGTTTGATTAGCAAAGAAAGCATCTACACTAATGATTTTACCTGTCATAATTTTACTAGTAACAATGAACCAAACCCATTTCAGAAGACTAATTTGCAAATAAACAAGTATCATTTTATGTGTATGATAGCTATAAAGTATAAATGGATGATATGGCATAGCTTAAGGATGGAAGTTGCTTCATTTATTCAAGCTTGATATAGAGAGGAAAAAGAGTGGGACAAAACTAGATATGAAATTAGTTCGTAATTTTTGCCAGCATGTCCTTTAACGTGACACATTATCACTTAATAGAGTAAAACTAACAGAAAGACTAACTTAGAATTTCGATAAAAGGAGGGATTAAGTTGATATCAGAATCTAATTTGAGACCAAAATTGAGTATTTACTCATTGTTAGCAATTGAAACTTGGATGTTCAACTTGAAGTCTTGAATAGAAGTTTTCTTAACAACTATTTCAAAACAATACCCTATGTGATCCCATATAGAGGTCGATATGCTTGCACTAACATGAGTTATATTTATTTGCTATTGGTTTTCAGATATGGATGACTATGACCATGACTATGACAGTTGTAGATATTCGTTGTCCAATTTTAAATAAATAACCAAGATCGTTTAAAATTAATTTATTAATTGTGTGATTTGAATCATCTTATTTCAAATTAATATTATCACTCTTACCAAATTTAATTGTGTGATAATTTTATCGTAGAAATTTCTAGTCCTTAATTCTCTTACCATAATATATATGATACTTTGAGGAAATACGTTAATTATTTTTTCTAATAAGAAAATCTTACATTATTAAATACAAAATGAACATATATACAAGATGAGGTGTCAAATATTAGGCAATAGACAAATATATACTATATATGAAAGGAAGTACATGGTTTTGATGTTTTTATTTTTTTATTTTACCTTTAATGTAAACTACTTATTTACAATTTTACATCTTTCTTGATTTAATTAAAAATAATTAATTTTTTGAAAAAATATCAAATTTCAATTTGCTCCATAACATATTTATATTGAAGTCTAATTTTAAACTTCCTCTTCATTAACCCTTGGTTCTAGACATGGGTATCTTTCACAAAAAAACAATATAGCAACTATCCCTATTTCTCATGTGGCCAAATAAAATTTCTTCACCAACTCAACAATATTCTTTTTTAAATATATTACTTGTATGTTCAATTATTCCATCCACTATGAAATATATTAAAATATACATTCACAGTAAAGTTAGAATGGTTTTTATTACATTACTGTTAGAGCATAAGGTGGTTTCGTGGTGTGGTTGGTTATCACGTCAGTCTAACACACTGAAGGTCTCCGGTTCGAGTCCGGGCGAAGCCAAACAGAACTCATTCTCCCGGGAAGCATATCAATCTATTCAATTGGGATTTTTTTTAATAAAATAATATTGATTCAGAGACATTCAAATTACATATCTAACTGTCTCATGTCACTGACCACTGTTAAATTATTCATAGTTTTTTTGTGTCTGATTAGGTTAAATTATTCATAGCTGTTGAGTTTTTTTTTTTTTTTACATTTGCATAAATTATGAATTATTGTTGAGTAGAATTAGTAGTTAATTATTTTGAATAAACCATTTGCTATTTAAAAGGTGTCATTAGAAAAAAAAATTTGATCATGGTGAAATTAGAGACAATGCTAGAAAAATTAGTAAAGACAACTACCAGATCCTTAAAAACAATGAAGGAAACACGTATGATGTTAAAAAAAAGTAAAGAACAATTATTTTTTAATCGAAAATGAACTATCAAGCAATGCACAATATACATTATTTACTTGGATATAGAGGAAACATAAGACCATCTACAATATGAGAGGTGTTTTCTTTAATAAGCATTAGTCAGATAAACACTTTCTATAGTCACCATCTCTCATTATTTTTTGTGAGTCTCAGACAATAAATTATATTAAAATAAATTACTATTGCATATGAAGAGTGTGACAATGTGAAATCTATAAATCCTATATTCAAATTAACACTTTCTTTGAAGTCTCACGTATAAGACTTCCTTTAAAGTCTCACATAGAAAGTCAAACTTGTTTTCAATTTTCATAAAAAAAGAAAGTTAGACTTTTCACGTAGTCTCGTATATATACATAGTGCACAACTTTTTCTAATTTGAATATTATTCCTTGAAAACTTTGCAAGAGATGAATAAATTGCATTTCCATCACACACATAGTTTTTTCATTGCTCTCGTATATTCCAAAGTTTGTTGTACCTGGTATCTTTCAAAATAGATTAAGTCTCCCTAATTAGATATTTGATTAATCTTATGTATTTGGTTTTTGTTAGTTGAATTGAGTTTTTTTTTGCTCTACACTACTTTTTCCTTCTTCATAGTTTTATCCCATAGGGTTTTCATGGGGAAGATTTTTAATGAGTCAATGACTCTCTTGAGTTTTGGCCTAGTTCCCCTAGTACTTCTTTTTCCTATATTAGTTTAAACTATTAAAGTGTTGCAAATAGTGATAGTATTAAAGTGTCAATCTAATTGAGTTGTCAACTATATTATCATATATCTTAACACCTTAATGCTTTATTTAAAAAAAATATATAGTACACGACTTTAATAAATAAATAAAATAAAAAATATTTTAATATCACATATACCATGTATAATATTTGACTAATTTATAAAAAATAGCAACTCACTCTAGTTTAATAAATACTTTTTCACCTACCCAATATTAGTAATCATTGTTTCAAACTACACTAAATCTAAATAGAAACCTCTGCACCAAAACCTTGGACACTCTTTTCATCTCTCTATCTTTCTCATCAAGTCTTTTTCTCTCTCTTGTTTTTTTCTTCAATATTTTTTAAATGAATTGATAGTGAAGTGGAGATAACTAGAGTAGGAGATGCTTGGGGGAGAGATTCCACTTACCACTAAACTAATAAAAATTCTGCACATTCTCTTGTTAATGCTTATATCACACTTACATTCTTTTTCTAACTTTTATACATAAATTTTTTTAATTTCCGTCCATTCAACATTGTTTTCTCTTTATTTTTATTTCTCTCAAAAAATAAAATAGGTGTTCACTAATTTTTTTTCTCTAGTCTCAAGACTCTAGTATCACAAGAATAGAGTAGCATGAAAAGAATCATATTGTAAGTAGTCAAAATTGCACACCTAAGTATGTTACGAGATTTTTAAACTCTTTATACTATTTCTAGGCACACTTTGAGCTTAGATTATTTTTAATATATTCTACTTAACTTTTTCAAAAAAATAAAAATAAAAAGACAATTTAGATTAGATGCAAATTTTATTGTTACGTAAAAATACAGACAGAGACTCTAAATCGTCCAATTTTCATTAAATAAGTATAAATATATTGACTCAAGAATTACATGCATTCCAATTCCTTAAAAAAATCTCTGAAGTGATAAATGATATTCTATATAACATAGGATTAGAGCATCAATATGCAAACTAACTAAGTAACCATAATCAGTTAAAAAAAAAAACTCAGTAAAAATAACGATAATAATCAGAAAAGCATATTCATGATTATAGTGATTAGTGAGTGAGTGAGTGAGTTAATATAGCAACTAAACCAACTTCCCATCCTAACAACTCCTTCTCGCTTGTTTCTTCATCATCAAGAAAATGCAGAGCTTCTTCAATGCTTGGATAGTGCTTGCACTCGTTATACTCCTTCCCGTACTTCTCTCTCTTAGAAACCCTCGTGGTGAACCACAAAGCACTTCTTCTTCTTCTTCTTCTTCTTCTTTCTCTGACACTTCCTTTGGTTCTGTCAAGTTAGCCAATACTTTTCCCTTTGAATTCAATCAGAGGATAAGAGATGGTTCCAATCTTGAATATGATTTCTATAGAGATACATGCCCACAAGCAGAAGACGTTGTTCGTTCTGCTGTTACTAATATCTACTTTGATCATAGAGATCTTTCGCCTTCTCTTCTTCGTCTTTTCTTTCATGATTGCTTCATTCAGGTTCGGTTTTCTTTTCTTTTGAACTGATTGGGTGTTTTTGTTTCTCTATGTTTTGGTTCTTAGACTGTAAATTTTGTCTTTTTAGTATCTTTGTCCAATTGGGTTTTCATTGTTCTTCAATTATATCCAAATGGGGTGATTTTTTTTTTCTCTGGTTTGGTTCTTTGAGCGTAAATTTTTGTCTTTTTAGTATATGAATTCAAATGGGCCTTCATTGTTCTTCAATTCAATGGAAATGGAGTGTTTTTGGTTCTGTGTTTTTGCTTCTGAGATTGTAAATGTAGTCTTTTTATTATCTGAATCCAAATGTGTCTTTATTGTTCTTCAATTCTATAGAAATGGGGTGTTTTTATTTTTGATTGTTTTGCATGGAATATCACATTTTTGGTCTTTTTATTTTGTGAATTTAAATGGGTCTTGAATGGTTTTTCTTGGGGGTGTATTTGTCATTTTTGTTTTCTTTTAGTTTGATATCTCTTTTCTTTAGATGTTTCTTTTCCATTTGTAAAGCATTTTCTGCTATTTCCCCCTCAATTTTACAAGCTCTATGGACTTGGAATTGGGTCATTATTTAAATTATATGGAATAGTAATTAGTGGATATCCTAAGTTTTGATCCTTAGTATGTTGTATGTACTATACGAATCACTCTTTGTTATGTACTATATGGAACTCTTATCTATGATATTGCTGATATGTTTACTAAAGCTTCTTGTTGCTTTGATCATGGTTTTGTTTTGCTGTTCTAATTGCATGGCATATTGCTGAATCAGGGGTGTGATGCTTCATTGCTGTTGGAGAATAATGGTGATAGAAACAGTTCCTTTGAGAAGCAAGCTATTCCAAATCAGACATTGAAAGGTTTTGACAAAATTGACTTGATTAAGGAGGAGGTGGAACAAGCATGTCCTGGTGTTGTGTCTTGTGCTGACATACTTGCTCTTGCAGCAAGAGATTCTGTTCTTTTGGTTTGTTCCCAACTCTTTATAACATTTTATTCTGTTGAAAGGTCTCAATTCTGATGCATTTTGGCTTTGAATGATATTTTGGAAAATGTAATACATGGCTGCTTTGATAAATAAGGTTCTGTTTCTTTGTCATGGGAGTTACTAGTTTGCAAGTTTACTTCTTGTGTTTTTTGTTTACATTTTCACTGATAAAGTAAACATTAGAGAGAATGCATTGTAGAGGTTTTTGAAAATGCATTTTAGAAATAGATCGAGTATTTCTCAAAAATGTCAAAACATGATTTTTTTAGTATTTCTGAAAATTCATTTTCTCTAGTTAGCTTCTAGCTTCTCTCCATCACAGTTAAAATTAAAATCTATAACCAAGTGTCACTTCAGCCACACACATACGAAATCATTGAAAAAGAAATTTAAATTTTTTTGTTAAAAAGTAATCCAACCCTAATATATTTAAAAAGTGAAACTATTATGATGTTATGGTATATTGATGCCAAGTTCTTTCCATGTTGTCTTTGCTCACTTTGTTGTTGCCATTGGGAAAACTAGCTATATATATATATATATATATAACTGGTCACCAAGTCATTTAACTTTAACTTTGTTTTGATAGACTTTTCAACAATCGCTTGTTCCTTTGTTGCAAGTTTGTTTTTCTCTCTTTTTTGCTACTTGTCTGATCACTGCCTCATTGTTTTGAGATACTTCTCATGTTCAACCATCTCTCTATTATCCAAGTCCTTAACTTTTACATATCCTGATTTAAGGGTAGCAATGTTTTAGAAAGTTAATCTTTATTGCACCTTTATTTTGTTGTATGGACATGTCATGGCAGGCTGGTGGACCTTTCTATCCAGTTTTAACAGGCAGACGAGATAGCCATCAATCGTTTTTCGAGGATGCAACTGATCAAATTCCAAGACCTGATGATAACATTACGCGCACACTTCACCTCTTCAATCTTAGAGGATTTAATACAAGAGAAACAGTCAGTCTTCTTGGTAAATTACTTAGCATTTATGCATGTTTTTCTTTTTCTCCCATTTCTATTGGTTTTAAATCGCGGCCGCGTCGCAATCTTGATAATGCAATACCATTTTGGCTGATGCAGCCTTAATTGCCTTCACAAAGACATAAAAAACCACGATGTCGCAGCTGTGCACTTATTTTAAAGCCTTGAAATGACTAATAAGGTCTATTTGTTTCTTGATAATATGAAGGAGGACACAACATTGGCAGAATTGGTTGCGATTTCATTCAGCAAAGGCTATACAACTTTCAAGGAACAGGGCAACCAGACCCGAGTATACCTCTCGATTTTCTTAGTCAGATGAGGCAAAACTGTCCAGACGACATCAAGAATATCAGCAGCACCGACAAGTTTTCAACGTTTGTGATTTCGAAGCCGAAGCATGTTCACTCTAACAACAAAGGGATGTCATACATGCAAGCATTGTCGTCTGCAGTGTCATCTGGAGCGGCATTCGACACTCACTACTACCAAAGCTTGTTGAGAGGAAGAGGGCTACTGTTTGCTGATCAACAACTGATGGCTGAGGAGAAGACTGCTAGATTGGTTTCGGCTTACGCTTCGGATGATGGATCGACTTTTCGGATGGATTTCGCAAGGGTTATGTTGAAATTGTCTAATCTTGATGTTTTGACTGGAACTCAAGGTCAGGTTCGTCTGAATTGTTCGCAACTTATAGGTTCTTAACAGAGTAGTTTCATTCTTTAAGCATTCTTTGTTGTACAATTTGGTATATAGAAAGTTTGTTCTCTTTTATGTAAATATCTCATACACATTTGAGTATAGTTTTGGTTCTGTAAAGGGAAAATTTGTTACAGAATTTATAGATTTTGGTGGTACCATTTTCAATGTTTAGTCTATGGCTACAAGGCTGCAATAAATAAATATCATGATTTAAGATCAGTTTTGCATAGAACTCTTTCTGAATAGAGTGATTGCCCAACATGAAGAAATCAAATTATTTAACTTGGATCCCTATTCAACTCTTAGAATTACAATGAAGGAATAATTCTTAGATATTATGATATCACTAGCCACATCTGTTTAATAATACATACTAGTAAACAGTGGATCAACTTTCACATTAATTATATTGATCAAATATAATACATAATTAAATAAGAAATATTTAATTATATTACACATAAATAACAAAATTTGACACAAGTAATCAACACAATATAATGAATGACTATAATTCAATAGTTGGATTAATAATTGGTTATAAGTTGATATTTTCTCACATATCAATGTTGTACTTAGTGAGAGTAATTTCTCATTTTCTACTACAAGAGCATCTTTAGCAGTGGGGACTGGGTACAAGGTTAATAGTAATACCAAGGCCAAGTGTGTGTGGTTGCTAAACTTTTGGAGTAGCATGCTAATGAGAAGGATGGCTAACTTTTCTTCATCACTTGCATGGTTTGTGTGGAAAGCACCTAAGGAGAAGTTGTTATCTATAATTCCATATTACTGGATTAACCGCTTATTTTATCTCATTAAAAACCTTGTCTAGAAAATCCCATAAGATAAAACCGAAGCAAAGGGAAAAAGAGTGGGTTGTTTCAAAGTCTTCAAAATGTTTAAAACGACTCTGAACTTTTATTAACTGTAGGTTGTTTCAATGGCTATCACGAGACCATGCAGCTCTGCATTTAATACCATTTATACCAAGATTCTTAGCAAAGCAACCCATCGTGGTTGCACTACTGTCACGAAAAATGCCTCCACGAGAAGCATGACTCGAGCTACCACATGCATGCGATATGTATTACATTTAACCCAATAAACCATGGGAGGCGACCAAACAACCTCTTTGGTCCTAGGAGCCTTGGGAGGGTGACATTTTATGTGAAAAGCTGATAGGAATGGGCAGGATCCCACAAGTGATGAGGGGAATCTCTTAGTAAATAGAGATGAAGTAAAGCAACGACAAGTATATGTGAGAAAGAATAAGAATGGGAATGTAGGAAAATTGTGATTGCGTAGCTGGCATAGTGAGTTAATATTCCACTAATAAATAGGAGTGTGGGGAGGTAGTTGGATGATTTTTTATTTTTATTTTTCAGTTACACCTTAGAGGTTGGACAATATGAGAATAGTTTTTCTCTAACTGAGGAGCATTAGCTCTGGAATCATTTTCTGTTTTCTTATCAATTAATACAATAATTATCTTCATCTAATTCTATCTTATCTCTGCTCTATCAATTGGTTCAACCTGCTACGTTCATGCAAACTAGAATGGACGCAAGAATCACTAGAGTGGAGGAGCGTTTGGGACGTGTGGAGGACAACATTGAGACGTCACATGACTTCATTGGTTTTGAAATTCAGAGGGCTTTGACGACGTCTCAGGAGAATATTACAGTGGTTCCCTCACCGTTAGATGAATTCCGTTTAGTTGCGAAGAAGGTGGAATTTTCGGCGTTTACCAGTGATGATCTAGTGGCTTGGATCACTCGAGTAGAAACATATTTCGAAGTACAACGCATTTCGGCAGACGTGAGAATTCAATTGACGAAGCTCAGTATGGAAGGTCCTACAATTCATTGGTTCATTGGTTCAATTTATGGCACAATACTACGGAGGATCTGTCTTGGTAGAGTTTGACGGAGGCGTTGATCGTTTGTTTTGGCGGTGGTCGTTTGGAGAATCCTTTTGAAGAATTGAAGGAATTAAAACAATCTGGAACTATGGAGGATTATATTGCTGAATTTGAATATATTCTTCACAGTGTGGCCGTTTACCAGAACAACTATTTCTTGGTGGTTTATGTTATGACATTTGTTCTTGTTGGCGTACCTTCAGGTCTCGTAATCGTTACTTAGCGATGCAATTGGCTCGTGATGTTGAGAGTGAATTTGCTACTGTTTCGGGGCCGAGATCTGGATCTCGCTACAAACCTGGTCAACGTTCTTGGGCCCGATATCAAAAACCTTATTGGGCCAATTGCAAAGGGGAAGGGAACATATTTGCAAACCCTAACTAGACTAGCAACAATGTGGGTAAAATACGTATCGGGCTAGGTCCGGGATCTCAAATCAGGTCAACACACCCTCCCAATTCTACTCATCTTTCACGTCTTAAATCTGTTGATGTTTCATGCCTTCACTCACGCGACGTTTGCCATTTACCAAGGGTAGAGGTTAATGAGCGTCGCGCGAAGGGACTCTATTTTCGTTGCAGTGAACGACGGGATCTCCTCCATCAATGAGCAACGAAGCAATTAAGATTGATTATCTTGGGGGACGAAGAAGTGGTCAACGATGAAGGAGAGATTGTGGTGCTGGAGGCCGAGTCGGAAGAAGAGATTGCACAAGAGGAGTTAGAATGTAAAGGGATGGGAGTTTTTAGTGTATCCACCACTCCAAACCAGGTTCGCACAATCAAAGTAGAGGGCTGTTTGCAAGGTGCACCTATTTTGGTTCTTATTGACAGTAGAGCCACACATAATTTCATATCTCCTAAGGTGGTTGAAGCTCTAGGGCTGCCTATGGTACCTTCTACTTCCTTGGGTGTCAAGTTAGGAGATGGTCATTGTGTCCTAACTATGGGTAGGTGTAAGGGAATCCAGATGGATGTGGGATTGGTGCATTTTTTTTTTTGAAGCTTATGTGTTGGAGTTAGGGGGTGTGGATTTGATTTTGGGAGTTGTTTGGCAGGAAACTTTAGGGAAGGTGACTATGGATTGGAAAGAAATGTCTATGGTGTTCAACCATAAGGGCAGTATGGTGAAACTCCGTGGCCAAGCCTTAAATAAGAAGATGGCTACTTTCCAAAGCATCATCACTTCTTCCCGGCTGACAACACGCTACAAATGGCCTACCTTGATGGAGGTGGTAGGTTCACAAGTGCCTCATGTCTCATATCAACAAACTAAGTAGTTTCAAAGGTTGTTAGATCAATTTGCTATTGTATTTAAAGAAATCCAGGGTCTTCCTCATAAAAGAAACACTAATATGGTCTGATAAGAGTGAGGCCTTACAAATATCCTCATTTACGCAAGGATGAAATTGAAAAACAGATTCAAATCCTTATGCAGCAAGGGGTGATTAGAAACAACACTAGTGCTTTCTCTAGCCCCGTTATTTTGGTCAAGAAGAAGGATCAATCTTGGCGCATGTGTGTAGATTACCATGCACTTAACAAGGTTACAATTAAAGATAATCACCCTATCCCTTTGGTAGATGAATTGTTAGATGAGTTACATGACTCGGGTTATTTCTCTAAGTTTGATCTTAAATGTGGTTATTATCAAATTCGTATGAAGGAAGAGGATATTCATAAAACTGCATTTCATACTCATAAGAGTCACTATGAGTTTATGGTGATGCCATTTGGCCTTACCAATGCCCCTACAACTTTTCAATCAGTGATAAATGATATTTTTAAGCCTTTTTTAAAGGATGTTTATATTGGAGATGGTTCTAAACATTTTGAAACAATATCAGTTTGTGGCTAACGGAAAGAAGTGTGCTTTTGGTAAACACCAAGTTGAATACTTAGGCCATGTCATTTCCAAAGCAGGGGTTGCTGTGGATCCTGCCAAGGTTAGTAGTGTGTTACAATGGTCAGTCCGTAAGAACGTCAAGGGGGTGATAGGTTTTTTTTTGTAATTAACGGGTTACTATAGAAAATTTATAGCTAAATATGGGAATATTGCTAAACCCTTGACCGAGTTGACAAAGAAGTATGGTTTTAGATGGAATGTTGCGGCTGCCGAAGCTTTTGAGAAGTTAAAAGCAACTGTTACAACTGCCCCCAATTTTAGCTATGCCTAACTTCAAATTTCCTTTTGAAATTGAATGTGATGCCTCTGGAAAAGGGGTTGGTGATGTGTTGTTGCAATCTAAATGTTCCATTGCATATTTTAGCAAGGCTTTTGAATCATCTAGGTTATCTAAATCGGCCTATGATAAGGAGTTAATGGCTTTGGTGTTTGCTATTCAACATTGGAGACATTATTTTTTAGGAAGGTGGTTTGTGGTTTATTCTGATCAAAAGAGCCTAAAACACTTGTTACAACAACATATTACCACAACATATCAGCAAGAATGGTTGGCCAAGTTGCTGGGTTTTGACTTTGAGGTGGTATATAAGGCAAAAGTGGAGAATAAGGTGGCTGATGCTTTATCTAGACAACATGAGGATGCTGAAATTCATGCTCTTAAATCCTATCCTATTTGGCAGTAGAACATCCAATTGCAACAAGAGGTGTCACAGGTTTTCCTTAAAAGGTGGCATCTTATTCAACAAAAATAGGTTAGTGATACCGACTAACTCACCACTTATTGAAGATCTACTTAAGGATTTTCATTTTTTTCCCTAGTGGGGGTCACTTCGGCTACCTACGCACTTGTAGGAGAATGGCAAGCACTTTATATTTCCAAGGGATGATGAAAAGGGTGCAAGATTTTGTGAAAGCTTGTGACACTTGTCAACATCAAAAATATGCCGCGACTACGCCTAATGGGTTACTACAACCACTACCTATTCTAGTTTTGGTGTGGAGTGAGATATATATGGATTTCATTACCTGTTTTCCCAAAAGTAATGGATTTGAAGCTATTTTGGTGGTGGTGGATCATCTCTCCAAGTATATTCATTTCATTCCTCTTAAACATCCATTTACTGCTCGCTCCACTGCTGCTATTTTTGTGAAGGACGTGGGTAGACTGTATAGAATTCCAGAGTCGATTTTTAGTGATCGTGACCCCTTGTTTGTGAGTATTTTTTTGGAAAGAGTTGTTCAAGCTAGTAGAAGTGATGGCCAAGCTGATGGCCAAACAAAAGTGATTAACCGTTGTTTAGAGGCCTATCTATGTTGTTTTATTGCAGATCAACCTAAGATATGGGCACATTGGATTCTGTGGGCAGAACTATGGTACAATACCACATTCCATATTTCCACAGGGTTTACCCTTTTGAGGTGGTGTATGGCAGAAGACCTCCAATATTGGTGCATTTTTGGGAGGGAGAAACCAGAGTAGAAGCTATAGCCCAGGAGTTAAGAGACAGGGAATGAAGCTTTGTGCCAATTGAAAGCTAATTTACTCAAAGCTCAACAGTACATGAAATATCAAGTTGATAAGAAACGCAAGGCAGTTCAATTTGAGGTTGGTGATTGAGTTTTCCTCAAATTACACCCTCATCGACAACAATCGATTGTGCATAGGATTCATAAAAAATTGGCTCCCATATTTTTCAGTCCTTATCAAGTCATTAAGAAGATAAGGCAGGTTGCTTACAAGCTACAATTACCAACAACATCTAAAATACATCATACTTTTCATGTTTCTCTATTGAAGAAAGTTGTAGGCAATTATACTGCTACAACACAATTACCTAGCAGCATGGAGTCTGACATTGGGGATATTATTCCTGCTAAAGTTTTATCATGGAGGGATAAGTTTGATGGTGGACTGCATAAGCGAGAATGGTTGATTCAATGGAAAGGCATGGATTTCGAAGATGCTACCTGGGAAGAGGAACTGTTGTTGAAGAGTCAATTCCTTGATTTGCGCCTTGAGGACAAGGCTACTGTTGAAGGTGGGAGTGATGATAGGAATGGGTTGCGTCCCACAAGTGATGAGGGGGATCTCTTAGTAAATAGAGATGAGGTGAGGCCAAAGCAATGACAAATATATGCGAGAAAGAATAAGAAAGAGAATGCAGGAAAAGTGTGATTGCCTAGCTGGCATAATGAGTTAATATTCCACTAATAAATAGGATTGTGTGGGGAGGTAGTTGGATGGTTTTTTTATTTTTCAGTCACACCTTAGAGGTTGGGCAGTATGAGAATAGTTTTTCTGTAACTGAGGAGCATTAGCTTTGGAATCATTTTATGTTTTCTTATCAATTAATACAATAATTCTCTTCATCTAATTCTATTTTATCTCTGCTCTATCAAAAACCTTGAGGATAACAAGTTCTTGGATGGAGTTTAAACCAACAACTGAGGAGACCAATTCCGAGAAGTGATAGAGAAAGTTTTGCATAGATGTAATATCAATGATCATGTGTATAATGGATTGCAACCAATTTCCGTTTTTTTACTCATGACACACTAGCGGATGCATTTTGAGTTGAATACGTATTTTCTTAAAAATGTTTTGTATACATCAAGCCTAATTGGAGTATAATTGAGCATAAAAAAATAAGAGTTTCAGATATACTTGATTATTAATTTCGGTCTTTCTCAATTTAGATAACACCACTATTATTTTATTAATATTTTATTATATTTTAATGTAGTTTGTCCTCTTCTAATGTACCCATAAAAAGTGCTACATTAGATTTTCCTTCTCTTTCTCTTTTTCCAAAAGTTTCTCCTTCCCTCCAAACTCTCAAATGGGACTTTTGGTCTTGTTTGACAGTTAAGATAAAAAAAAAAGAGGACGACTTCGAAGGGAATAAAAGAAATAAAAAGATAGAAAAATATCTTTCATTTGCGTTTTTGGAGTGGTTTTGAATGGAATAAGATGACAACATTATTTTAATTTTGAAACTATTATGAAAGGAAGTAATAAATTTGAACATTTATTCAAAATGCTCCAAAACCTTCGCCCAATGCATATTTTAGTTCCCTCACATAGAAGATTTTTCGTCAAATAATAAAGAAAAGTACAATTTTATGCAAAGTATTAGGACTAACCACCCCTTTGTTCTATCTATATTTTCCTCCAAACTCCCATACATAGTCTAAGTAGAGGGTAAGGGAATTTCTTCTTTGATCCTCTTGTGTTTTCAGATTATTCTACCTTGCACCCCCACACATAAACCGCCACTCCCCCAATCAACGTAAAAATGCAATTTTACTATTTTAATTATCTATAAAACCAATTTTTTTTTTTAATTTCTTATTTTTTCATCCTCTTTCGAAACTTTAGAAAAATGACCTTAATCTTTGAAACTTTCAAAATCTTTGAAATCAAAAAGTAAATGGCACTCGAAAATTTCAAAGTTCTGAAACATAAAATTTCTAGAATATTCGAAACAACAATTTCTAGAAATTTTAAAACTTTCGAACAATTTGAAACTTCCAAAATAGAAAATTCTAAAATTTTCGAAATAGACAAATTTTGAAACTTTTCATATTTGGAAACTATCAAAACTTTCCAGATTTAATGCTTTAGAAACTTTCAACATTTAGAAACTTTAGAAACTTTCTAGGTTTAAAAATATTTGAAATTTTCCAAATTTTTAAAATATAATTTTATTTCGAAAATTTAAAACTTCTAAAATTATCAATTTTGAAACTTATTATAAATAGTTTAAAATGTAAAATTATCTTTTTATGTATATCGTGGGGTGACAGGTACAACTATCGACATGATAGAATCCTTATGTTTTCAAAGATAAGTATAGATTGAGTCAAGAGGATTGTACCAGGCACCCCCCATTTGTACATGCCACCCCTTAGCCATGATTAAATGACTGTTTTGCCCTCAATTACCTCTATAAAAACCAAAATAAAATCTTACAGTCATTTTTTCACTAAATCATTCGAAAGTTTAAAAAATTCGAATTTGGACCACTCGAAAAATTGAAATCTTCGAAAATCAAAAGTAAGGAGAAATCGAAAATTTGAAACCTTCGAGTTGAAAAAAACCCAGAAATTCGAAACTTTGGCATCCTGATCAAACTTTCGAAACCTAGCTAACCATTTCGAAAGTTTCATGTAAACTTCGAAACTTTTAAACTCAGTTCACTTTGATCCTCAAAACTTTTCCTCATGCTGAAAGGTTCGAAGTGTAGGTCGAAAATTTCTAAAGTTTCGAAACCCAGATGGAAATTTTCGAAGGAAACCCAAATGCTGAAAGGTTCGAAGTGAGAAGGAAAGTTTCGAAATGGGAAGGAAAGTTTCGAAATGGAAAGGAAAGTTTCAAAATGGGAAGCAAAGTTTCGGAGGGAAGGATGAAAGTTTCGAAAGGGAAGGAGGAAACTTTTGAAACTTTTTTA
Source organism: Cicer bijugum (assembly GCA_037974875.1). NCBI lineage: Eukaryota > Viridiplantae > Streptophyta > Magnoliopsida > Fabales > Fabaceae > Cicer > Cicer bijugum. The sequence continues at coordinate 1,208,041 of JBBPBT010000013.1, forward strand.
TTTTGACTTTTTCTTTGCCTTGTTTTTTACCTTGTTTTTTGGCTTTTTTTTTTGGCTTTTTTTTTTGCCTTTATTACATTATTTATTTGTTGCATTTTTTTTGTTGCCTTTTATTATATTGTTTTTTTAAAAATATTTATATATTGATATGTTGCAGTGCCTAGGATGAGAGGTGCATTCGGCCAAATTATTCGCAATATTATAGGTGGTGATAGAGGTGATTTGATTAAAAATTAAATTTTCAATATTGCTTTCCACACCCCTAATTTTTTTTTGGTACCCAAAATGCCCAAAATGCCCTTCCCTCTATAATCAATTAAAACAATTTTCAAACACCTTCTTCAACCTTCTATTCACTCCTTCATCTTCACTAACCCTAACCTTCAACCTTCAACCTTCACTAAACCTTCTTCAACCTTCAACACATCGTCAACACATTCAACATCATCTTGAACATCATCTTCAACACATTCAACATCATCTTGAGTAAGTCATCTTCAACACATTCATCATTTTCATTTTTGGTTTTTGAGCAACACCATTTTCGTTTTTAAGGTTTTCTGGATTCATCATTTTCATTTTTAAGCTTATTGAACACATTCTGGGTTTATCATTGTTTTCTGGGTTTTATGGGTTTATTCCATTTTCTGGTTTCTGTGTTTTCTGTGAACTTGATACGTGAACTGAGATGCCATACGTGAACTCAATTCACGTATGTGGACGTGAACTGAGTTCACGTAGGAAGGATGTATGGGATTTGATTTCACGTACGTGAACTTAGTTCACGTAGGACTGCAAATGGAGTTCACGTACGTGAACTGAATTCACGTAGGAAGGAATTAGTTACATAAAGTTCACGTAGACTGCCAATGGAGTTCACGTACGTGAACTGAATTCACGTAGGAAGGAATTAGTTACATAAAGTTCACGTACGTGAACTCAGTTCACGTAGACTGGTTATTCAGTTCACGTACGTGAACTGAGTTAACGTAGGCAGGATGGGTGTGATGTTCACGTACGTGAACATGAGTTCACGTAGAGAAGATTCAAAATTCCAATTGGCAATTGCAAGAACATCAACATTGATCTTGTAGCTATCCTTCATAATAAAATTGAATAGTTTTAAACTAATTTGATTACTCTATATAACTCGATGATCGAATAGTTAAACATGGCTAATTAGAATACTTAATCAGTTAATCTTACAGATTTTATGAAGTTGATCAATTAGTTATTACCATTGCACATATTTAGTATAGATGAATAAATTATTGTTCATGTTTATTATGTTTTCTGAATCTTATTGTTTATTATGCAGAAATGGTGCGAACAATGTTTAATGATGGAGACGGTAATGTTATAGAAGGGCCCGAAAGTCGACGTGTTAGACCAACCGCTTCTGCACGGGCTCACCGTGCTCGGCTTGAAATGTGGCACCAACAAAGATTGCAGAGGCAACAAGCAGAACAAACGCAAGCAGAACAAGGGCAAGAAAATGAGGCCCAACATGCTAATGATGCTCATGCTGATGAGACACACCGTGATGACGCCCACCCTGATGAGGGCCAAACTGATGAGGGCCAAACTGAAGCAGCTGACGGATATCTCGGGGGTCCGATTGACAGATCTGTCTTAAGGACATATGGGGATCATGTTGCGACACGACTATGGGATGGCGTTGTAAGTAAATATTTTAATGAAATTAAATATTTATTTTAATGAAATTTAATTTTGTGTTTCAACTTACATTTATATTGGTAATTTATTTCAGGATCGCGGAGAGTTAAGGGTTTTTAGCAATGGAAAAAAATTAAAAGAAGCTGTCATTGAAAATGAAGAGGTTGAGGTACTTGTCAGAAGTTCCGGTTTATATCCATTGCTAAAATGCAGCTACGAGATGATCGACAAAGGTCTAATTTCTGCCTTTGTCGAGAGATGGCATCGCGACACTAACAACTTTCATCTTCCAATTGGGGAGATGACAATTACTTTAGACGATGTGTCTTCGCTGCTGCATATACCCGTCACCGGTGCGTTTTTTAGCATGAGTATATTTAGCAAGGATGAAGCTGCAGAGTTATTGGGTGAGCTAGCTGGGGTTAGTCTGGCTGATGCATACGCTGAATTTAACATGACGCGCACAACCACTGTTCGGTATAATATGTTGCTCGACATATATCATCAGCGTTGTTCTGATCAGCATTGGCAGATGGCTGCGATGACATTTCTTTTATTTCTGGTGGGTTGCACGTTGTTCAGCGACAAAAGTACTTTTGCAGTGAGTGTTGCCTACCTAGAATGCTTTAGAGACCTCGATTCATGTGGGGGATATGCATGGGGTGCTGCTGCGCTTGCTTACCTGTACGATAATCTTCGAGAAGAGAGCATGCATCAGACTAGGACGGTATCCGGATATCTGACACTGTTACAGGTATTTGCAGTTGCTTTCGTTGTTTGATTGATTTCATCTATTTGTGGTTTGTTGATTTACTGATTTATGAATATGTTATTACATATGTGCAAGCGTGGGTGTATGAGCATTTTCCAACATTGTGTGCGAATTGTTGTCGACTATCTCCGAGTTATGATGAGGAATACCCGAGAGCACTTAGATGGAAGCCAAAACGAGATAAAGGTTTGGTTATTCCATTTAGGAAAGCACTGGACGAGATTGATGCTGACGACATATGTTGGACACCCTATAGAGAGCATAGACCGAAGCGACCATTTGAGGTTGTTTCACTATTTAGAGGATGGATACGCTGGGGTCCCAGGATGTATGCTCACTTACTAGATAGGGTATTGCGTCAATATGGACATGTTCAAACCATCCCCGATTCACCTTTGGAGATAGTAGGTCAGACGACCACACCAAAGGAAATGGACATCATGTTTACGCAATATGCTGTTCATGTTGTTGACGCTGGGGCAGTTGTACACAGACCTGCAGAGTGCGCTAATGAGTACATGGATTGGTTTCGTCGAATTTCTCATCCATATATCATTCGCAGAGAACCAGTCTATGTAGCTCCTTCGGTTGCAGAACCTGCCGACGATCATGCTCCAGATGTCACGGTAAATTCATGAAACTTTAAGTTATACATTTATTAATATTATTAATCATTTAATTAATTAATATGCTTTTTAATGCAGCGTCGAGCAATACAAATTGCAGAGGAGCTTCTGGATCGACGACTGGTATTACCTGATGGCGTCGCACTCGTCAATGAATTAATTTTAGTATTGCGATCTCAGAGTGGTGGTGGTAGTAGAGATTGAACTAGTGTAGTGTCATACCGTAGGAGACATAGACAAACTTAGGATTTAGATTTTGTATTTTGAATCTATTTGATATCTATTTTGGATTATGGATATTTTGGATTATGGATATTTATTATGAATATTTTGGATTATTGATATTTATTATGGATATTATGGATATTTTGTTATTGCGATATTTTGGATTATGGATATTTTGGATAATCAAGTGTAGTGATTGATTATTTTTCATGAAAGGTTTGGAAATTACACGTTCATTGTATGTTTGGAAATTACACGTTCATTCAAATAATGCACATATATCATTCAATTTACAATAACTTCATTTATAGTATATGGAAATATCTGCAACCAATGTTGAATGTGATCCCTGTAAATATTCTCCCATTGTCGTGCTTCTTCGTTGCAATATCTTTTCCACAAATTACTTGCTGGTGGTATAGGAGAATCTGACTTTAAGTAAACCTGTTAAATTAAATAAAATTATAAATCAATTATGAATCATCAATTATAAAAAAATTATAGATTATTAATTATCAAAATATACCTGTACAAAATGACAGTTATTAACAAATGCAATAACAATGACACGATGATCTGATGTTGGTGGACTTCTTAGTGGAAAATATGTTTGCGATTGGTGAAGTGATAATGCGATGACAATCACGTTAAACTTTGAAGCAATCACATATCCCATTTCTGGAAGTGTCATCCAATTATCCTTCGTTGCAACTTGCTCAACATACACATTGTGTATAAGTTGTCGAACATAATTTTCTCCACAAAATAGTATCTCGTAATGAGACATGAACTCTTGAAGCTCATTGATACACTGTTCACGGATGAATGCCCAATAGTTCTCACCCATTCCAAGTAAAGCTGTGACAGCACGATATCCACAATTACCATCATCACCGACATCAATAATGTCATATATGAAATTATGAATTTCAACTGGCAATCAATCTTTGAAGACGAGAACTCTTGGTTGTTGAACTTTGCTAACTGATGGTCGAGGTGTGAGCTTTTGGACTGATGGTCGAGGTGTGAGCTTTTGGACTGATGGTCGAGGTGTGACCTTTTGGACTGATGGTCGAGGTGCCATGTTTTCTAATTTACTGGTATCAATAGTGCTACATGCATTTGTGCCACTACATCGAATACTTGCATCCACATACTCCCACCAAGATGGATCACGCTTCGTTGATTTATCTCTATTTGATACCTTACTTTTTCCTTTTTTTGGTGCACCTTTTGTTTTAACCTTTGCAACCGGTGGAAACATCGACGTTTTCGATGGAGACGCGATCTCTCGTAATTTACCTTTAAGTGAAATTTTGCCAGGTACATCAAGTTCTTCAAACTTTTTCACTATGACATCTATTTCATGTTTCACAGATAACTCTGAAGGTTTACTCGATGCATCCACATGAAAAGATAGTTTACTCCACCAAACATGAATAGCGGTCAATGGAACGGAACGTGGGATCATACTATACCTGGCTATTTCACATGCACAAGGTAGACCATGAGTCGTCCTAATTGTGTAACGACACTCAGTCTGATCAATACCTACATACTTGACGCGATCATACTCTGCCGCAATGTGATCAATTGCATTTTTTGACACAACACCATGCAAATTCGCGTATAATCTGTTACTATATCGATGCACCTTTTGAATTATGCTCTTTTCAAATAATGCAATTATCTCATTGTGTTGTAATGCAATCATGCTGTTGATGGTTTCCCAAACACTGCATAGATCACCAATACTATCTTGTAATATCCTTTTCAAACTCCAATGCGCCGACTCAACCCTTTGTGTTGTGGTGTTCCCAAAATACATAACTCTATTTGTCCACGCCTCAACAAACCTTTCCTTGTGAGGAATTAACCACTGCTCGTGTACATAATCATAAAAAATAGAACAACTACTACAAATTCCTTCAAAGATAGCCAACTTCGTGTAGTACTGAGTCTCATCATAACTGTAAATAAGAGCCTCCCATGCCTCCATTATTTGCACTTGCTTCTTTTTTGGAAACACGGTCATCTTGCACTTGGCTTTCACATTCTTGCATATATGAAACAAGCATAATAAATTCACTGCTTTTGGAAAAACATTTTCAACCGCGTTCATCAAAGCAAGGTCTCTATCAGTAACGATGACTTCAACTTCACCACTTGTAATTTGTTCTTTCGCCATTTGTAGTGCCCATATGAAGTTATCAACACGCTCAGATTGTAGATATGCAAATCCCACACAAAATGTCATTTCAGTAGATGTAACACCAATAATCTCAAGTAATGGCATTCGATATCTACAAGTCTTGTAAGTGCTATCCATAATCAATATTATGTGAAAATTATTTACAAGGGTGATAGCGTCTGGATGGGCCCAAAAGATGTCCCTCAATTCATCTGAACTTTCTACTTTCCTATATCGATACACGTATTTGTCGCGTTCCATCAATGTCAAAAGATGTTGCATTTCTGTTCTATTACCTCTAAGTGATGAACGATATGTTTGACGTGCATTGTAAACTTGTTTTATTGTCGTCAAACTTTCAACATTGTGATCCCTCAATGTTATTAAAATGTTTTTTGGTTTTACAAAGTTCTTTGTCATATCACCAAGTACATTTTTCTCATCTTGAGACAATCGGCCTAAGAAAGAGTGACCGGTCAATTTTTTAGCCAATTCGTGGTTATGGAGACCACATATTACATGCAAATACCATCCATCACCAACACTTGATCGTGTTCCTCTCAATCTAAATGGACAATCACATTTTCTAGTCCAAGTACTCTACGTAATATTAGGATTCTTCCATGGTCTATATTTACCACTTCTTTCACAACCAAGAATTAATTTTGTCTTTGTTCTTGGTCGTGCGGTCGCATTTTCAGATCTAAAAATCACAACAACAATTCCATTTTCCCTTCCAACCTTTCTAGCCCATTTCAATAATTCATCTCGTGTATCAAACATCATGCCGGTTGTAAACATATCAGTCAAATCAATCATAACAGGTTCAACTCCGTCATTCATAGCGTTAATATTAGGTTCCACATCATCACACATTTCTTCAAAATCACGATCCAAATCATCATACATTTCTTCAAACACATCATGCTCCAAACCTTCCAAACCTTCATACATTTCATCACTGTTGTCTCCCCCTTCATCCATTTAACTGCATCCAATAAATTACATTAATATAATATAACCATCCCTAAACCCTAAAAAAATCAAAAAATGGCATGTTCAAAAAATGGCATGTGTACGTGAATTTATAAGGCCTACGTGAACTGAGAGTGCCTACGTGAACTCAGTTCACGTATCACTCACGTGAATTCAGATTAAGTCACCTACGTGAACTCAGTTCACGTACGCATAAAATGTCCATTTTTCTTTAATTTACGTGAACTGAGTTCACGTATGTTCACGTGAATTCAATTCACTTGTATGATACGTGAATTGAGGTCACGTATGCCTACGCAATCATATTTCACGTATGCCTACGTGAACCCAGTTCACGTACACTGTAAAAATTCATCATCCTATTAGCTACGTGAATTCAGTTCACGTGAACGTACGTGAACTGAGTTTACGTACGAAACTCAGATCTTGAAAAAATACACAGCTTCAAACTACTCACCTGCTTGTTTAGATTCACGTGAATGACGAGGATGATCCCAAAATGATGAAATGTTCAAAGTGATTCAACAAGAAATGCATCCAAATGATGAAGATGAGGATGATGAACAGGATGATGAACAGTAACAACAATGAAGAACTTTGAATATGGAAGTTAGTGAATAGAAGGTTGAAGAAACTGTTTGATAACTGTTTTAATTGATTAAAGAGGGAAGGGCATTTTGGGCATTTTGGGTTTCAAAAAAAAAATAGGGGTGTGGGAAGCAATGTGAGGGGTGTGGGAAGCAATATTGTTAAATTTTTAATCAGTTTGAATTTAATAGCTTATATTTATATAATATATATGATTAGATTTAAATAATTATATATTAAATAATATATTTTTGTTGTCTTTTATTATATTATTTATTTATTTGTGTTGTTATAATATTTTTAATATTTATTATAGGTGGTGATAGAGGAGATGGTGCAGAGAGAATTCCACCAACAGCATCAAATAGACGACGAAACAAAGCAAATCGTCCAATTAGGCAGCATCGTCGAAGACAAGACATCCATGATGATGTCGTCGAGTCTACTGCCCTTGCACTTATGAAGGAGGATGTCCCTGAGCCTCAAACGGAGGAGGATGTCCATGAGCCTCAGATGGAACATGTTGTTGATGCTGCTGCACATGCTGGATTTCCTAGAGGACCGATGATAACACAATTGTTGACACAGTATGAACACCACGTGGCTCGGAGGCTATGGGAAGGAGAGGTATATTTCAATTTATTAATTTAAATATATTTATTTAATTGTTTATTTAAAAGTATTTATTGAATTAATAATTAATGATTATTTAATTTAGTTTATATAGTTAAATATTTAATTAAATATATTTATTCAATTATTAATTCAATGTATTTAATTTTAGTTTATATAATTATTTAAATAATTAAATTTATTAATTCAACTATTTAATTTAGTTTATATAATTAATTGTTTAATTAAATTTATTAATTCAATTATTTAATTTAGTTTATATATTTAATTGTTTAATTAAATTTATTAATTCAATTATCAATGTATTTAAATTAAGTTTATATAATTAATTAAATAATTAAATTTATTAATTAAATTATTTAATTTAGTTTATTTAATTAATTGTTTAAATAAATTTATTAATTCAATTGTCAATGTATTTAAATTAAGTTTATATAATTAATTAAGTAATTAAATTTATTAATTCAATTATTTAATTTAGTTTATATTTAATTAATTAAGTTTATATGTTTAATTGTTTATTTATTTATGTAAGTTTATTTAGTGTATGTTTAATTGTTTAATTATTTATGTAATTACTCGTAGGATCGTGGATCGTTAAAAGTAATTACTCATGGCTTGAAGTTGAAGTTTGCGGAAGTACCTGTGCCAGATCCTGTAGAGCATTGGAATCGGGAATCTGGGCTGCTACATCTATCTTCAGCTTACCTCACTATGGTTGATGCTGGTCTGATCTCCGCATTTGTTGAAAGATGGCACAGGGAGACTAGCTCAGTTCATTTGTCAATTGGAGAGATGACTATTACTTTAGATGACGTTGCGACTCTCCTTCATATCTCACCCCATGGTAAATTTTTTAGTGCACATGTGAATATGAACACTAACAATGCTGCAAAAGCTGCACATGAGTATTTAGGTGCAACATGGGAAGAATCCTTTGCTGAGATTAATTATAATAAATATGCCCAATATAGATTGCAATGGTTACATGATTTATATATTCGTCTCATTCAAACTAATCAGTTTGAATGTGCAGGTAGAACGTATCTATTGCATTTAGTTAACAACACAATTTTCGCCGATAAAACACATACGCGTGTGGAGGCGAAATACATCAGTTTATTTATTGATTTGGATCGTTGTCGAGACTATTCATGGGCTACTGCGGCATTGGTTTTCCTGTATGACAACCTGGGAGATGGGGCTATCCACGACACTCGACAGTTGAGAGGTTACATGATTCTATTACAGGTATATCCTATTATTTAATTATTTTATTTATTAAGTTGTATTATTTAAAATAAGTATGTATTTTACTAATTATTTATTATGTTATGAATGTTACAGTGCTGGATTTACGAACACTTCCCTAGGATTTGTAAGCGGGGCAATAGAGGTGATGTTCCTGCACATCTTCTAAGAGCATGCAAGTGAACTGCAAAATATGCGGTTGAAGGAGGATTAGTGACCTATTGCCAGAGACTTGATGCATTGATGCTTGATGATGTAGTCTTTACACCATATGATGATGATTGAGCTAATCATCCATTTGAATTGCTTTCGATGTTCTCTGGTTATCTTCGATTTGGTGGACTCTTAGTACCATATTTGCCGGAGCGATGTCTTTGAAAATTTGGTCGTATTCAGTGCATTCCTCCTGATGTTCCTCCGAGGCCGAACAATATAGAATGGGTGTGGCAGACTACTACGCAATCATCTGTATCGGCGTTTCAAAGATTATATCATGTTGCGAGTTTTCCTGGAGAGGTCACTACAAACTATTATGCATGGTATATGAGTGTTACACATCCTTTAATCATCCCTTCGTCTACTGCACATGGGGGTACATCATCTCCTGCACATGCTGGTCCATCATCTACTGCACATGCTGGTCCATCATCTTCTGACCGAGATCGTAGAGCAGCTGAGCTTGTACGTAGAGTCATTAATTTGGTTCGTCCATTTAGTGAAATTCATGAGATTTTAAGTGAGTTAAGTCTTTTGTACGATGATGTAATTTGATATGTGGTATGTGATGTAATTTGAGATTTTTGAGATATGTGTTATGTGATGTAATTTGAGATATTTGAGATATTATGTGTTATGTAATGTAATTTGAGATTTTGAGATATTATGTATTACGTGTTATCAAGATTAATCATTCATGTAATATTAAAACGATAGAAAAGATAAGAAGATTGTGCACCGGGATTTATACTAGTTCAGCTGTCAGTATGACAGCCTACGTCCAATCCTAAAATCAACCCGATTTCAGCCTTTTTCCAATATAATCAACTTGAGAACGTTTTACACGATGATTTGATAAATTAAATACAATATATTCTAATCTTCATTTAATGACATACACGATGATCTAATAAATGATGGATCGATGCATTCCCAATGTTTCATACGTGCTGCATGAGCTACTTCCCAAGTCTTTGTTGTGTCACTAAAAAACCCACAATTTCCATCAGCCACAACATCTACTATCTCATCAACATACGAATGTATATAAGTAGGAAATTGTGTCTTAAAATATCGTTTTGCAGAACGTTGAGATGATTGAGATTGTTGCCTTGCAGAATGTTGGGATGATTGAGATTGTTGCATTGCATTTGCAGATTCTTGAGAGGCATCAACATACTCCCAATATGAAGGATCATGAGGAGTATCAAATTCTTTTTTCTTTTTACCAGCTCATTTGGTTCTCACTTTCTCTGGTGGTGCAAGTATTAATGTGGTATGTGGAAATACAACTTCACGCACCTTTGCCTTGAATATCCTTTGACTTATAATATCGTGTTTCTTCATGTACGCTTTCATTGCTTCCAACTCTTCAGAAAAGTCATAATCTGATAAAGATTCTTCATCCTCTAATTCATGTGCAATGCTTAACTGTTTCCAAAAATCATGAATGCTATCTAAAGGGATAACATTACCATATATCTGCAACATAGCCAACTCACAAGCACATGGTAATCCAGGAGTTGTTCTAATTGAACAACCACATTCTGTTTTGTTAGTACCTACAATCTTCACCCTTTCCAACTGTTTATAAATTTTTTTCATACATTTTCTTGATACACAGTGATGTAGATTTTGAAAAAATTGTAAATTATACCCGTGCTCAACGTCCTTGATGGTTTTCTGAAAAGAAGATTGAATGATACATATTTGGTTCAACATCATATTCACTGCATCCCAACTTTTACACAAATCACCCAAACTAGTTTGAAGCATGTTTTTCAATCTCCAATGAGCAGACTCAACTCTACAAATAAATTAAATAACACAAATTAAAACACATCACATAAACTAGTAAATCATGTTTGCTAAAACAACACAAATCATATTTTAAAAATACCTGTTAGATGTTCTGTTCCCCAAATGCATAACTCTATTGGTCCAAACCTTGACAAACAATTTCTTTGTAAGGTGTTAACCATGAATCTTTCACATAATCAACAAAAAGAATAATATCGGCACACAATAGCTCAAAGTGTTGCAAATGATGATCATACTCTTCCACACTAGTCGAATAGACAATCTTTTTCCATAAATCCATTACTTCTTCTTGTCTATCCTTTTTGACATATTGTTTGCATTTTGCCCCAACATTTTTTTTAATATGAAAACGACATAGCAAATGTATTGAAGTAGGAAATACAACACTAATTGCATTCATCATGGCAAGATCTCTATCAGTCACAATAACTTTAGAAATCAAAGACTCAGATTTGAACAACATTCGTACCTTTTCAAATGCCCAGATGAAGTTATCTTGTCGCTCTTGTTCCAAATAAGCAAATCCAACTGAAAATGTCAAACTAGTAGATGTGACACCGACTATTTCAAGTAATGGTAACCGATATCTGTTTGTTTTGTATGTGCTATCACATATCAAAACAAAATGAAATGTGTTTAACAACTTTATACAATCAGGATGCGTCCAAAAAATATCTCTCAAATATTTGACTAGGAATAATGACATTGGCTTCATTTCTCACTTTCAAAGCATTTAGAATGAATCTGGGTGCAAGCTTATACTTTGTCATATCATTGACAAATTTCCTCTCTTCTTCGTTTAAACGCCCCAAATAAGAATGACCGGTTACAGTATCAAATAATTCATTATTGTGTGTCCCACAACGAACACTAATTTTCCATCCTTCACCGCCACATAATGGTACACATCTGAGAGTAAATGGACAGTTTTCCTTATGAGAGCAAGTTACTGATGATTTTGATTCTGATTTATATCTTCCACCTCTTTCGCATCCCAAAATTAATTTGTCTTTTCTTCACCTAATTCCGGTTGCTTTATCTGATCGAATGGTAACAATTAAAATTCCATTTTGTATTCCAATGGTTTTTGCCCATTCAAATACATCTTCTCAAGAAGAAAATACCTACAAAATAGTTTCAAATAAAACATTAACTATATCGCTATAATGAAAATTTAATCAGTGATGAATCATCAGTAGTAATAATAATACCTGATCAGTGATGAATTTTTTTGTAGAATCTATAACATTTTTTGAAGCAGAAACATCAACTCTACTCATACCTAATTTCAAAATTAGTAACAAATTTAATTAAAAATAATATTATAACATCAATATTGACTTATAATATTTTTTGAAGCAAAAATAATATAATATTGACTTATAAAATATTATTAACTTATAACATAATATTGATCTAAACAAAAATTAAAAAAATATTCGAAAATTTCAATTGTTGCAAATTTTCAAAATTGATTTTCGAAACTTTAAAAAATAGAAACTTTCGAATCAAATTTCCATTTCGAAAGTTTAGTGTCCCAAATATTCGAGGCTTCGAAAATTTCCTTCAAGGCCAAACTTTCGAAGGTTTAGTGCAAGACATGCATTTCGAAACTTTAATACAACATCAAAGTTTCGAGGTTTAGTTTTATATGTCTTTCAAAACTTTAGATCAACATCAAAGTTTCGAGGATTACATTTACTTCGAAGGTTTAGTACAATGGCAAATATTCGAAACATTTTTAAAAATTGAAACTTTCAAATGCAACTAAAATTTCGAAAATGTGTTTATTTTGAAAAAATTTACATTTCGAAGGTTTTAAAAAAACAAAACTTTCGAAAAACTTACTGAAATGGTTTTCGAAAATTTGAAACTTTCGAAATATACGTTTATTTTTCAAAATTTTCGAAAGTGGGTCTAAAATCATAATAATTTTGTGTTGGTTTTATACTTTTTACAAAGGATAAATTGGTTTTTAAAAATTATTGGAGGGTGCCAGGTACAAAGGGGGTTGCCTGGTACAATTCTCTTGAGTCAATTCATGGGGCATAGTGACATAGTCCAGCCCAAGATCTGCTGCCAACGAAAGAACCTCCTTCAAGCCCAAACTCTCTTCCACCCGCAAGATCCAGAAAGTCCAAGTGGACTTAGTTTCCACAAATATGAAAAATAGAATATACTTTAGAGATTAAAATAAATTAATGAGAACTAGGGCAATGTTAGAAAAAAAAATTAGAAAAACTAAAATAAATTTGATAAATTTCTATTCATAAACATATTTTATATGAAATTTAAAGCATTTTTTTATAGATGGTAAAATTTATATTTGACTTTAATTTGCTAATGTACTTTTTCTTTTTGTTAAAATGTAAAATGTTTTACGTAGTCCTCCGATCACAAACTATTTTACATATGACACTTTTTTCTTGTTAGCCCACCCTAATTCAAATTAATTTTTGTTCTTTTACATAAACTAACCTTTTGAAGAGCCAAATGTCCTTTATCAGAGTGGTTTATGAACAAAAATAAGTGACTATTACTATAATCACTATTATTTACAAAAAAAAGTACATTAAATCCTTGCCAATGTATATGTCAAAGATAATTTGTTTTGAATTATTAAATCTTATTATTCTTAATATACTATTTATTTTTTCTTAAAAAAAAAATATTTTTTATTCGATTTAAAAATATTTAATGCACACGTTGATAATATAATACTAAAAATAGACAATTTAATAAATTTAAATTATATTTTATGTATAATCTAAAAAATCAATCGTATTTAACTTAATTTTTTAATAATCGTGAAATTAATTAAAAAATTTATAATAGTAATTGAAGAGGGTATTTTCCCTCTCTTTCTATACCAACTTATATGTGATAATAAAGAGAGTAAAAGTCAGCAGTAACTTTCATCTAAGGGTACAATGATCACAAATGCTTGAAGTCTATGATAGGTTTGTTCAAATTAATAAACGCTTTACTTCTAAGATTTGTAAATGAATATGAAACTTGTATATAGTACTATACATTAAGTAATGAAGTTCACTTCTCACCCTTTTTGATTGAGAACGGCACTCAACTTAATTGAAATATTCTACATCCCTTGTTGGTACACAAAATCAACGTGAAAGCATTTAATGATGACCTCACCCTTTAGGTAGCTATAGTTTGGTAAGATCTTGTCCTAATCATTACCAAGTCCAAATGCATGTAACCACTAATTCACTTTTTTTCTTCTTCTTCTTCTTCTTTCAATTGATGACTTATATAGACTAAATTTCATTTTTTTAATAATTATTTTTTCATGGTTTTGGTTTCTTAGTTTTGAATTTTTCAATAGTTGAAAATTGGTGTGTAACTTTCGACATGCTATGACGCCATAGTCTTGTACTTGCAAAGATAGTTTCAATTCTTCAAAAGGATGTGTGGGAACATGAAGAAATTGTGTCACATTAGTGGCAGTAAGTGGAAAAATATTACCTACCCACTTGCAAAGTATATATATTATAATTCTAGTTTACCAACAATTTATCTAATATTATATATTACTAATTTTACATACATTAAAAATAATGGTTAATTGCATTTAATTTTTTTAGTGCAATAAAAAAATTTCATTTTTTAAACTGTCCTAGACTTTTCATGTAATTTTGTATACGAAATTGTTATGTTGAAATATATTTTGTTAATAATAGTACTCCCTTCGTTCATAATGAATGTCATATTTAAATATTTTATATAGATAAAAAAAAATAATATAGATAAGAAAAAATAATAAATAAAAAAAAGAGAATGATGATTTTTTTAATCTTTAAAGAGATGATAAATTCTGTCACAATTAACTCACGCAATTGTGAATGTTTTTTTTTTTTTAATCTTTAAAAAGATGGTAAATTCTATCATAATTAACTCACGCAATTGTGATGTCTCAGTTTCAAACATGATATTAGACGTCAAACCTAACAATATCATCATTTGCCGATTGAGTTAAAACTTTAAGACAAAGAATAACGATTTTATTCAATTAATCTTATTAACCACTAGTATATGTATATTGTCATAAATAAAAAGCGAAGAATAATAATTTGAAAGATATACACAATTTATTAATTAGAGAATAAAATTGAAAAATAATAATAATAATTAAAGTTATATTGAAATGAAAGCATAGAGTATTTAGTAAAGAATAAAACAATTTATTTATTTTGTAAGCACAACTTAGATAATAAAAGGTTATAGACACGTTTATGTACGTTGAAGTGTGAATTTCGCCGTTAAATTCTTAAAAAATTTAAAGAAAAAACAATTTATTTAATAGTATATCTTATTGCATATTTCATATTTGTGCTTCAAACTACAATCTATTCTAACATAATTTTCAAAAGTATACATGAAATCCATCATACATCAAATTCACCTAATAACCTTTGATTAATTTCCCATTGTCAGTATACCTATACTGATTAAATCACAAATTGATGAATCACATAAAAACATTTTTATCCCCCCAAGTTATTATTTTGAGGCAAAGAGGGCCACAATTGAATGTTACCAAAATCTAACTCAGATTCTTGCATTGTAATATCATTGAAATCAAATGCATGAGGGTCAATTTCTGGCTCAACTGCATCATAATTCTTTGGTAGGACCCCATCACCTTTGTTTGACTCCAATTTTTCACCTACTCCAAACTCATTCTCAAATTCATGGGGCCACTTTTTTGCTTCAACAACATCTTGAACATTTTCTTCATCAAAATTCATAATATTTTCATCACTAGCTTGAAACCCCTCTAATTGTACTTGATCATTTGATTGATAAGTTCCAATATTCTCTATAAAATTCCATAGATCATAATCTGATTCCCATGGTATTTCAATCAAATTGTTTGGTTTTTCAACTTCTTGTAATATATTGTCAACATCATAAGATCCTAAATAGCTTAATGGGGAAGCCATGTCACCAATTTGGCTTGTGTTCAATATATTAGACTCAATTGAAGATAATGAAATAATTGATGAATCTTTTGGATCCTTAACAAGTTCAATATTAGAGGATAATTGTTTTTCATAATCTTTCTCAATTTCATTTGTCATTGTCACTTGTGAAGTTTGCTCATTAAATTCACTAGTTGGATGAGTAGTACTCTTTGGTACCTCATTTGATGATAAAAATGATTCTGATGAAGAGGATGATGTTATTGATGATTCTAATTTGGATTCTGAGGCACTTGACTCTGAATTTTTTACTACCAATTTTTTCTTTAAATGTGTGTTCCACACATTCTTAATCTCATTATCTGTTCTTCCTGGCATATAGGATGCAATCTTTGACCATCTGAAACAAGTTTGTTTTAAATCATATTTAGATATATAATATAATAACAAATAAAAAATAAATAATTAATTAATAAATTTTAGATAAAGTCGAATTGGTTCAGAATACCAAATTTTTAAATCTTAATTGAAATAATATTTAATCAGATTATTTTACTTTTTGGTTGAATATCAAATTTTCAAAGTCTAATTATTTATAGAAATAAGAGTTTTGATAAAAAAAAAAATCATCAATTTAAATTAGGTCTAATTCAAATTCTTAAAAAACCGACTTGTAAACTAAAAATCACTCTCGCTTGTAGAACTCTTTAATAGTATGCATAACTTTTTTCTCAAGAAGTTTACGAAATATATTTATATTGCTAAAATACCATTTTATAAAAATAATAATATATTTCAACAAATATGGATATGGTGATATATGATTGAAAGAATGAGCAAACAAAATATATAATAATAATAATAATAATAATAATAATAATAATAAAATCAAAATAACATTACCAAAATTATTTTATAAATTAAGACTTACTTGTTTCCCATGGCCTTATGTAGCCTTATAATGGTTTCCTCTTCCTCTGGTGTAAAATTGCCTCTCTTTAAATCAGGCCTCAAATAATTGATCCATCTCAAGCGACAACTTTTGCCACATCTTTGAAGACCTTAGTAATATATAAAAATAAAAATAAATTAATACACCATCACTAAATTTAAAACTTTTTTATTTACAAGCACTAAATGTATCCCTTACGAAGCATGCAAATTGCATGCTGTTTTACACACTCTTCTTTTTATAATCCAATTCGTTTCGAATAATAATTATAATGGTTACGGATAATTAATTAATAATTATATTACTAAAGTATAAGTTATTCATATGTTGATATATATTTTTATTTAACTTAATTATAATTTTAGTCTCTATATTTTTATTAATTCACGAAATTAGTATTTTATTTTAAAAATTAATGATTTTGATCAATTTTCTTTAATTTTTTAATTAAAAAATAATAACGTAAAATATTTTAAATAACGTGAGATATGATATGAAGACGTAGAATTATTGATAAATATAAAATTAAAATAAAATATTATAAAAATTTATATTCAATTTTAATTTTATTTAATTATTATATTTAGATAATTCTATATTATAAAATTGTATATTATATTATTAAAAAATATATTAAATCGTCGATTTTTAATTTAAAAATTTAAGAAATTAAAATTATAAATTTTTAAAATAAAAAAATTATTTTCGTGAATGTAACTCTTTGTGCGATTCCCCACTGTCACAACACTATAATAAAGGCTGACGGTAGGGGAAATGAGTGACTGAGAGAAAATCGAGACTATTACAAAATAATTTTAGTAATAATTGATGAGTTGGTATTCTTTTAGTGATTTTTAACACGTGACATCATTAATTCTAAGTAAATACAATGATGTATTAGTGGCAAATAATTGAAAATTATAAAAATTTAAATTAATTATTTTAAATATATTTTGTAGACACAATATTTTAAAGATTAAAAATAAAAACTCTACTTTACATTAGCCGAGATTAAAAACATATTTAATTTAGGATACTAACATTCACTGAACAATACTGAAGAAGATTAATCAATTTTATCCCAAAAATACAAAACATGAAATTTGATATGTTGTGTTGCAATTCTTATAAGGAAAATAATTAATATTAAAGATTTTATACATGCACTATGGCACCTTAAAAAGGGAACACTATATGTATAGTCTTTAATGTGTATCTATGGACATAATAGACTAATAAAAGGTAAATATTTTCATATATGGAAAAGCATTAAGCTAGATGGAACTCATATATGGTAGGTGAGATATGCACTATCAGAAAATTAGCATGTAAATGTATCTAATTTCCTCTAACTATGATTTGAAGTATCTGTTATAGGTAGAAGTAGGGCCCACATTCACTAATTACTAACAAGAGGGAAGTCATATGTCACCAACACTTGCCAAACTATTGTTTTGTCTAATATATATATATATATTTTTTTTTATGATAGTAAATAAATTCACGATAACAGAGTTACAAATTTTAATCACTAATACAAATTCAACGCGTTTTTCTTCCTTTACAATTAAAGCGCACATATAATTAATGACATAATCTGAATCATTTAATTGAATTTATCATTTGTAATTAAATTTTTCAATTTTTAAATTAACTAAAGTTTTTCTTTTGACTAGATAAATATTAAAGATTCCTCCATGATAAACTCTATAAATTGATATAGTTTTTAAAAATAAAAATTGGAGAAAAATGAATTATGGCTGTGAGACTAATTATTTTACGATTGTTTCATATGAAATTTGAACTACGTCATTTAAAGTCATATTGTCAAGTTTTTACAATTAAGTAATTTAGGAAGAAAAAAAAAACAGAGGAAGGTCTGATGAATGACATGAAATGCAAATGCAGAAACTTGAAGTTTAATTTATCACAAACTATAGATTCCTTTTGAATCAATAAAATAATGCAAATGCAAATTGAAACATAGTAAATAAATTTTCAAATATTTCTTAGTTTTTAAAAATGAATGAGATCAAACACAAACAACATGAAATTTATGTCACTCTGCTTGAAAATTTTCTCAAACAAAATTCATTTCACAACAAGAGAGAGAGAGAGAGAGAGAGAGAGATTTAGTATAAATATGTAAAAAATTTATATATATGTACCTGCTTGTTTAGGGAGAGCTCTCCAATTTTCATGACCATATTTCTGAACAAAAGCAATAAGCTTAAGATCTTCATCAGGGCTCCAAGGTCCTCTCTTCACTTGACTCTTATCACAACATGGTGCTCTTCCTTTTCCCATAATGAATTCTTATATCAAACTCTAATTAAGGCTATCTAATTTCTCTCTCATACTATACTATATATTATTGAATTGAATGATATCATTTCTTATATGCTTCACACATGTCTTCTCCCTCTTCCTATATATACTAATTGGTGTTGAAATAAGCTAGACTCTAAAATGAATCCACAAGAGTCATGCCACATGTTAGTTTATTAGTGTCCTATGCAATAAATAGAATGAAATCCACGAATATATAATTATTAATTATAATATCTATATAATATAGGAACTTAAGTGTAACATAGAATACATATATTTGGTCAAAAATACATATATCTTTTTGCTTATATTTAACTTTAGATAGTAGTATCTATCATGTGTATATATATATATTGTAATTCATTATTTTATGTGTATCTATTTATAATGAAATCTACATAACTTAAAAGGTAAATTTTTTAAAAAGTAAATAAACAAATAATTCCGACAAAAAACATGAAGATCCATTTAAAAAATAAAAAAGCAAGATCCATGAACTTGTTTATTATTGAAATATTTTCCTAAATATACCATAAAAAATTGTAAAAATTAAATACATCAACTAATATTATAAAAACTTACACAATTTATTTGAGGGTACACAATTATTTAAACAATGATACATCTTAAATATTTTGTTTTTCTTCTAATAAATGTGACCAACGAATTCTTCTAAAATTCTATTATAAAAAGGACAAATAGAAAGTAATTATTATTGACTTCTTCAAAAACTCTATCCTAAAAATATTAATTTAATCATATTTCACATCTTTGTAGACTAAATTGATATTTTTTATGTTACCATTTTTTTTATATATTTATATATATATATATATTTTTTTTTCTGATGAGTAAATAAATAAGTTTCCAATTTCTTGTTGTAGATTAATTTTAGTAGTTACTCTTTTCTTATAATGCTAATATTTTTTGACAATTTCTTATAATAGTAATTAATCACTCTTTTAAAAAGTGCCTTGCAGTTATACCATTGGTTTTAATTTTGGAGTTGTCTATGTTTTGGAAGTTATCGGTACTGTATAAGCCTGGAAGACATATGGGAGAGCCACCAACTTTATGAATATTGATATCTCTTCTTTATGATGTCAACATTCTCTTGGCAGGCCCATCTATAAGGCTGGTTGACCATAGGACTGTATTTAAATTTTTTGTTTGGGGTGATAATTTGTGAAATTTAATTTTTATCAATTATTCATTTATGTCTTTCGTTTGGTTTACTCATGGCAATACATACAATTGCATGTTTACGATCACATATTTCAATTGGCCAATTAGTGTTGAATAATCAAGTTAAACCATATATAGTTAATATATATATATATATATATATATATATATATATATTTCCTAAAAACATTGATATTTGAATGTAATCAAGTTGTTTGTACTTATTATAAATACTTATTTACTTGTAGTTATAAATACTTAGTATATATAAATTATACATGGAATGAAAAAAAAAAATGAAACTTTTTAGAAAACTAAAAGTGTTATGTAAAAATTATTTATTTTATCTTCTAAAGTTTAAATGTTAAAATTAAATTAAGTGTTCAAAATTAGTCAACATCTAATATAGAAAAGGTTCAAAAGTGCAC
>JBBPBT010000013.1:1229436-1245655 GCA_037974875.1 Cicer bijugum
TATATATATATATATATATATATATATATATATATATTAAACTCTTATAAATTTTATACAGTTTATGTTTCATATGTTCACTACTCCTTTAACTTCTTAATTTTGAATGTTAAAACAACTAATTTATTTCTTATTTTAATTAAATTTGATGTATGGGTCTTGTTACTAAATTTTCAATTGATTATATGTAAGAGATCTAGTATTTTATAATTATATGTGTGCTTTAACTATTTAACTATATGTATGATGAATGATATTTTTGAATAGTTGTATTTTAATTTAAGATTAAACAAAAAAGATACTATATGTACAAAAGCGTAAATTTGCGATGATTGCTTGCATCATGAAAATTATACATAAACGTTTTTAAAATGTTGCAAAAATTGTATGAAGCACTACAGTGTCGCTTAACGAAGATTATAAACAGCCGCAAAATTGAAAACAACATTTTTAAAATGTTGCAAAATTGTACGTTTTGCGACAGTTTGGAACCATCACAATTTTGTTTGGATAAAAAATGACACTTAACAATGGTTATGATTTTTCGCGATAATTAGGGATGAAGTCAGACCTAAGAGTATGCAGGGGTCAAATGTAGATATATTTTTGTTTTTATAATTGTTAATTATGATTCTGATCTTGTTATCTATTAATTTTTTATTTTAAATGTATTCATTTAGACAAAAAATTATAACAAGTTTATTCATGATATGTTGAAGCATACATATTCACACAAAATTATATGGTCATTTTCGAATAATCAAGAATGATTTCACCGTCAATTTTAGACTCATTGCATGTACACAACAAGACAAGAACACAATTTTACGAAGTATATAACGATTTAGAAGAATCCTCAAATAAAATTTAAACAAGAGATTTATGACATTAATGATTGATGAACATTTTGATTGTCTTATTAAAAGACAAAAGACAAAATTGATCAGTTTAGAGAAACTAAATGCATGTCAAAAGATGATAAAATTCGCACATGGGCTACCCAAAAATTAATGAGCGTTTAGAAGACAAATATTCAAGGTTCATTTGCAAAAATAGACATACAAATTAATCTGGGAATCAATCTTGAAATTTATGACATGGAAGCAAATGCAAAAAGAGCTCAAATTAATGCACTGAAAATGCATTGTTGATGTAACAGTTGCACATACTTCTGACTCATTATTGTTCCAACAGACATATTACTGACCAACTTATCCTTCGTACCTAACTTTCCTTCAAAGACTCAAGGAAGAGCGTTCTAGTTTGAACAAGAACATTCTAGTTTGAACAAGAATGTTCAAGACAATTGTGCAAGCAAGAAGATTGTTTCAAATATACCAATTGACACTTGCCTAAAATGACCAATAGCTATATTCAATATAAATTGAATATACAAAATCTCTCATCACTTATAAGTCGAAAATAAAATAGAAGATGAAGAAAATAGTTCAGTTAGCAATTAATCTTGTTCAACTAAACATAAGTTCTGAAATTCTTCTCTCAAGTAAAACTCCAAATTCTCTTCACTATATTCAAAGATCATTCTTATTGAGTTATTGCTTTTAGTTAATCTCAAACAAAGATTTGAGAATCATTAGATCTCAAACATTTTTTTTTTATTTCATACACATGTTTATAACTTAAATCTTTCTTTTATGTTAGATGGAGTATGAATGTAAAAATCCTTTTTGATTTGAAAGGTGGTTGTAAAAATCATTCATGGATTGAAAGGTGAAGTTTGCATTTGATTAAGGTGTAATCAAGAAAGAAAGTGCTAACGTAGAACATTCTATATTGAGCATATTAGAAGAAATCTCACAGATTGTGAGGACTGAATGTAGCATGTGTTGGGTGAACCAATCTAAAATTAACCCATCCATAAAGTTTTGGTCATTCAGCTCTTATTACCAATATCATTCTTGAGTTTATAAAACTAAGTGAATGGACTAAAAAAATAAAAAGAGGTCACAATTTAAAACCTCTATTTCTTGTAATTTTTATTGCTACTTCATGTGTATCATTCATATGATTTGTTTTGCACTTTAGGTTGAGATATAATTTGAATTATTGTATCTTTTCAATTTTTAGTTTTTAAAATATAAAATATCGTAGAATTCATAATTACTTACTAATGTAGAACACAAAATTTCTCCAACCTATGCTAATTTTGATATGTTTTGAATTTTGTGATAATCTTTCGTGCCATATATGGCTTGAATATGTATGACAACAAGACATGTTTCTTAACCACCCCGCCATATGTTTTCACGAAAAATCCGACCTCCACTCTTGTTTTTATTTTTGAGATTAAAATTTGGAATCTTATATCTACCTCTAACTAGGTGAGGATTTTATTTTATTCGTTGGTTATATATATAAAATAATAAATTTAAAATTTATAATTATTATATTAAAATTATATTTATAGCAATGAGATTAAAATTTATAGTATACATCTTTTAAAATATAAAATTAACAAGTTCATTGATGTAAATTGTTTAAAATAAATATTTTAATTAGCGGGGTGGGTTCAAAGGCGGGTAAAAACATCCCCAACTCCCAACATTATTCAGATGTTTATTCACTGATGCATGTTGTGTTGCTATGTTTACTCATAGACTTCATTTTGATTTTCTCTAATGATTTATTCAACTCTTTTTATTATATCATATATATTTTCATATATTTTCTAACTAAATAATGGTAAACATTGACATTCCAACACCTTCTTTTTTTAGAAGTGAGATTCATGAGAAATTTAATCCTTGTGTCTTTTCTCTTCCATTTGGTAATCTTTGATTTCAACTTCTTTAAAGACTAAATTAGAATGTAACCCCTTCATGAGACTGTAATATTTTTGTTTACCTTTCAATTGGATTTGATTGGATTTATATTTGAGATCTACAACTCGATCTAGATACACTTTTTAGAAGTAACACAATTCAAGTGATGACTGTGATGCATCATGATAAAATTTAAATGAATATTATACCTGTGCGAGCAAGAGAGATTATTGTTGTAATTAACAAGTTCAAGAAGATGGATAGGTTTCATAAGAAGAACCCTCCATCATTTGAAGATAACTGGATGTTGGATGGAGCTTAGAAGTAGCTATAGAAAGTTGAAAAGTGTTGAGGTAAAAGCCTTTTAGATATATATTTTAATGACAACAAATCTTATGAAATGAATGATTAAATTTTATGAATTTTATGAATGATGATCTACTCATGATTGCACTTGTGTTTTATTTAAGAAACATGAATTGCATAAGTGTACAAGCAAGAAGCCATTCACATCAACAATTGCATAAGCTTATATTCAATAATGAAAGAATCTGAAAAGAAATATATCATATATCAATCATTCAAGAAAATAATTATTTCATCTTCAAGATAAATAAAGTGTCCAATACATTCATAGTTACACTAAAGTTTCTCAGTGATACTTGATACACAAGTCACAACATGAGGAACACCAAGAGAAATTTTAGGAAGTATTGTTTCAACATAAGAATGATGGAAGAACATTCACTAGAATGTTATGGTTACTATATTAAAGAACAATTGATAATAAAAGTATTTTTGGAAAGGAAACATGCAATAAATTAGTTAGCATTTTACACATGAGCTTTCCAACATTTGATGAGCAATTAAAAGTCAAGATTTGAAGGCCTACTTGCAAAAACAAACATACAAAATGTTATGTAGATTGATGAAAGATTTATCAAGATCATTCTGGTTTATTAAATAATCATTCTAGTTTATCAAAAGATCATTCTAGTTTATCAAAATATCATTCTGGTTTATCAGATGATCATTCTGGTTTATTAAAAGATCATTCTAGTTTATTAAAAGATCATTATGGTTAATAAAAGACCTTTCTGGTTTGTTAAAAAATAATTCTGGTTTATTAAAAGATCATTCTGATTTATTAAAATATCATTATGGTTTATCAAAAGATTATTCTGGTTTTTCAAGATCATTCAGATTTATCAAAGGATCATTCTGGTTTATCAAGATTATTTTAGTTTTTTCAAGATCATTCTGGTTAGTTCGTTTGAAGGACATAAGTAAATGAATCATTCCCTATAATCTAAACCTTAAGATAAACAAATATCAAGACTACTCAAAACAACACTAAAGCCCAAAAGTCTAGCTAAAGGGCCAAAAAAGAAAACAATATCAAAATCAATAACTAGATCAATCTCCAGATTGATGAGTTATGAGCAAGGACAACAAGGTACATTGTTATTGCACTTTTTGCAGAAAGCTCATCATGCTTCTAAAACAAAGGACTAACACTTCACAACCATTCAATCACTCATCCATGTTTTTCATACAACACAAAACCAAGAATATTTTGTTTAACAAAAAAACATTTTGGTTATTCTATTTTAACGACTTAATTAAAATAGACAATTTTCCACAGTCCAAATCATAAAGTTAAAGAATATCAAGACTATTTAAATCAATGGTGAAACCCAGAACTCGAGCTGCACTTTTTGCAGAATGCTTAGCATGCTTTTAAGAAAAAAGACTGACACTTCACAACAATTCAATCACTCATCCATGTTTGCCATACAACACAAAACCAAGAATTTTCTTGTTTAACAAAAAGAACATTCTAGTTATTCTCTTTTAAAGACAAAATTAAAATAGACACTTTTCCACAATCTAAATCACAAAGTTAAAGAATATCAAGACTGCTCAAATCAATGGTGAAGCCCAGAACTCGAGCTGAATGCTGAAATGAGGAAAACAACCTCCAAATTGATGAGTTGTGAGCAAGGACGCAAGTAAATTGTAGTTATATTATTCTACAGAAAGCTCTGCATACTTCCACTTTTGAACAGTACTGACTAACATTTACAACCTATTCACTCACTCTTTAATGTTTTCCATCAGACCCAAAAGCAAGAACATTTTGCGTTTGTCAAGAACATTATGGATATCAATAGAAATACGTGTTTAATTGTTTTGAAACATATCTAACATTCGGTAAGTTGTCCAACGACTATATTTAGTTTAAAATGAATATTCAAAGGCTTTTGTCAATAAATTAAAGATTAATTAGAAGATTAACGAAAATAGTTCAATTTACAAATTTAACAACACTTGTTCAAGTAATAACAAATCAAAAAATCTTCAAGCAAACTTCATTTCTTTTCACTATATATGTGGATCATCATTTACTGAGTTTTTCTTTATTTATCTCAAAAAAATGTTAAGAAGTTTCAAGATCTCAAACACGTTTATCATACACATCATTTGCCACTCAAGTCTATCTTTTATGTTAGATAGAGTGTGTTTGTAAAAACTCTTTTCAGATTGAAAGATGATCACTACAAAGATCATTTCTAGGGCAAAAGATGAAGATTGTAATTGATCAATATGTGATCAAGAGAAAAGGTGTGAAGTAGAATCTAAGATGAGAATCCTGCACATCAAGAGATAGAAAAACCCTACTCTTATCCGTCATGAAAATTGGGAAATATAAAAGTGTTAGCTATGAGAAGATATTAGCTATATGAATTAAATTTTTGTTCAATCTACGATTGTGTTAAGAAATAATATCTTATAAGTTTAATTGTCGTAAATTCTTCATATATAAAGTTTTATATTGTCAACAAATCACAACTATTCATAAACACTATATATAAATTTAGTTCATCTCCGGTAGATCTTATTTATATTTGTTTTAGCATAATCTAATTTTCACTTTTGCGTCATCTTCATCATTAACATTTTTTAAGTTTAATTTCTAGCTTTTTCGAATCAATAATAAATAACCCAATTTCAATATAAATTATCGAAAAACTTCAAGATGAAGCCACCGTACAGAAATACTATTGATTAATGATGTCATGATGATATTATTATATAGTATGCATGGATTTAATTGACATCTGTTATTAGTGTGTGAATCTTTTTTGACATTGGCGACGATTATAAATCATTAAAAAAATTCATTTTTAACAATAATTTTTTCCTAAAAAAGTCTAAAAGTTAAACAGGTACAAACTTTCACCTAAAACATATAAAATATTCTTGCAGATATTATATTTACTTTATTATTAAGAGATTAAAATAATTTTCTTAAATGTCGCATATACAACTGATTTAATTGGTTGAAAATATTTTATTCAACATTAACGGTGAATTAACGTTTAACTCTTATACATGAGCATTTTCAACCGTATGCGACCCTGCTAGTCTATTGAAATTAATTAAGTAGTTAGTTAGTGCTTTGGTCAATTTTGACATACAATACTCAATGTGGAAGATTAAGACAAATTTTCTTGTATTTGTTTCTCCTGTTTCCTTTAAAAAAAATATATTTAGATTTAATAATTTTCAGTGTGATACTATATTATAATTATTTTTTTGTTAAGGAGAATTCAAACACTGATTAGAATAATTTTTAATTAATTTTTATTAATTTACTAATCGAATTTTAAATTATTAAAATTTTATTTATCTGAAAACCACACGGTTAAACTACAGAAATATTACGTTGATTTATTTATTTGAATTTTAAATTATTTGTATATATTTGTTTTTGGTTGGTCATTTAAAGGAGGAGCGCAAAGTTTTTTGATGGAACAAAGTGATGGCAATAAACACAAAGCACCAATTTAATTAAAACTAGTAAAAAATTTCCTGGGCTCAATTTAAAAAAATGAGAAATAATTTTCTTTTAATGCGTGGTTGAGAAAAAAACATGGTTGTCATAAATTTCCAATTATATGTTCAATTATTTATATATCCAAATAAAGGCCAATAACAGCTATAAAATATTATACACAAGTTTAGATTATCTAATTCTTTGATTACTTATTTTTATTTTATAACACGCATAATAAAATCATTTTATATTAACTTCTATCTCTTAATAATTTTATATAATTGTCCAATATATTATCAAAATATATTTATAGTTAATTGATCAATTGAAATTACAGTTTATATCTTAGGTCTATATATAACTTGATCAATTGACAATAGATTTATATTTGTTAGTAGAGTATTTTAACTGGTTAATGTGGTATCTCTACGCTTGAGTCATTTTATATATAACTATATACATATTTAACAAATGGTTAATGGTTAATGATGTATATATATTTTAATGGCTAGTGAAATTGTTAAATTGTTTGTTTTAATGGAAAATTTGTTAAATGGATAATGAGATATATGGATGAGAATAGGCTAAGCTGTCCGTAGGGGTCTATGACCTCGCCTACTTATGATCTGGTCTGGCCTGACCTGACCTATTTAATAAAAATGCTAGGTTTAGGCTGTTTTTAAAACCTATTTATTTAAACAGGTCAGATTGAGGCTTATAAAAAAACCTATTAGACCTAACAGGCCGACCTATATATTTATTATTTATTAATATTATTTTTATTATTATATTAATAATATTATTTTTTATTTTAAATTCTATCAATTAGGCAATCACTTAATAATCATTCTATATTCAGTAGTCGTTCCATATTCGGTAGCGGTTCTATATTTGGTAGTCGTTTCATATTCGGTAACCGTTCCATTAGTCAATCACTAAGTAGTTGTTCCTTATTTGTTTAGAGGTAATAATTGATTCGTTTAAAAAGGCTTCCAGGCCAGACCAAACTATCAAAAAGGTCAGGCCAGGTCGAAAAAAAAGCCTATGATATGCCGTAGGCCAGGCTTAAGCCGAAAAAATAAATTGTAGGCCAGACTCAGGCTTTTCAAAGTGTGGCCTGGCCTAGCCGATTCCCACCCCTAATGAGATACATCCATACAAAAAATTCATCAATGCTTATTAGAAAATTTCAAAAAAACCTCTTCATTAAGTGTGAGTATGTTCCATTTTAAGTAATGTGAAATTTTTAATTTCCACTTGCTACACAACACTTAATGGTAAAACGTTAGGATTGTTCACTTCCCAAATGGGACAACCCTAATGACAAATTGTGAGCAATAAAGTAGGCGTGAAAGAAAACATGAGAAAACAGAAAGGCTGACACAAGAGAAAAAGAAAAATAGGTTTTGGTGGGGATGATTGTGCAACAAACTTCTTTTAATTTTAGAATGTTATTTCTTCCATGTATTAAGTTTGTTTTATTCATAATACATTTTTAGTGTTGTTGGATTTTCTTTGATATATCACTTTTGTGGCGTTTTTTTTTTTTTTTGTTATGGTTTAATTTTCACATTTGGTTGATGTTTGTTTGATAATTAATGTTCACTTGGGTTATTAAGAAGATTCAGATGTACTCATAATTTTACATAGTAAAAGGTTTTGCTAGACTAAATGTGATGATTTTTATTCTATCATTTTGATAAAAGTTTTTCACATTAAAAACTATGTTGTGTTGATATTTTATTTTTATTGTCATTACGTTGTCAGATTGAATATTTTCACTTTGTGGTTTTGATGTTAACAACAAAAGTACTTAGTGAAAATAATTTATTGCACTAATGATTATATTAAGTATGAATAAATTAGAATAGTAAAATTAGAGGATACCATCAGAGGAAGTAAAGTCAAAGGAAACAAAATCAAATTAGAATTAGAAAAAACACACACATTGTAAAGTACACACATCTGAATCTAACAGCGTGCTTATGGTAGTTCAGTGTGTTTCTGTGTCTGCTTCTAAAGACTGAAACATGCTTTTAGGGTTAGCATGCCTCCAATGAATTTGTGCGCCTATCTTTGAAGAATTATGTGCCTTTGATGATTTAACGTGTTTTTGGAGTTTTTCATGCATGATTAACAATAGCTGTAGGATGTCTCTGATCAACGGTAAATGTAGGATGCCTTTGATCAACAATATTTTTGAGCATGTCTCTAAATGTGGGATGTCTCTTATCACAACAAGAATGCATGGTTTTTGTGAGGGCCAAAAGCCCTCAAAGGGGAAAAAACAGCCACAAAGTAGACATTTATGGCGGTCTTAGACAACTACAAATAAAGTGGTCACAAACCTTTGTGGCGGCCAAAACGACCACAAAGTGTGAAAAATTTGTTGTCTTTTGTGAGGGCATAGGCCGCCACAAATGTCTCATTTTGTGATGGCTTGGGTCGCTACAAAGGTTAAAGCTAATTTTTTAAATTAAGCTTTTGTGGGGTCCAGACCGCCACAAATGCTTCCCTTTATGAGGGCTTAGGCCACAACAAATGATGTTCCAGGTAAAAAATAAATATTTTATGAGGGCTTAGACCGCCACAAAATATTAACTTTATTAAAAAATTATTTTATTAAATTCAAAATTAAAACTAAAAAAATAATATTATATATAATAAATTAATACGAATATAAATTTAAAATTAAAATTAAAATTAAAATATTAAAATTTAATTTAAATTTAAATTAAATTTTAATTAAATTTAAATTTAATATGTTATATATAATAAACTAATATCAATATAAATTAAAAATTTAAATTAAAAATATAATTTTACAATTTAATTATCATTTAAATTAAATTTAAAATATAATATTTAAATTATAATTATAATTAAATATTAATTAAAATTAAATAAAAATTATATTTAAAAATTAAAATAACTATTATATATAAAAATATAATATTATATTAATTAAAATAATTACTACCAAACCAAATAAAATATTCCAAAATTAATAAATCATGTCTTATAAACCAAAAATTAAACACACAATAATTAACTAGGACAAGATAAATGTGTTCATACAAACCAAAAATAAATTTATGAAATTATTCAAATACATCAATCCTCATTATAATTCCTCTGATCAGCTCCACTCCCACCATCATTATTTGCTGGAATGTTACCCGACGATAGAAGTCCCTCAAAAGTATTATTAATTTGTGATGGAGGAGACATCATAGTTTGAAATTGGATTTCATTTTCAATTACACCACCACTAGTCGAAGGAGGAGCCACAGCTGGTTGAGGTTGATTTAAATTTGGTCTGATCAAGTCAGTTGTTGGCATAGTTGGTCGATATGCAGTTTGATCTGGTTGATGTTGAGGAAGTTGATGTGAAGATGACGGAACATAATAAATTATTATCAAGACTATAATTATATAAACCGAAATAAAATTTTAAATGATGTTTAATGAAATTTTTCATAAAATAACTCCTTATATATAAATAAAAATAGAGACTGTTAAAGTATATAAATTTTTTGTACTATCTCAACAAAAACTTTTTTTAATAACTAACAAAAAATATTAATATCATCAATTTTAATAATGTGTTTTTTTAAAAAAAATAGTTATATTAAAATCAATAAATTTCACATGTGTTTCAAATTTTTATTTATCATCGTGATAATTCTTCTGACCAGCTCCACTCTCCATCATTATTTGCTGGAATGTTACCCGACGATATAAATGCAGTATTATTTCATCTTCATTCTTAAACCGTCTACATCGACATAAACAACATGGACATCTCATCCCCTTCATCTTTGAAAATTTTCTGCACTCTCGCAAAATTGAGAATGTCTTCAACCATGTGTGTATATATATATATGTTTATTCTTAAAATTAAATAAATATATAAATTATATATATATATATATATCGATGTTTTATATATTAATTGCTTTATTTTTTAAAAGTATTATATATAAATTTTGACATACTTTATAATATGTTAATTAGGGGAGCATTTGTAAACAATATAATAAAATTTTATGAAGACTATAATTATATAAACAAAAATAAAATTTTAAATGATGTTTAATGAATTTTTTCATAAAATAACTCTTTATATATAAACATAAATAGAGATGGTTAAAGTATATAAATTTTTTGTACGAACTCAACTACTTAACTCTTTTTAATAACTTACAACAAATATTAATATCATCAATTTTAATTATATATATATATATTTTTTTTTAAATAGTTATATTAAAATCAATAAGTTTTACATGTGTTTCAAATTTGTATTCATCATATATTATGTAAACAACATAATTTTTATTTTTTTAAATAAATCTATAATAACACATATTTTACTAATCTATATTTTAAAAATAATATTAATATATTTATAATATCAAATATTTTACTAATCTATATTTAAAATTTATAAAATACTAACTTGATGTCGGGTAGTGTCTGACTTGAAGCTTTCATAGGGCTGAGAACTCTTCAAAGTAAATACAATATCACCGCTGTCAAAATAAAAATTCAATAATATAAATTAAATAAATAACTTCAAATCAAAAATAAAATTAAAAAACTAAATATATAATATAAACTTACCAAACTTCAAGATAGTAAAGAAAAAGCTTGGAGAAATAATTTTTAGAGAGAGAAGGTGGAGAGAAAATTTAGAAAGAAGGTTTAGATAGAAGGTAGAAGTGAAAAATGATAAGAGGAGTGAAGTGATATTTATAGAAAATGGTTGATTCTTTGTGGCGGCCAAAACAACCACAAAATCTAATGGTACAATGGGAATTTGTGGCGGCTTTAACGGTCAGAAAATAAGGCATTTGTGGTGGCCTGGGCAGCCACCAAGTGCAACAGAAAAATGGAAATTTGTGGCGGCCTTTGCAGCGGTAAAGTGCAACGAATCAATGCTTTTGTGGCGGCCTGGGCGACCACAAACAGCTTGCCTTTGTGGCGGCCTTTACCCTCACAAAGGACTTAAATTTTAGATGGATTTTGTAGCGGTCTAAGCCCTCAAAAAATAACAACGTTGTGATTTTGTGAGGGCTTAGGTAGCCACAAAATCCAACTAAATTTTTAGTCTTTTGTGAGGGCTTTTTCAGTCACAAATAAAGACCAATTTGAATTTTTGCATTTGTGAGGGCTTTTTAAGTCACTAATTTGTGAGGTTTTTTTTCGGCCACAAAATATTTATAAAGTTGGCCACAAATGAAGGAATTTCTTGTAGTGTATCAACAATAAATGTATTTCGCTGACTCTGAAGACTGCAACTCATTCTAGAGTGCTACCTCTGATATGTAGTACACTCTAAAGTTGCATTGATTCTGATAATGCAACAAAGGTGAAGTTGCTCATGCCACAAATTCTAAGTCACACAGCTTAGCATTTGCCTCAGACTATGATTATTCAAGCATCATAGCATATGATTCCAGCCTCAGAAGAATTATGTTCCTATGAAGATTCAACGTGTTTTTAGAGTTTTCCATGCATTTGATTAACAATAATTGTAGGATGCCTATGACGAACTATAATTGTAGGAGGCCTCTGATGAACAATGTTTTTGAGCATGCTTCTAAAGTTTGAGGCCACTATTCTAGTATGCATCTAAAGCATGTAATAAGTTAACTCTGAAGACTACAACTCATTATAGAGTACTACCTCTGAGATGTAACACACTCTAAAGTTGCAATGACTCTGATAATGTAACAAAGGTGAAGTTGCCTATGCCACTAATTCTATGTCGCATAGCTTTGCATTTGACTCTAACTATTGTTATTCAATCATTGTAGCATTTGATTCCAAAAATTAAGTCAATGACTATGAAGAATAAAAGTCAATGATTCTGATGGAGAAAAGACAATGCTTGTGATGGAAGGTCAAAAGCTTCGATAGATTAAGAAAAATACTGAATTGGACTTAGCCATATTCTTGTTTTTGAATGTCCAAGAACAAGCCCAAAATTATTCATGCACAAATCAACTCAAGCATATGTAGGATGACTCAAGTGAATCAATTTACAAACGTAATTTGAAAAAATACGCATAATATATTTCTAGAAGGATTGCAAATGTCAGGTTGGGGAATAAAAAATTGCCTAATGATCATATTGTCAAGATCATTTAAATTGACACTATATTTGGAGAAAAGCTTTGTTGACCAAGGTAAATTTGAGATACAATTCATAAACTCAACAAAAATCTCACAAACCCTAATTTCATCGATAAATAGTGGATCAATGATAAAAAATAAGAAAAAAAAACATGAACCAAAAAATCGTAAATCCTAAAAACTAAAGTTATTCAGAAAAGACATTAGTTCAACTTTATATTATTTATAGCAAAGACATTAGTTCAACTTTATATTATTTAGTGTTTTTTTCTTCACTGTAGGTGTGTAATAATTGTAATAACATTGCTTAGAAGAAACAAAACAAAAACTATTTCACCTTTTTGTAACCTAGCTCAATAGTGGCATTAGTTTGCCTCTAACAATTTGTAGATTTCAGGTTGTTTAGATAAGACTTGACTTGTAGAGTCAATATGTAGTTTGCCTAAAAAAGTCTGTAGGTTTAAGTTGTTTTGAGAAGACTGATTTGTTGGGTTAGGTGTTGTTGTAATTCAAATTTTGAATTAGTGGATAAATCCTTCTATGTGAGGGGACTAAATGTAGCTACCAAGTTGGTGGTGAATCATGACAAAATCTGACGTGTTATTTTTACCTTCGCTCTATTTGTTTACTGCAATCTGTAAATAGCCCAAACAATTAAGTCACCAAACTAGAATTATAATTAAAATTAAAATTAAGAAAATATTTTTAAAATTAGACAAACAAAATCTAACCCCCTTTTCGTGTTTATGCACGTTCAAACATGTTATACAATAAAGACTTGTATGATCCCACAAAAGGGGCAACTGCTTAACCCAATGATAAATCTAAAAGTTTCGCAAAGAAGAAGGATAACAGTGACCTTGATTAGAAAGTGGTTGAATTTGAGTGTCTGTTGAAACAAAAATAGATGCTAATAAAATGAGGAAGAAATTAAAATAGTTGTACCAGTAGAAAAGTGTACAGAGTAAAATATGCTTCATACGAAAATTAGTGAATATGAAATATAAAGATGGAAAAACAATGACATAACATATTTTTATTTTTCATAATGCAGGGAATCAGTTGCAGTGATTAAATTGAACGATGAGTTACAAGTCTTGTTATTGTTGTGTTCCTTGCTTGACAGTCGATGAGTCCTTGTTGTGACATTGATCAACTCATGAAGCTTGATCGCCATTTCTTTGAAGTAGCAATGTCAATTTATAAGAAAGGGGGGGTGGGTTTGAATTGTAAATTCACCTTTTTAAAATTTATGTTAAAACTTAAAGAATTTAATTCAAGATTAATCTTGGTTATAAAAACATAAAATGGAGAACATCCTTGGTTAGTGAATTAACAATAAAAAATTCACGATGTGGTCAATGCTAAGTGAGTGTCAAATAAACGTTATATGTTACGTCTAGTCCTCACAACCGTGAAATTTTCATTAAGTGTTCAAAACATAGAACATTTTTGAATTTTACACCATCGGTCCAGATCAACTTTGATCTAATACAATCTTCATATTTCAACCTAAAAAGGATTTTACAATCACCTTCAACCTATAGGAAGGATTTTTTTCAATCACCTTTCAGTCTTGAAATGATGTGATATAAAATGATGTGATATAAAAGTTTATTAAAAAAAAATAATACGACAATACAAATTCATAAATTAGATGAACGAGTCATCAATTTGCGGGAAAATTAACATGTAACATAAGCCTAAAAATAAATAATTGTCATTATAAATTTTGGCTAAAAAATTAGTTGGCGATATTATTAATTTATCCATTAATTATATTTGACTAGAAGTTCGTTATTTATTAACAGCAAAATCAATCACTAGAGATTGATTTAAATATCCCCGATTCACATTCACAAAGTAATTATTGTTTTTTTTACAAAACAAAATAATAATTATTACAAAATATGATGATTTAAAATTTTATTTAAAGCTAGATTATGTAATTATTGTAATACGTAACTGAAATACTTTTATGATTAATTTAAAGATTAATTTATATTTAATAAATAATTATAAATATTTGATCTCTAAATTATTTTTTATTTCTAAATTAATTATTTTTTAAATGACGAATTTCTAATAGGATACCTTTATTATAGTTTATGATAGGCATTATAGATAAATAAATTATAAATTTGAATGTTACCACAAGTTGAATATTGTCGTAACTTTGACGTGTGTTTGCATGTCAAACACAATGCGGCAAAACCCTCAACTTTGTATATATGATTTAGGTGACCAGCCCTTATTAGTGCCTTTTGAATATATAAAATATAATTATGATGACTCACACTCAATACAAAACAATTTTAAATTAAATAAATATATATGCCAAAAACTCATATACCCCATGCAATCTTACATTTCAGTCTAATAATTCTACCTATATGAAAACGACAAAAAGAAAGCGACGTTTCAAAAAAAATAAAAACAGAAAATGGCATTAGTCTCTGTTAGGGAAACTAACATTACAAGGCTTTTGTAGCATGGTACCTAATTTTTGACATGTTTCTATTGGAGTTAGTAAGGTTTTACTTACCACTAATAATGACTTTAAATGACTACCAAACTGAACAAATCTAAGGATAAAGTGCCATAATTAATTATAGAAAATAAATTTTAATTATTTTTGAATTAATTAAGTATATTGCATATGGGTGACGCATGAACGATGTGTTAGCGAGGCATTGTCTCATGAGGGATATACTAAGGTTGTGTTTGACGTTTTTTCAGTTTGGTAGTTTGAACACAAGCCAGCAAAGGTCTATTTCTTAAACGTGTTCTTCGATTTTTCAGGCAAGAGTAAGAGTTCAATTTTGACAAATTTTTATTTAGCATATTAAATTATTTTTTATTAAAAATATATTATTGAGAATATGAGTACAAAAATCTAAAAAATAAATAAATATTTTTTTAAAATTTCTTTTTTTACTTTAAAAATTAAAAGAATCAATTTATTTAAAAAAGTTGAAAAAAAATTTCTTACTTTTCTTTTTGTATTTTTTTGTGACTTCATAATTTTTTTTTTTTAATTTTGAAACAAAAAATTAATTTTAAAAAAACACATTTTTAATTTTCAGAAAATTTTATAATAAAAAATTAGAAATTTTAATTTGCTTAAAAATCATGTATACAACACAAAAATAATTGTCACGTAACCTAAATTGAAATTGAAATTGAGAAGAAGGACAAAATGACAACAATTTAAAAAATGAGGAGACCAAATTTACAGGAAAAAAAGGTTGAAATTGCAGATTTTGATAAAATGAAGGAATCAAACCAAAGGTAAATAAAGTATATAAAATAAATAAACGCAACGGAGAAGAAATAATAGAGACGAGAATACGAGAATATTGTATTATATTTATCAATATGTATTATTATGAGATCAGGTGAGCCTTATTTATGGTATACAATTTTTGTAACTTAGATATATATATATATATAT
>JBBPBT010000013.1:1246133-1257564 GCA_037974875.1 Cicer bijugum
ATGGATATCAACCATATATTGTAGTTATTTACAACACTTCAACTTTTATTATTACATTGTCTTTATAAATAAGATTTTCTTGAAATTTTTTCTTATTACTTTTTATAAGATGCTATCAATTTTTTAACTACATTAACTA
The DNA here is from genome assembly GCA_037974875.1 of Cicer bijugum. Lineage (NCBI taxonomy): Eukaryota > Viridiplantae > Streptophyta > Magnoliopsida > Fabales > Fabaceae > Cicer > Cicer bijugum. The sequence goes on from JBBPBT010000013.1 coordinate 1,246,273, forward strand.
TTTTAAAAAAATTTATCTTTGATTTTATTATATATTTTTTTTATAATGTATAACAAACACTAAAATAAAATCATTAATTATTTCTCTAATTTTTATTATATATTTTTTTTATAATCTATAACAAACACTAAAATAAAATCATTAACTATCTCTCTGTCGTAAAAAAGAGACTAATAAAATTATTTAAATGATGAATAAATTTAATATAGCGGTCAACAAAAAAATTAATAATACTAGTTAGATTATCAATTGATAAGAAGAAATCAATATTCTTAAAGATAAATGACATATAGACAATAATATCTAATACCAAAGTGACACGTGGTGTATCAACAAAAATGATGCCCTATGAAAAGTGTTGTAATTGAAACAGACAGTATCTTGCACAAGTTGGGAGTGTTGAAGTTAACAGCGTGCTGCATGCAACACCTAACTTGCTTCAAACGATGGCGAGACTGTGGCATTGAAAATTTATGACTTTAAAATAGTTTCATAATATTTATAAAAAGAAAACATTATTTTCATAATCAAGCAATGACAAAAAGAGAGGCATGAACATAACAAAGTGAGAGAGAAAATGGATAAGAATGAGCGTAAGAGAGGTTTTTTTTTTTTTTTAAAAAAAAAAAAGAATATCGAAATACTTTCTCTATCTAAATTTTATCCTATACCTTACATTTATAATTTTTACCTTCATATTCAATAAAATTTTAATTTTATTTTAAAAAATTAATAATACAATTGATCTTTGAAAATACCGATTCTTTTAATTTTAGTTTTTGAAACTTTTGTTTTTATTTTATATTCTTATAAAATAAAAATACAATAGAAAGTTGTTGAGGTGACTAATTTGGTGATGATTCATTATTTATGATTAATTACCATAATTACAATTATTTAAAAAAAGTAAATTCAAGAAACATTCTATACTTATAAAATTGACTTTTCTTAAAATTGGCTTCTCATAAAACTGACTTCTCTAATGTACCAAACTCTCTCCTTTTAGATATGCAACAACCATCTCATTCTCAAAATAACAATTATTTATCATGTTCAACCCAGAAAAATCAAGCAAAGTAGAAACTAAAGAAAATAAATTTGTCATTTTTATGTTAAATAACCTAAGATGTACCTTTTAGATATTGAATTAACTGTGTGACTATATTTTTTGAGGGAAATATTATCCACTATTTATGTCCTTTTTTGTATGTCTTACATACAATAGGTTATAACTTCTCATCTTTGAAGAAACTAAGTAACAATTAGATGTATATTTAGAAAATATTAATGTTTATATACATCCTTTTTTATATACATCCTTTTTTGTATGTCTCATCTTTGAACACTATGAACATGACTTAGGGAATAATTAGACATATTTCCCAAAAACTTGATAATGCGAGAGACTACAAGAAAACATGGATGGATGGAGTTTCATCCTTTATGAATTAAGGATACTGATCCACTCAAATCAAAGACCATCTTGACATTTCTTAAGCCCTGAGCCACAATCAACTTAATCCCTTTGAAAATCTCATAAAGCTTGGTAACGAAACAAACAACAATATCACATAATAACTCATGATGAAATCACTAAAGTGATCACAAACCACTCTTTTACAAGTCGATTTACAATCATGGTGGGACACTGCACCATCACTATTAACCATCACCCAACCTTCTCAAGAACTTACTGCGAGAGCCACAAAGAACAAGAATAACTTCTACCATATCTCCTTAGAAGTCTACATTGCAAGATTGAAGAAGTTGCGAGATAAAGCACTTGACATTTCATCCTAAAGACTATAAAGTTGACTTTAGTAACTGTGTTAGAGAAAATATGATTATTACTAACCCTCCAGATTTATCCAAACCAACCACAAAACCAAAATGTCAATTGATAGTACTACATTGAACTCGTCCTATAACATAAAAACAAACCACAAGGTAAAATCAAGATTCCTTAAATCAGAGGAAAAGGGTTACCTAAAAATAAGATTCAAACATTAGAAGCATGCCTATGGCCTCATGATACATGCATAAGACTCTCATAAGTAGGGTAGGTGGCATAAAGGCTTATCCTTTTGCAAACATGTTGTTCATTTCTTAACAAGCATCCACGAGCAACCTTCAATGATACATATCAAACCTAACCCTGCCTCATATGTGGAACTAGAGATGAAGATTCTATCTGGTTCCCTCATTCAAATCATGTTATCATCATCAGAACTAGAGGTAGGAATACACACAACTTGAATGCGATTCAGGATATCCACTAGAATAAAAGTTGTGAGGCCCTATAAATCCTAACCTTTTTCCTCCATAATATATTGCCTAATACTATTCACAAGCTCCCTAGTAGGTACCTATATAATGATATTATGCAAGCTATTACCTAAGCCAAGAATCAGATCAAAAAGTTGTATGTAGTCCATTTCCAAACATTCAATCAATATTAAAACTTAACACATCCCATCTAACGCAAAAACTTGCCAACAATTAGAACCCAGATATGAGGCCAATACTTTGGGCATGATAAAAACACCACATTCATACTTATTTTGAATCACATGTTCCCAAAGATCATTAGATTTATTGCCCATAGTTCATTTAAAAGTCATGTCTTAGCGTGCATAAACTTGGTTGCATATTCATATAATATTGGCACACTAAAATTTATTAATAACATTTCCTTAGTGATTTTTAACTTTGAATATCAATTTATAAGCTTATGAATCAATTCGCAAATGTTAAGAACTCAAATTTTGATGTTACAAACATGTGAATAGACTCACAAGACTTGTGAATCGACTTAACATAAAACATGATATTTGGTGAGTTGACTCCCCTCTATGTGAATTGATTAACATTGTTGCATGTGTTCAAATTTTGTTTTTCAGACTCATGTGAATTGAGTCACAAGACTTGTGAATCGACTTAACATAAAACATGATATTTGGTGAATTGACTCACCTCTATGTGAATTGATTAACATTGTTGCATGTTTCAAATTTTGTTTTCCAGACTCGTGTGAATTGAGTCACAACATGTGTGAACAAATTCACGAGGCCTACATAATTTTTTACAATTATGTGGCAGTTATGACACTTAGAAAGTTGTTATTTCACTTGGCAACTTATTTCTTTTGTCAATATTTTTCATGCATCATATAAAAACAATGCTAAAAGAAATTTCCTGTAATAATACTTTCACCAATTCCAAAAATCCATGCATTCAAGATCATAATACAGATTGAAAACTCTTTCGTATTCAAATTAGGTTTGGAATATGGTTTTTGTGTGAGAAACAACATAAAGAGATTTTGCTGCATTGAAGTGTTGAAGAGGGGACATCTTCAATTTTGGCTAGAAAGGTAATTTCTCTAGGAACTAACTTGGAATGAGTTAAGATGCATTCTTTTAGTTGAAGATAGAGTTCAAATTACTTTGGAGGATTGTTTAAAGATTCTAGTTCGTGAGCATTTAGGAAAAAATAATTGGTGTACATTGATATAACAATTGACGAAGGATCTTGTAAATGTCTGAAATCAAAATAAAGGAGGAAACTCTTATTCTTTGAACAATGACTTGGCATATTCTACATGCGAGAATGAAGTAGAGAAACAAGTATAAATTGTTGTGTGAATTTCTCTTTCCCTAAATTTATTTAAATTCTACAATTTCATTCTATATTGAATTTTTTAACTCGAATTTTGGTGGCAAATTTATTGTTTTATGTTTTGATTGATCTAAAGATTAAAAGCGTAAAAAATTATATTTTCAATAAATAGCCTGTTTTGAATTGTTGAGTTAAAATTTGTTTTCAAACATTCTCAACATTAGAGATTGGACCCAAAAAAGCCCACTTTCCATCCTATATTTTTAGATAAATAACACTTTGGATTATGATAACTATCATCTTTTCTAGAGGGTTGGGCCGTTTATTATTTACAAGTTCATGAGATCCCCAAATTCAGCACATTAGTAGGCCCATTAACTTCTTTATCCACAAGAGTCTTTTAATTTGACCCACAATCACAATAGCCCTCATCGAAACAATCCTTTCAAAAACGTTTCCTAGTCTCTGATTTCTAGGCAAAACTGTGTACTAACAACAGGTGGTTGTGTTATTTTTTTATTTGGGTTATGCACACCTTATGCTTTAGTCTACTGTTGCAACTTCAATAGATGGTCCTAATTCTCATATATATTCAATTTTAAGTAAAATCATTAATAGCACATAAATTAAAAATAGTGGTTACTTGTATAAAAACAAAATTACTTTCATTAAATTTCTATGTTAGAATTAAATTACTAATTAAATTTCTAAGTTTGCCCATTCTTTTTATTTAATTTTGTTTTCGAACTTGTAGCATTTTGAAGGAAATTATGAGAAAAAAATATATTTAAAAGAGTAAAATTAACTAAATTTTACTTATAGTCTACCAAATATGGTTACTTTTTTACTTAAATTTGAATTCAAAGAGAGTAGTATATTAGAGATGAGTGTGAAACGTATCATTTTTTAGTTGGATTCGAAAAAAGTGATAGATAGTTTTCATTTAATAAAGAAAAAGTTATCTAAGTTTGGTTTTGTTTTGGAAAATGTTAGAGTATTGCTTAGTCTTGATTTAAAAAAATTTAATGTCGAGTTTTCATGGAAAGAAGAAAAAGAGTTAATACGCAAATTGGTTGTTCAAATTGTAAACATAAGTTAAATTAATTTTTAAATTTTGTATATTGATAAATATATTTTTAAAATTTTAAAATAGTAATTAGAATAATTTATATTTAAATTTTTATCGTTAGAGATTTATAACATGATATATTAATTGAATATTTGATCCATCTATATTGATCTCATATCAATGTCATTACAATGCAGATGCTTTTCCTACGAAATTTAAGTCATGCATCGACTTATTTGTCAATAATTAATTAATGCACAATTACAATTACTCACTAATTCATATTTGAGATGAAAAAAATTTAATCGACAAGTTTGTCTTTGGAAATATGACATTAATGATAGATCGACATGGATAAATCACATTCCATTACAATTTAAAATCAAACGACAAAAGTTTACACATATACTATTTTGATAGATATTTTACAATGTCATGCATGTATTTGTCAATTCATAAAATCCGAAAACAAATTTAATTGACGTTTATAATTTTATTGACCAATTTGCATAGGAATGGGGGGTTTGAATTATAATTACCCATTTTAAAAATTTCTATTAAAAACTGAAAGTTTTAACTCAAGATTGATCTTGGTTATAAACAAAGAACGTTCTTGATTAGTGGAAAAACATCAATATCAATTTATCAATAAAAAAACCGAATGTAAGATAAATAATAAATAGAGATAAGGATAGAAAGATCACACAAGCATATATCATGGTTCACCCAACACGGATTACGTCAAATCGTCACAAGTGTGAGATTTTCAACAAAGTGCTTCAAAGCAATATCGTTCTTGGTTTTCACACTATTTTCACAAATCAGTCTTGATCTATTACAAGGTTCTACCTTTCTACTTAGAAAGGATTTCCACAGGTTTCCTTACACTATTTTAAAAAGGATTTTATAAATTACCTTTTAATCATAAAATAATTTCAACTACTCAAGCTTTGTTAACAAGTCTAGTCTTGAGTTACAAAGTAATGATTTTGAGAATGTTAGAATCTGGATATTGCTTAACTCTTGTTTGAGAAATAGATTATATATATTAGAACACAGTAATCATTGATTCTAATATCACACTAAGAAATGGAACTGGAATTTAGAATGATTTGAGAAGCTCGAGTATGATTGAATGAGTGTTGTTTTGCTTCACGCTTGGAGTTCTTATTTGTTCTTCATCGTCAAGCTTTATTTACAGGCTTCAAGAGAGCTTATGACAACTCATTTAATCGTTGGAAATAGGTTAACTGTCATAAATAAGTGAATGGATAAGATCAACCATAAAGCAAGATTGTTCATGTTGAAACCAAGAATGTTCTTGAGATCCAATAATGTTCTTCCAATTGGTTTGAGATGAGCTAACTTGTATTTGTGATCCTGTCAGTTGTCCGAAATGATTACTAGCTTTAAGTCATGTGTGCAGGTCTGTTTGAAGGTACAACAAAAATGTCCTTTACAACATCTTAATTGTACTTGCATTTGCTTAACTTGGAGAATGATCTTGCTTTATACTTTTCATGTAGCAAGGTGTTGAGTCCTCGAATTCTAGAATGATTCTTGTTTAGATTGATCCTATTATATTTCTGGTGAAGATATGAAATGGATAACACTTCCTGGATCTAATCTTTTACATAGAAATCTGATCATTCTTGTTTATGGCAGATGTGGAGAACATTCTTCGTTTTTCAAAAATATGTCAAGAACGTTCTTCATTTTGCTGATTTTGCTTTCTTGATTTTTATACGATTTTCTTTGTAATTTTTTGTTCTTATCTTGTTTTAACACGCTTAAATATACATGTTAAATACCAAAACACTTAGAATCATAATTAGAAGTCTTAATTAAATTTTTGTTTAATTATCATCAAAACATTAGTTTGAGATTTTGTCTCAACATTCTCCCCCTTTTTGATGATGACAAAACATGTTAATTTAGATTTTTAATTTTGATTATAATAATTCAGAGGGATTTTTTTTAGTAAAAACTCCCTCTCAATGTGTTAATTATTTGTACCAAGTAATAATATTTCATTGATATAACAATAAAGATCTAGATCATTACAAGGTGGTTCAAAAGAAAAAAAATATAGAAGTAGTAAGTAGTCATACAAAAAGAACTTATGATTCTTAAAATCAAAATAACTTATCCCCCTTTGTTATAGGAAAAAGGAATAGGAGAGTTAACATAAAGCTAAATCATAAAAACAATGAAGGTGAATATCCCTTGGATGATGGAGAGAATGACAGCTGAGGTATGTCAGGTAAAATTGGAGGAGGATTAGGAAAACTTGCTCCCAAGCTGAGTAGCCATTCAGTCCTGCAAAATAGCATGCTCTTTGTCCTGATGAGCTTGCCTGGCTTTGATGGTTTGATGGGCAGCAAAGATTTTGGGGGTTTCCTTATATGTTTTGGATGTTTTCCTTTCTATTTTGGTCCTTTTAGAAGAATGTTGTCATCATCAATAGGAGTGGTGAGAGGAGTATTTTAGGATGGAGCAGCAGTGGTACAAAATGTAGATAAGGTAGCAAATGAAGTATTTATGTGAGGAAGAGAGTTTGTAGGAGCGGAATGATGACACATAGATGTGCTAGCTATGTTTGAATCTGGAAAGACCAAATATTGGCTTATTCTAAAGATAGAAAAATATGTTTTTTGTGGGGACACAAAGGTTGATGACATCATAGAGGTGTGCAAAATTTGAAATGGAGGCATAGATTACCTTGAGAGGATTGATTGATGAAAGGGGGAATAGTAGATGTTGGAGGAAATACTTGATCAAGGATAGGATTCATAATTTGTGGAATAGGTAGAGACGCATCACGTTCTTCAGCATGTTGGGGAGGGTGTAACGCCCCCATATTTTTAATCCAAAAATTACTTAAAAATAGTTGTTTTCTTTTAAAAACACCTATAATATTTTTTTCTTTGGAGTAGTTCATCATTTAAAAAATTGAAGATGCGTCAGAAAATGACTTAATATTTTTTTTTTTTTGTAAAAGAATGTAACGTAATTTACTAAAATATGATTTATTTATTTATTTGCAAAATTAATATTCTAGTTGTTAGATCGATATTCATTTATGCTCCAAAATAAAATAAATTCTCTTTGAGTGAAATTCAAAAGAAGCAAGGTTGACTAAAATTAATGATAATCAATTATTTACTAGCGAATGAAATCTCTATTTCCACATTTCTATTAAAAGTTAATGATGAACTGTAAATAATTTTACAATGTATTACAAATTTTTTAGTAATATAAAACATTATTTTTAAGTAAAAGTCTTACTTTCCCACGCGCATGCACCAAGGAAACATCATTCATGCAACTCTTTGAGATCATTAGTACCTAAATGATGGTGTAAGGGATCAGTTCATCCCACAACAACAATTAAACCAAATAATAAATTAACAGTCATAAAATATGAATATAAAATCTTTTCGTAATAAAAAATTTAAAAAAATTGATTCTTTAATAGTTCTCAAAGATGTATCAAAAGTCATAAAATGTATCTCAATAAATCAAATAGCAACTTACCATATAGCAAATAATTAGATCAAAATAAAAATAACAATAAAATATATGCAAGTTGTGTATGCTCCTAAACATTTATGATCTGGATATAACCTTCCGGCATGCGTCCACATAAAACTCACCCATATCGATGGGAAAAAATTAAACCAGCCACACAGGCGTCCGCAAAGATGCATATGATATGATATGTCATGAAATGATAATGATGCTCAAAAGGTACATGTCACCACCCACTTAGATAATCTCACAAATCACCAGACACTTAGACAACCACAAAGATAACAATATTTAAAACACAAATCATCAGTCACTTAAGTAGCCACAAAGATAATAATATTTAAAATACAAATCACCAGCCACTTAAGCAACCACAAATCATCAACCACTTAGATAACCACAAAGGCAAAATGTTTTAGATTAAATTTTTTAATCACATAAGACATCAAATTTATATTCACATGGATGTTCATAGTTAGAGCTCAATAATTTCAACACATCAAATATGCACGTGAACAAATATATCAAAATCACCACTTTCATTTTAATAATCCATAAGATTCGATTTGGCTACTTGTTATTGATAAAAATTAAAACTCATTATACCAAGAATACAATAACAATAGAAATTTTATTCCTTTCACTATAAAGTTTTCCGCATTATAAAAATGAATTATACATTAATACATTTCAATAATCAATTTTCTCAGATTATCAAAATTAAAAATATAAAATTCTCATCAATTTCCTCATGACACATATATTGTTCATTAAAGTCAAATTTTAAACTTAAAATACTCAAAAAGTCAAGACTTAATATCAAATACATCATAACAAACATATTACTAATGATATCATCATAAAAATTATAATTAAGTTAATCAAGATAGATGTATTACTCAAAAGAAACAATAAAACCATTATAGTTAATTTCTTTACGAAGAAAATAAAATTAACTTTTTTTTAGAACTCCAGACATCATATAGATATCCTACGAACCGCTAATTTAATATCTAGCCTAACTTTGCATGGGAAAAAAATCATTACCTTGAACGTTTTCCTTCCACATAACAATATATAGCCCTCGAAAAATCTCATAAAGATGAAGGAAGGAAAGATTAAAACTTCCACAAGAAATATAGAGAATATGTGGGTGGTTGTTTAAGTGACCTAGAAAATATTTGAGATAAACAAAATATAATGTTGGGAATGGCGTATGAGGCCTGAATGATTAGGACTTTTTCTGCTCTATTGCAAGTTTTATCGTTGTAGTACCTAACTTTTGTCCAAATAATTTTTAATAATAATAATAATAATAATAAAAATATATATTACAATCTAAACATCTTTATTTTACATAAAATAAGAAAAATTTGAATTACAATAAAAACAATTCAAAATGTTTCTGATTTGGCATGCCAACACATCAATCCATTCCATACATTGTCCTGCCAACACTCAACAAAACTTCACCTTCATCTTCCATTGTACATCCTTTTAACTGCTTGACTTTGTGCAAGAACTATTACAAACCCTCTTTTATATTATTTGCATTCCCAGCATCCTTTTACAAACCTTGCTTTATATTATGTCCATTAACAGCATACTAAGTACAAACATATTAGAAACCAGTTATTTGATTCATCTTATATCAGACATACTAATAAAGGCATTACTTGTATAACCTTCTTTCATAACTTCTATACTCAAAATCTAAATCTTGCAACAAACACATATAAAATCCAGAAGGTGATTTTATCTAGTGAGCATAAATTTATCTAATAAACAGAAGGCTTCACCACTTTAATTTACTTTTAGTCTATAAATAGAGTTTAAAATTTTAAAAACGGGGGAAGAAAAAAAATCACTAAACACAGGTTCTAAATTTTGAAATAGAGAGGAGGTGAGATTTCGAAATAGAAGGTTTATCTTCTTTGTTTTTGAAATAAATCAAGAAAAAAGAGGAATTTTCTAAAAAAAACAAAAAACGAGAGAGAGGTAGAAGATAGAGTTGTTCTTAGAGAAACCGATTTTACCTATAACAAACTCAGATCTATCGAACCCAAATCCCGCAAATAGATCCATCAAACTCATTCAACAAACTTAGATCCATCAAACCCATACCCATAGCTAAAGGATATTCAAACCTATTTTAACAACACCGATCAAAGAGACAACTGCACACCATCTTCACCCGCATCGGAAAGTTCAGCCGCGCACTACAACATCACCTCCATCTTCACCGTGGCAGATATCTAGAAAGACAGGTATTTCCTTTTACTCTCTTTAAGTTTGTTTTGCTTTTTCAAACTTCATATTATGAAAGATATAAACCCCACTATGTTAATGACTAAATTTAGAAGAAGAGTTTGATTTGTTGGAAGATTGAAAACTTTAATTTATTTAACGTTGGATGGTTTGGTTGAAATCCTAGTTTTATTGCTTCCCTGGTTTGGTTTGGCTTATAAGACTATAACTTCTTTTGGTTTTATTTTATTATTAGTATGTAAAGATATTGCTTTATATTCTTACTACTAGTGTCAGCCTTGCTATCTCTACCTATTATCAATGTGTTTGTTTTTGCAAGAAGTGACCGCCTGCCATTCCTGCTTCTTTTTCATCTGATATCACGTTAGTCAACAATGAGCAATATGTGTGCATGTGATGTTGAATTAATACTTTATTTCATTTAACTTAAATAATAATCATTTAATTAATAATAATGGTCATTTAATATAATTAAATTGATTTAATATAAATAATTATAGATGTAATTAAATAACGATAAACATCATTTATTTCATTAGTGATTAGCGTTAACTGATTTTATTTTATTTTTTTCTCTTTTGATTTGTGCTATTTGATATTAAAATGATTTTTTTTTCTATTTATTTATTTAAAAAATATTTAGAAAGAAGCTTGTACTTGTAAACAATTTTTTTGTCCTATTATTAAATTGTGTTTTTTATTTATTTAACAGATTAAATTACAAGTTTATATATCTCTTTTGCTCCTATTTTATTTTTTATGTTTATTATTGATTTTATTTTGTGGAATCATTTAAACTTATATTT
>JBBPBT010000013.1:1261240-1282863 GCA_037974875.1 Cicer bijugum
ATAAAATTAAATAGATGAGTTTTATGAATACGATTACTTAAAAATATATTTTTTCTTTTAGAAACAACTATAATTTTTTTCTTTTGAGTAGTTCATCATGTAATAAATTGAAGTTGTGTCCGAAAATGACTTGATATATTTTCTTTTATAAACGAACGAAATGCAATTTACTAAAATATTATTTATTTATTTGAAAAATTAATATTCCAGTTGTTAGATCAATATTATTTATGCTCCAAAATAAAATAAATTCTCTTTAAGTGAAATTCAAAAGAAGCAAGGTTCACTGTAATTAATGACATTCAATAATTTACTAGCGAATGAAATTTCGTTTTCGTATTTCTATTAAAAATTAATGATGAAGAATAAATAACTTTAGAATGTAGCACAAAAATTCTAGTAATACAAAACATTATTTTTAAGTAAAAGTCCCATTATACCACACACGTGCACCAAGCAAACATCATTCATGCATTTCTTTGAGATCATTAATACTTAAATGTTGGTGTAAGGGGTCAGTTCATCCCACAACAAAAATTAAACCAAATAATAAATTAACACGTAATAAATTAACAACAAACTCTTTGGGGATTTTAAAATTTCTGGGGATTTTGGTTTGGAAGTTGTTGATGGCGAAACAGTTTGTGATTTAGGATTTTGTGGTGGTGATGAGGGTTCAGAATCATCATAAAAAATGGTTTAGATTGTGATGTCTATATTTTTGGTTTTTGAAATACCAATACCTGCCAGAACACTCATTGATATTCAGTTGGAGGATGAAATGTTGGAACTAGGGTTAAAGGTTTTTCGAAGATGGGGTGGGGCTTGACTGATTGAAGGAAGAGGGCATTGATACAATGGAAGAAGAATCATTGTGAGTGGTTCCAGTGTGATAGGAGGGGGACTAGATTCTGGTGATGAAGACATGTAATCCGAGAATGTTCATTCTGAAGATGAATGTTGGTCTTGGTGGAGGTGACAGTGAACGATCTGGAGATGGAGAAAGAGATGATGATGATGATGATGTTGGTGAGCTAGTGTTTTTGTGTGTTGATATTTTAGTGCAAGCCATTTTTGAAAAAAATGAGGGTTACTAATGAAGGGGACAAAAAAAAATGAATATTTGCAAACAAAAGGTTGAAGTTGTTGGTTAGTGGAGAAGGATGAACGTTCTTGAAAGAATGCAGTTGGATTAAGACTGGAGAGAGTGCCACGCATGTGATTTGATGGATTGGTCAGTTGAATGTTGGGAATGAGGAAAGTGAAAAGATGTGGCAGGTGGGGCATGAGTAGTTGTTACCTTTTGAAAAGTTAGCACACATTTCAATTTAAACGCTAATTTTGAAATTTTTTCATAATGAAAAACGAAGATCGTTGTTGAGCAAAGAAGCTCAAAACGGAGAACTTTCTCCGTTATGACCAGAATGTTCTGGTTTCAGTTTTAACGATCTTGAATGTGAGAATATCTTATTGAAAAATCTTCAATTTGATTTTTAATCCATAAGACTTGGGAGCAACAATTTACTGTTGAAACGTATTCAGCTTCAATGATGGATAAGGCAATCGTGTTTTGACTTCTACATGACCAGCTTATCAACGCTTCTCCTAAGAAGTGACATGCATCGCTTGTGCTTTAACTTTCGATCTTGTCACCAGCATAATCGGCATCACAATAAGTTACAAAATCAAAATGAGAACCTTTGATATACCAAAGGCCAAGATTAGTAATACCAACAAGATAACCAAAAATTGTTTTCACATAAGTTAGGTGAGATTCTTTTGGTGAAGATTGAAACCTAGCACATAATCCTACTGTGAAGACAATGTCAGACCTACTTACAGTTAAATAAAGTAATGAATCAATCCGACCCCTATATTCTTTTTTAGAAATTGATTGTCCATAATCTTGAATCAATTAGGCCTAATGAAGATGATGGATGCATGAGAGTGGTCATAATCTTGGCTTCACTCATTTTGTAATTAGTCAAAAGATCCTTGATATATTTTTCTTGAAAAATGAAAATTCTATTTTTATGTTGCTTTATTTGTAAACCAAGAAAATATCTCAATTTTTCCATCATGCTCATTTCAAATTCATTTTTCATAAGTTTTGAAAAATCATCACATATTTTTTCATTTGTTGATCCTAAAATAATATCATCAACATACACTTGAATAATGAGAAGATCATTTTTGTGTGTTTTCTTAAAAAATGTTGTGTCAATATTTCCATTGGAAAATATATTTTTTTTTATCAAAAAGGTACTTAATCTTTCATACCAAGCTCTAGGAGCTTACTATAAACCAAACAAGGCTTTGCTGAGTTTAAAAACATTATGTGGTTTCTTTTGATCTTCCAAACTGGGAGGTTGACGAACATAAACTTGTTGATTTAAAAACCCATTTAAAAATGCACTTTTAACATTCATTGGAAAAAGTCTGATATGTTTATAAGATGCATATGCTAGAATGATTCGTAGGGCTTCTAACCCTGCAACTGGAACAAAAGTTTCATCATAGGCCATTCCTTCATGTTGATTATAACCTTGAACAACTAACCTTACTTTGTTTCTCACAACCTATCCTTCTTCATCTAGCTTGTTTCTGAAAACCCGTTTTGTTCCAATGATTGTTTGATCTAGTGGATTCAGAACAAGGGTCCATAATTCATTCTTTTCAAATTGAAGTTCTTCTTTCATTGCATCAATTTAGGATTGATCAATTATAGCCTCTTTGAAGGATTTGGGTTCCATTTCAGATGTCATTTCCATGTTGTTGTTTTCATCATTTTTAAATGACATTCCAGTTCTAATGTCATCAGTTGTATCTCGAATCATTTGGTTATAAGGATGATCGTGTATTAGTTTCCAACTCCTAGGAGGAGTTTTAAATGGAGATTATTTATCAATCTCATTTTCTAGGGCAACGATCTGTTGTGTTTGCCCAAATTGTTCTTCCTCCTCATCATCTTTCTTTTTTTAAATCAAGATCATCAAACTCCTCAAATAATATGTGCATACTTATTTGAACAATTTTTGTTTTCAAATTAAAGATACGATATCCCTTAGATTATGTTGAATATCCCAAAAATATAGCTTTGTCTGACTTTGCATCAAACTTTCCCATGTTATCTTTGTTGTTTAAGATGTAGCAATAACAACCAAATATGTGAAAATATGAAATGTTTGGTTTTCTATTTTTCCAGATCCATAGGATGTTTTGTTTGTGATTTTTCTAATGAAAACACGATTCAAAATATAGCAAGACGTGTTTATAGCTTCTACCCATAAATACTTTTCAACATTTGATTCTTCCAAGATTGTTCTTAACATCTAAGTTCTATTTTTTTATTCAACAACTCCATTTTGTTGAGGAGTTCTTGCACAAGATAGATTATGAGATATACCAAGTTCATCAAAAAATGTTTTGAAAGATGTATTATTGAATTCACCTCCATGATCATTTCTCATAGTGATTATATTGGACTATTTTTCATTTTTAACTTTTGTACATAAGTTTTCGAAGGCATCAAATGCAACATCCTTTTTTTTAAAAGTAGTACCCCATGTGTATCTAGAGAAATCATCAACGATAATGAATCCATATTTCATACCTCCTAGACTAGTAGTTTTTATGGGATCAAAAAGATAAATGTGAAGTAGTTCAAGAGCTTTTTTGGTTGATATAAATTCTTTTGATATAAAACTACTCTTAACTTGTTTTCATGCTTACATGTCCAGTTCTTTTATGCCATATCCATTTGTCTTTATTTATGGACATGAGGCAGGATTCAACTGATAGTTCATCAATGCATAAAATACAAAGGCTTTGCTATCTAGATGCAGAAAATATAATTTCACCAGAATTTATCATTCTCATTTCACATCTGTTTGGTTTGAAAATAACTTCATAGCCATTATCACAGAGTTGACTAAAGCTGAGAAAGTTATGTTTCAATCCTTCAACATATTGAACATCATTGATTTTGGCAGAATTTATTTTACCTATAGTTCCTTTGCATTTTATTTTTACTTGATCATTGTTGCCAAACGTTACGAATCCTCCATCTTTTTTCATGAATGACATGAAACAATTCTTATCACCCATCATATGTCTTTTCATGAATGACATGAAACAATTCTTTTTTCATGAATGACATGAAACAACCACTGTGCAAGAACCATTGCCTTTTCTTGATATCTTGAAAACCATTATGCCTGATTTGTTCAATTAAATTTAGGTACCCATTTAGTTTTGAGTCCTTGAGTGTTAGTGTTAAAATTTGATTCCTTTTTAATGTTATATGTTATCTCATAGTGGCCATTCTTGGACCCCAAGGAATATCTAGTAGTTTGTTTTGAAAAAGGTTTATATAGCTAAGTTGTAGCTGGTTTTGGTGAAGCTCGAGAACATTATTCTTTTACTATATTTACTGGAGAAAGTTCTCCTTTTTCTAGTTTTTTTAAAAAATTTGCTTTTGTTCCAAAATGTTCTTCTTTTCTGAAGATATTTTTGTTCTTGATTTTTTTCATCTCTTTTTATAAAATAACATGTAAATTCCATATGTCCAATTTTGTTGCAATATTAACATTTAATCTTGCATTTTTCTTATTTCCTTTTCAAGAACAAAAAAGTTTGCATACATTTTGGTTTTTTGAGTTTTATCAAAACCAAGACCGTCTTTATCAAATATTCCAACTTGAGATTCCATGATTCTTTGAAATGTTTCAATAGCTTTAGTAAAATTTGACAAATTATTTTTGAGAATTTCAACTTCAGTTTTAAGGAAAATGTTCTCCTTTTGAAGTGAATATCGTTCTTGACTTTCTGAACTTTCAGTTTCGAAATCGTTTTGTTGAGATTCATTCGAATCTTTTATGATCTCTTTAAGCTTATCATTTATATCTCGAGTTTTTTCTTTCTCTTCTTTTTCTTTGTGAAATTTTTCTTTAAAAGAACTATACTTTTGAATAAGAAATTTTGAATCATTTAGAAAATTATCAAATTGTTTTTCCATATTTTCACACAAAAGACATGGTTAAGAATTTGTTACCTTTATATCTTTAGTGTTTGACATCAAACATAGGTTGGCTTCTTTAGGTTCATCTGCTTCTAATTCATCAGAATCATCTTTAGTTGCCATCATTGACTTCTTCTTGAAAAGGAATTTCTTTGGTACTCTTTTGTTTAATGAACATTCAGTTTTATAATGTACTTGTTTGTTGCATCTGAAACTAGCGATTTTACTTTTATCTACTTCGGTTTTGAAGTATTTTTTATCTGGAGATCCCTTTTCATTAATATATCTTCTCCTCATTGTTCTTTGTATCTTTCTTGTGAGTAGAGCAATCTCTTCATCAACATCTTCTTGACTGTCTTATGAATCCTTTTTATCATTTGTTTCTTGAATACTTGGTAAATTTTGAGATGCTTTCAATGCTATTATTTTTCCTTTCTTTACTAGTTATCTTCCTACAATAATACTTTGTGTGCCATTAAAGTCCCAATAAGTTCTTCCAAACCTAGTACCTCAAGATTTTTGGCTTGACTTATGGTTGTCACAATTGATCTCCACATGATTGGAAGACATCTCATGATCTTTCTTACCTTATCTTATTTTAAATAAGCTTCGCCAAGAGAACGCATTTCGTTCACTATGATTGTGAATCTTGAGTATATTTCATCGACTATTTCTCCTTCATTCATTTCAAATGATTCAAACTTTCGAATGCCAATGTCAATTCTTATTTCTTTAACATGGGTTGTTCCTTAATGGTGAGTTTGCAGTGTGTCTCATACTTTCTTTGTAGTGTCACATTCATCTACTTTTTCACTTTCTTCCCTGCTTAAAGCACATGATAAAAATAATTGAGCTTTTGAGTTTAGAAGTACTTTAGATTTTTCATTTGTTGTCCAAACTGCTTCTTTCTTTTCAGCAGATGTTGCATCGGTTTGATCTACTTGTGGTATGAAGTCTTCATCTAGGATGATTCGCCATATACCAGTGTCTTGTGAATTTAAGAACAATTGCATTTTGCTTTTCCAAAAATAATAATCTGAGCCACCAAAGTATGGTGGTCTGTTTGATGACCCTACTTCAACAATATATTTAGCTTTTGACATTATCTACCTGAATCTTTTGCTCTAACACTTATTGGGTGTTTATTCCTTAGAGACTGGCTCTGATGCCAATTTATGTAAAAATGTCAATTATAAGAAAGGGGGTTTGAATTATAATTGCCCCTTATCTACCTGAATCTTTTGCTCTAACACTTTTTGGGTGTTTATTCCTTAGAGACTGACTTTGATGCCAATTGAAGTAACAATGTCAATTATAAGGAAGGGGGTTTGAATTATAATTGCCCCTTTTAAAAATTCCTATTAAAAATTGAAAGTTTTAACTCAAAATTGATCTTGGTTATAAACGAATGACGTTCTTGGTTAGTGGAAAAACAACAATGTCAATTTATCAATAAAAAAACTTATTGTAAGACAAATAATAAATAGAGATAAGGATAAAGAGATCACACAAGCATATATCCTGGTTCACCCAACACGGGTTAAGTCTAGTCCTTACAAATGTGAGATTTTCCGCTAAGTGCTTCAATGAAAGGTCGTTCTTGGTTTTCACACTGTTTCCATATATTAGTCTTGATCTATTACAAGGTTCTACCTTTCTACCTAGAAAGGATTTCCACAATGTCGCGGCCTAAAATTTCGAGTGTTTCTCGAATTCAATGGAGTCACCACCAAAATTTATTTTAAAATAGGGAAAATATTGGAAAACCCTTAAAAATAAAAAAGTGGTCTTTGAAACCAAATTTGAGTTCAGGAGTCGATTATGCGTAGGGAAGGTATTAACACCCTACGACATCCATTAAAAACGGTTACCTATAATTAATTGTGCAAAATTAATTTTAACTTAAGTATATTTATTTTTCTTTATTATTAAATATGAATAACAATTATTACTATATTTAAAATATGATTTTGAAATAAATATGTACTTAACAAATAAAGGACAAAAAAAAGAAATTTTTATTTATGTGCTTGACAAGAATGTGATCTTGCTCCTACGTATCTTCCGATGCGATGGACAAATCAAAGCCACGTAGTTCTTGGTTAAAAAAAATACGGATGTGTTGAGTGTGTTTTAAATAAAATTTGTTTCGTGATAAAAGTTTCGAAAAAAAGGAAAAAAATTAAAAGTTTGATCTTAGTAAGTATTTTAAAATATGAGAAGATGTCACATCTAATTTAATCCTCTAAAAATATTTTATTATTCTCGATTTTTAAGTTGAGTTTCAAAACCACCAAATAGTACAACTTGTATTTTAACAACTCAAAGATAAAAAAAAAAAAGTTACATCCAATAAATAAATCGGTTTTAGATTAGTTCATTAAAATAGATAAATGAATGAATAAATAAATAAATAAATAAATAGAATAAAATTAATAAAACAAATAAGTAAAATAAAAAGAGTTTTAGAACTATCAAGTTGTACTACTTGTGTCATAACAACTCAAAGATTAAAAAGAATCTAATAAATAAATAAATTGATTTTAAATTAGTTTGTTAGAATAAATAAATAAATGAATAAATAAATAGAATAAAATAAATATGTAAAATAGAGTTTTAGAACTATCAAGTTGTACCACTTGTGTCCTAACAACTCAAAGATTAAAAAGATATCACATCTAATTAATTTTTAACATAATATGTATTTGTATTATTATGATGAAATTGATATTTAATTATGAAGAAAATTAAACATTTTTTTAAAAAATATAAAAAATAAAATAAAATAAATAGATTTAAATGGGCTGAGATTAGTAAGATTTAAATAGGCTGAGATTAGTAAAATTTAAGTTGGCTGAAATTAGTAAAGTTTAAATGGGTTGAGATTAATAGAATAAAAATTAATGAATTTAAATGGAATGAGTTATGGGCTCAGATTAAAATCAATAGGTTAGTAAAAGGTCTTAAGCCCAAAGTAACTTAAACAAAGAAAACAAAGTCCAAAACAGAAAACCCTAATTATTATTGAGGTTGGGTGGCTGATGAGAGAAAGAAGCTCGTGTGCGGCTAATGGAAAAAACGGGTTGGCTATTGGCATAAAGAACCCCAAGCGTGACTGGGTTGGGGTTGATGGCAAAACTCAGGTCAATTGGCTAATGGCATGCATCAGCTACAGTCAGGTTAAATAATAAAAGGGAAAACGAAGAACACAAAAACGGTAATGGCGACCTCGGCGACGGCGAACTCAGCGACAACAATACCATTGTCGAAGGTTCTTGATTTCTTACTTTTATTTTTTATTCATAAAGTTATCTTAAAAATAAAAACTACATTTTTAATTAAAAGATAAAAATCATACAGTGAAGATTGGGATCAAACAAATTTAATGTACAAGAGAAAAATACCTTTGCTTCTCTGTTTGATGATACTCTCTATGGTTTTCTCCTTTTATCTTTTTTGTGCGTTTTTTAGTGGTGTTAATCTTAGATCTTCTTTTTATTTTAAACAAAATGGGGATATAGTTATAGAGTTTTTTAGTTGTTTAGTTGTTTTCTTTGCCTGCCTTGGTCCTTCTCCATCAATTTCCTGTTTGATGTTTTGATTTCTTTGCTCATCATCTGCATTTTTCTGCACCTTTGATGACTTCATAATTTTAGATTATTTGTTCTGATCTATTCATTGTTGAGCTTTTATTTGTCTTTTAGTTTCTTTTTTTTAAACTAAAAAATTTGTCTCTTTGTTCTGCACAATGTGTAGCAAGACTGACTTAAAAAATTATGTTTTTATTTTTCTCTAATTAGTTACAAAGCAAAGGTCAATGACACTGCATCTGAAACAGAAAGGCAACAACAATACAGAGCTAAACACTGCATCAGAAACAAAGAGGCAACAACAGCAACAAAAAGAGTCAAAGGCTTAATTTAGTTTGGTTTAAATCTTATTGTAATTTAATTTGATTTAATATTTATGGTTGCAATTTGATTGTAATTGTAATTTAAAAATTATAACTTGATTTGGCATTGTAAATTGATGAGATTACTTATTGTAAATATATTTACTTCCTTTTTTAATATATATTTTCCTTTTTGATTTATTCTTGATAAATTGGACAAAATTAGGGTACTACAGCTGCCCCTATTTTACTTGAAAAATATGAAAATATGAGTAACAGTGGTATTCATTTTCATGTTATCAAGTGAAAGATAAATAAATATAAGGACCCAAATTTTGTCCAATAACAAACACATGTATTAAAGTGCATTTTAAGTGAGAATGATGCAAATTTTTTAGATGTGCAAAATAATTGTCTTTAGATCAATTACCGATGCGTAGATCGACAGAAATAAAGATGATCGTCTTCGGATTGGTTACCGATGCATAGATCGACAGAAATGAAGGTGATCATCTTCGAATTAGTTACCGATGCGTAGATCGACATAAATAAAGGTAATCGTCTTTGGATTGGTTCCCGATGCATAGATCTATAGAAATGAAAGTGATTGTCTTCAAATTGGTTACCGGTGCGTGGATCTATAAAAATTAAAAATGATCGTATTCGGATTAGTTACCAATGCGTAGATCTATAGAAATGAAAGTGATCGTCTTCGGATTGGTTACCAATGCGTGGATCTATAGAAATTAAAAATGATCGTCTTCGAATTGGTTATCGATGCGTAGATCTATAGAAATGAAAGGGATCGTCTTCAAATTGGTTACCGATGTGTGGATCTATAGAAATTAAAAATGATCATCTTCAGATTGGTTACCGATGCGTAGATCTGTAGAAATGAAAGTAATCGTCTTCAGATTGGTTACCGATGCATGGATCTATAGAAATTAAATATGATCGTCTTTGGATTGGTTTCCGATGCATAGATCTATAGAAATTAAAGTGATCATCTTCGGATTGGTTACCGATGCGTGGATCTATAGAAACTAAAGAGGATCGTCTTCAGATTGATTACCGATGCGTAAATCTATAGAAATGAAAGTGGCCATCTTCGGATTGTTTACCGATGCCTAGATCGTAATTTGTCCAATCTTGAAGGTGGATAAAGAGGGGGAACAAGCATATGATATTTGCAATTTGGATGATAAGGTATGAATGATTCATCCGTGTGTGATGCATTGAGTATAGGTAAAGTGTCAACGAAGACGCATGAATCATGTGAGTATGAGTAAATTATGTATGGTTTATGTGTCATGCATTATAGATAAATTTTTGTTCTTTTATTTGATTCCCCGATCCTTATGCTTTTCTCCGTTCCAAGATTCAATGGATGAACAAAGACAAATATTGTTTCCACATGATGACTCTTCGTATCTATCGAATGACCGCTTTTTCGAAGTGAAGCAAAAATCCATTGTTTAAAATGACTACCCTCCTTATTATTCTTCACACACTCATATATCTTGAGAATCAAATGAGTTCCCGTGTATATATTTTCAAATGTAAAAATATTTAAAATACTTTTATATTTTCACATATTTCAAATTCCAACATTTGTGATTATAAAATAAAATTTGGAAACAATAGAACACTCAATAATGAAACTGGATTGGTATATAAAGAGTGTAACGTACAATATCGAACGACAATATTGGAAAATATACATTCGTTACATTGAAAGCAAAACAATTGAGGTAGGGGTTAAAATGTGGGGACGAGTATGTTTAATTTAGGGGGAGACATAACAAGTGCTAGTCATTATTATAATTTAGGAATCCGAATAATCAGTTTCCAAGAATAATAATTGCCCCAGATTGAAATGCTTGATTTTTTTTTTATCCCTAACTTTTGCATGGACTGCTCTTCCAGGTTTCCAATCCATCGGGATGCTCTAATTTTTTGCCTAGGTCGCCTTTTCAGGTTTTCAACCTAGTGAGCCCATCATTTTTTTTAAGCATAATATTTTTTGTCTGCATCTGAATTTACTGGAAGTGGAAGGTCCCCTCCATCCATTTCTGCGAGTATTAGAGCTCCCCCAGAAAAAGCTTTTTTCACAACATATGGTCCTTCGTAATTCGGAGTCCATTTTCCACGAGAATCCTTTTTTATGGGCAATATTTTCTTTATCACCAAGTCCCCTTCTTGAAACTCTCGAGGACGGACTTTTTTCTCGTATGCCTTTTTAAGTCTTTTTTGATATAGCTGGCCGTGACATAGAGCTATCATTCTTTTTTCTTCTATGAGATTTAATTGGTCAAATCTTGATTGAAACCACTCAGCCTCTTCCAGTTTTGTTTCCATCACGACTCTGATCGAGGAAATTTCAACTTCAATGGGAAGTACCGCTTCCATTCCATACACCAATGAGAAAGGAGTTGCCCCTGTTGAGGTACAAACAAAGGTTCTATAGCCATGTAATGCAAAGGGAAGCATTTCATGCCAATCCTTATATGTCTCTACCATTTTTTGTATGATCTTCTTGATATTCTTATTTGCTGCTTCTATAGCTCCATTCATTTTTGGACGATATGGCGAAGAATTATGGTGCTGAATTTTGAAACTATGACACAACTCCTTCATCATTTTATTATTTAGATTGGTCGCATTGTCAGTGATTATCTTATTTGGTAAGCCATATCGACAAATCAATTCTCTTTTGATGAATTTGACAACCACGTTTCTCGTCACATTGGCATAAGAAGCGACTTCAACCCATTTTGTGAAATAATCAATAGCTACCAGGATAAACCGGTGACCATTGGAAGCTTTAGGCTCGATGAGTCCAATAACATCCATCCCCCACATTGAAAACGACGATGGTGATGTTAAAACATTCAGAGAGGTGGGTGGTACATGTATTTTTTCAGCATAGATTTGACATTTATGACATTTCTTTATGTAACTAAAGCAATCAGATTCCATAGTCAACCAATAATAGCCAGCTCTTAAGATTTTTCTTGCCATTGCGTGCCCATTTGCATGAGTTCCAAAAGAACCTTCGTGAATCTCTTGAATAATTTTCTCAGCTTCTGCTTGATCCACACATCTTAGGAGAACTATATCATGATTTCTCTTATAAAGCACATCACCATTTAAGAAGAAGTTCATTGACAACCTTCTTAAAACTCTCTTGTCATTCTCTGAAATACCCAATTGATATTCTTTATTCTTAACATACAATTTGATACCATAAAACTATGGCTTGCCATCAGACTCTTCTTCTAACGATAAGCAATATGCTGGCTTATCTTTTTGTTGAATCTTTATGACCTGCACATCCTGACCGACACTTATTTTGAACATTGATAATAATGTGCCAAGGGCATCAGCCAATTGGTTTTCTTCTCGAGGAATATGGTGAAAAGTGATATGCTCGAAGTTTTCTACCAATTCTTTAATATGTGTATGATACCGAATCAATTTGGAATCTCGAGTTTCCCACTCTCCTTTTGTTTGATGGATGACCAAAGATGAGTCTCCATATACCTCAAGAACTTTTATCTTTGATTCAATGGTTGTTTTAATGCCCATGACACATGCCTCATATTCTGCAATGCTGTTTGTGCAATCAAAACACAATCTAGCCGTAAATGGAGTGAACTGGTTCTCTTGGGAAATCAAAATGGCTCCAATCCCATGCCCCAATGCATTAGAAGCACCATCAAACACCAAAGTCCATTTTTCATTATCAGATGATTCCATCTCTTCAAATAAAGTCACGATACCTTCATCGGGGAATTCACACTGCATGGATTTATAATCTTCTACAGGTTGTTGGGCCAAACACTCTGCTAGGACGCTTCCTTTGATAGCTTTTTGTGTAACGTATACCAGATCGTATTCTGATAACAACATCTGTCAACAGGCAATCCTTCCATGCTAATGCACAACATGTTCGTTCAAGCAGTGAATATCTTGTTTCACTGTTGGTGAACTTTTTACTCAAATAATAAATAGCATGTTCCTTCTTACCAAATTCATCATGTTGCCCTAGTACACAACCCATTGACTCGTCAAGTACTGTTAAGTACATGATAAGTGGTTTTCCAGGAATTGGAGGCACTAATATTGGAGGTTTTGACAAGTATTGCTTAATCTTTTCGAAAGCTTTTTGACAATTCTCATTCCATTCAACCTTTTGGTCTTTGCGCAACAACTTGAAAATTGGCTCACATGTAGTAGTGAGATGCGAAATGAACATGGCAATGTAATTCAATCTGCTCAAAAAGCCGCGAACTTCTTTTTCCGTGCGTGGAGCGGACATTTCTTGTATTGCTCTTACTTTATCTGGATCCACTTCTATCCCTTTTTGACTAACGATAGACCCAAGTAACTTGCCTGATCTTACACCAAAAGTGCATTTAGAAGGGTTTAAACGGAGTTTGAACTTCCTTAGTCGGACAAACAACTTTTGAAGGTTAACAACATGGTCTTCTTCAGTCCGAGATTTTGCAATCATATCATCCACATAAACCTCTATTTCTTTATGCATCACGTCATGAAACAAAGTTACAATTGCTCTTTGGTAGGTTGCCCCAACATTCTTCAATCCAAATGGCATCACTTTATAACAGAAAGTCCCCCATTGTGTTATGAATGTAGTTTTCTCCATATCTTCGGGAGCCATCTTGATTTGATTATATCCTGAGAAACCATCCATGAAGGAGAAAAGTGAATATTAAGCAGTGCTATCTACTAGGACATCAATGTGGGGCAATGGAAAATCATCTTTTGGGCTAGCTTTATTTAAATCCCGATAATCAACACACATTCGAACTTTTCCATCTTTCTTTGGAACTAGAACAATGTTAGAAACCCATTGAGGATATTTTGCCACAGCTAAGAAACCAACATCAAATTGCTTGTTGACTTCTTCTCTAATTTTAAGTGACATATCAGGCCTCATCCTCCTCAATTTTTGCTTAATTGGAGCACATTCATGTTTGAGTGGTAGCTTGTGTTCAACTATGTTAGTGTCTAGCCCAGGAATATCCTCATATGACCATGCAAAGACATCCACATAATCAAATAAAAGTTTGAACAGCTTTCCTCGTTCACTTTCTTTTATAGACATACCAATTTTAATTTCTTTCTTATCATGTTCAGTCCCTAAATTGATCACCTCAACAGGTTCTTGATAGGGTTGGATTATCTTAGCTTCCTATTTAATTAACTTTTCCAATTCTGGGGGAGGCTCACAATCGTCTTCGCAATCCTTATCAGCGTGATTAATTGGGTTTTCAAAATTACAAGAAAGGGTTCTAGCGCTGCTATTTTCAACATATTCATTTTCGAATCTGCATTGTTTAAGTTAAGAAGAAAAAGGAAAAAAAAAAAGAAAATATGAATAAAGATTGCTAAAAAAGAAAGAGGAAAACGAAAATAACTGAAGAATTCAAAAATGCATTTATTGATAATAAGCACGGAATTGAAATACATGCGCCCTATTAGTTATCCTTATAGCCTTGGGCAGAGCAAAAGGAGTTAAAATACATAATTACTTTGAACATGAGTTAGCAAACACGGGGAACTCGATGATCTTCCAATTGTTGAGATTGGTGTTTGGAGAACAAGGGTACACCAATTTAAAGGTATCATCATCAACATGATCCTCTTCCACAACAGCCACTTGATCAACATATATTATTCCAGCACTTTGAAAGGTTTGATGAATGTCACATATAGGGATCTTTTGTGAATTTGGTACCCGATTTTCCGAACGAGCTAGCTTGTTTTCTCGTTTTTCTTTTACAACATCCTCTTGATCAGCTTTGGAAGGTACATATCCCAACCCGTACTTATCCTTCTTTTCTGGTATTTCTATCAATTTTCCAAATTTAACAAAAGCTTTTCCTTCCAACATGGATTTTGTAGACTTCAATGATGTGGTAGATAGCTTTGGTTCTTTTAAACAAAATCCTTCACCCATGAAGACAGCATTGGCGATTTCTAATGCTTGGAAGGAAGTCTCAATGACTTCCTCTGCTTCTTCAATGTATCTCGTAGAAGATAGATGACTCACTATCATATCTTCTTCCCCAGATATTAACACCAGCTTATTGTTCACTATAAACTTTAGCTTTTGATGGAGAGTGGATGTTACTGCTCCAGCAGCATGAATCCACGGTCTCTCTAAAAGGCAACTATACGCCGACTTAATATGCATCACTTGGAAGGTTATTCCAAAGTTATGGGGTCCGATTTGAATCGGAACGTCAATCTCTCCAATAACTTGTCTTCTGGATCCATCAAACGCTTTTACCACCATACTACTCGGCTTCAAGCAAGCCCCGTCAACAAATAGTTTTGATAGTGTTGATTTCGGCATGACATTTAACGATGAACCGTTATCAACTAGCACTCGTGCAAGAATATGATCATGACACCTCACAGAGATATGTAGTGCTTTATTATGCTCCATCCCCTCAATTGGTAATTCAACGTCGCTAAAACTCAAACGGCTACTGGCGGAGATATTAGTGACAACCCCATCAAATTGGTCGACAGTGATATCATGAGTCACATGGGTCTCATTTAAAATCTTCATCAGTGCGCTTCAGAGTTTAATAACAAAGAAAGAATAGATATCTTGGAAGGGGTTTGATTTAACTGATCTACCACATTATACTCACTTTGCTTTATAAACTTCAAAAATTCGTTAGCTTCTTCTGTGGGCACTGTCTTTTTGCAAATTTCCGGTCCTTTTATGGCATGATACACAACCTCTTTCCCTTTTTCTCCATGACCCTCCTTTTTCCTAAGTTGTTCAGGAGCATATACTCGACCACTCCAAGTCACTCCACCAATCCCCAAAATATTGGTGACATCAATACCTTGATGTTTAGACCTATCACACGATTGGTGGTTGACTAAATGGGATGTGACTTCATAACTTCATGGTACCGTCTTGTTATTTTCATAAGGAAAAGAGGTTGGTGCTTGGATAATTATTGCATTTTTTCCACTATGAGTTGGCTTAGGATTCTCTTTTCTATAGAGGATTTCCAATGGTCTTGGAAAAGATCTATCATTTTCCATGCATAGGTCTATGGTCAATACATGATTATCTTTTGTATATTGGTCTATATCTTCTTCAATGAGATTGACAACGACATCTCTGTGACCCGGCAAAGGATTATTCCCTACGTTTGGACCATCTTCCTTGAAGGTAAGCCATTTTGCATTTATCAATTCTTGGACTTTAGTTTTTAATGCTTGACAATCTTCGACGGAATGCCCCACGGCTCCAGCATGGTATTCACATTTGGCGTTAAGATTATACCATTTCTGGAATGGTGGTTCTAGAGGTTTCATTGGCCTCAAGACTACCATGGAATTTTGGAGTAATTGAGGCAACAATTGGTTGTACGTGACGGGAATTGGGTCAAAACGGGTTATCTTTTTTTTGATTGACAGGTGGTCTATAGTGATTTGAGATTGGATTTGATTCCATTGACCTTGTTGGGAAAATGCGATAGGTGGTGGTTGATAAAAAGGTGGTCTTGAAGGGTGATATTGAGGGTATGAAGCTTGTGTGGTTGCAGCCACATATGGATAAGGAACGTAAGGAGTTTGTCATAATGGGGGCTGGAAGTTTGGGGGTCGATAAGAATTGATGAGGGGAAAATAGGCGACTATAGGGTTTACCATTACATCGTTAGCGTTCCCTTCTTTCTTTTTTGTGAATGTTGCTTGGGGTCTTTTTATGCCAGTCGTTGGACATACGATCTTGCCACTCCTCATCCAACTTTCTATCCTTTCTCGTATCATGACAAGGTCAGAAAAGTTTGATGACATGCTTCCAATCATCTTATCATAAAAAGGCGACTGGAGAGTATCCATAAACATACCAACCATTTCTTTTTCAGAAAAAGGAGGTTCTACTTGTGATGCCATTTCACTCCACCGTTGTGCGTATTCTTTGAAAGCTTTGTTGTCCTTTTTCAATGCATTTTGCAATTGCATTCTATCAGGGGTCATGTCAATGTTGTACCTGTATTGCCTCTAGAAGGCATCCGCTAAGTCTTTCCACGAACGAATACGACTTCGCTCAAGATGCATATACCAACTTAACGATGCCCCACTCAAACTATCTTGAAAAAAATGAATGAGAAGTTTATCGTTATGAGCATGAGAAGCCATTTTTCTGCAATACATAGTTAGATGATTTTTAGGACATGTGTTGCCTTTGTATTTTTCAAAGTCGGGAACCTTGAAATTTGGAGGGATAGTCACATCAGGAACCAAACACACGTCGAAAGCTTCGAGACCATAAACATTATGCCCCTCAATTTCTTTGATTAGCTCTTCTAAGACATGAAATTTTTCCTTTGATTGTGTATCATCCCCAATGTGAGATTGATGCCAATTCCCATTAGCATCAAAATGGGGCACTTGAGGTACACTATATGAAATATTTTCTGTGGCTATAGTGTTTTGGGGTGGAACATATCCCAGATGAGGAGGGATTTGTGATTGGCTTAAGTTTTGGGGGTTGACAGCTGAGTGGTTTTGGTTATTTTCTATGGGGTTGATGACTACAAGCGGAGTATAACCAGGCGGGAGACCATATATAGGAAATATCATAGCTATTGTGCGGAATTGTTGGTTAGTCGGAGTAAAACCCGGTGGGTGAGAAGGAGTAGTTTGGTGTTCTTCATTTACAATCGGGGGATCCATTCTCCTTCCTTGTCAATGCCTGTATAGCTTCCAGAATTCGATCGACCTTTTCCTTCTGTTGGCTAACATCCGCTCTTATCACCTCTTGGTTTTGCTCGAGTTCATCCATGATCTTAGAATTCACGCGCGTTCGATAAGGGTGTCGGGGAAACAGCTTTATTGATTTTTTCTGTTTTTTTTTTTAAGGAGAAAAAAAAAAGAAATTAAAAAAATAACATTTCTATGAGTATTAAAATATGAATGTGATGAAAATGTAATCAATTAGTGAATTGTGATAGTTGGATATTGGGGAATCATACGCCTTAGGCAAGAACAAATTATTAGTGAAGAAAGTATAAGGACTGGAAATCAAAATAGAAAGTCCTTCATTGATAAGAGAAAGAGTACATCATATTTAAATTAAAAACTACATTGACTGTGAGATTTCAATCTTATCTTTTAATAGGACAACCAATCTTCTCCTCCAATTCTTCTACCAAATTTTTGCAATATTCGACGAACTTGTAGACTTTGACTGGAGTATTCAAAGGATGCATTACTGCATCAATCTCTCTTAGATGCTTTGGAATTTTTAAGACTGCTTGATTAGTTAGCATTGCCAATTTTGAAAAGCAGTCTTTCCAATGTCTTCCTTTATCTTCCAACTCTTTATAGATCTCTTGATTCTTTAATAGACCTAGCAACATTATGAATCGATCCTCCCAATATATGGTTTTGTCCAATAGATCACTATAGATCTTTTCTTGGTAATCAATGTAATTCTTTAGCTCACTAGAATTCTCCATTTCTATTCTTAGTGCGTCTTGGTGTTTTGAGAGTAATTCTTCAATTTCTTCATTGTGTTGTCTCTCATTCCTTACTTGACTCTCATACTCAGCTACCATTTCTTTCAGTTGTTTCTTTAAATCTTCAAACTTTTTCTTTATCTTCTTCTCAGAGCTTGTTGATTTTGTCCACAACTGCTTCCACATATAGGCCTCTTCGATAGCTGCATTCTTTTCTTGCTTTCGCACATCAAACTCTTCATTTGCACCTCTCAAACAATCTTGTATGTCAAGTTTATTTTTCTTTTTCAACTTTCAACCTCTTGTTACTTCTTTCAATAAACTGACTTTTACATGTGTTTTCTGATTGTAAGTTCTCATTCTCTTGGGAGACTTTTTCTAACTTCGCCACTAGCTCTTTTTTCTCCTCTTCGGATTTCAACAATGATGCTTTGAGTTCTTCTATTTCTTCATTGGTACCAAGAGTAGGTTCAAATATTTCCTGATCACTCGAGGGTGTATTGTGGAAAGGCAACTTGATTTCTTGGACTCTATTTTTGAGTCATTGTTGGTAGGGTTCTTTTGTGCCGCAACTTCTGCATCCAAGTACTTTTCCTTTTCGAATGATCTTTTCCCAAGCTCGACTTATCCTTCGCAACATCGGTGGGTCTACTATACCCGTATTATGCAAAATAAAAGCATTCAATGACTTATCATTTGGTTTTTCAAACATAGGGTAGCCAAGCTGTCTCAAAACTACCGTCGGATTGTCATTAATACATCCTTTGGTTCCCATGAGAGGCACATTTGGGAAATCTCCGCATTGACATATTACTTCCTCCACCCCTTGTTCTCTATGATACCATAAAATTGTGTCCTCGGTAAGGCTAGCTATACTCTGAGCCCATTCACGATTATTTTTAATTCCAATATGATACCGTCTCTTGAACATATGAGACATGAACCAGGTATACAACACTGGACCACAACACAAAATTGTTCCCCCTTTCTTCTCATGTCGCATATGTAGAGAGTAATATACATCAGCAAGAATCATGGGAACTGGATTTTGATTATATTTGTTAAAAGCTAAGAAGACATTGATGGCAGCAAAATCTACAAAATTATCAAGGTTTGGGAATAAAACAATACCATAGATAATTAGAGCCAAAACATCTATAAAAATACTCCATTCTTTTTTAGCGGCTAAATCATGGCACTTTTGCACTAGATATTTTCTTGAAAAGCCATGAACGGATCCTTTTTCCTCTTTTGTATTGGCCAACTCTCATACGTTGATTTTCAATACTTTAGATATTGCATCCAAACTTGGTGGTTGCCCAGTATATCGATAAGTATTTTTGTTCTCTAGGGGGTAACCCAATATTCGTTCAAATTCCTCTAATGTCGGGGCCAACTGAAAGTCTTGAAAGGTGAAACATCTTAAGAGATGGTCGTAATACTGAGCCAAAGCCGTGAGGGCCCCTGTTTGCACATTTACTGCCAAGAGGTTTAGGATCTTCCCATATTTGAGAAAGAAACTATCACGTTGTATAGTTTTCAATAGATTGTTGATGTCTCTTAAACTTTTCAAATCAGGTTGCTTGAACTTTAAAAGTAAAGTTTCTCTTTTTTTGATCCCATTGTCTACTTTAATTTAACACATGACTAAGATTCTTATGATTCCCCAACAATCCTGAAAAATTGATGCAAAATGCCAATTTATTTTCAAAAGACACAATGTCATGAAATATGAATGCAATTATGTAGAATGACAGTTGTGAATATATAACATTTTGAATGAATGTAGGAGGTATTTTTACTTATATAAATATTCTTATGATGAAATGGTCTATTGGCTTATGCAGTGAAATTCTCACAAGGGTGGCTCTATAGTTCTAAACACGGTTCCTAGAGCCAATAATCTCATTTTGGAATATTGTCAACAACAATAGGTAAACTATTTGGAGTGGCAATGCCCTCAATAAGATCAAACTCTAGGTGAGGTTTTCATGCTAACCAAACAGGATGTACATCTAGAAGGCTACCACTACACAACCTCGAAACTAAACTTAAATTTTGTTCAAACCAGGGTGTAAGGTTCCACTCATAAGTGTGTGTCTTAGTAAAAGTGTAGGGTGTTGAATAAGTATAATTCAATAACGATAATAAATCATATATACATAATAAATAAATAAATAAATAAATAACTAAATAAATAAATAGATTAATAAATAAATGAATGAATAAATAAATAAATAAGAATAATCTACAAAATTATAATGCCAACTAATACTTATTAAGAAATAATAAACGCATAAAATAAAAGAAAATAAAAAACAAACAAAAATAAAAACAAAAAGTTAAAAATTATGCAAAATTAATTTATTAGGCCTGACTCTAAAATTTTCCTAGCGGAGTCGTCAGCTATCGCGGCCTAAAATTTCGAGTGTTTCTCGAATTCAATGGAGTCGCCACCAAAATTTATTTTAAAATAGGGAAAATATTGGGAAACCCTTAAAAATAAAAAAATGGTCTTTGAAACCAAATTTGAGTTCGGGAGTCGATTATGCGTAGGGAAGGTATTAGCACTCTACGACATCAGTTAAAAATAGTTACCTATTATTAATTGTGCAAAATTAATTTTAACTTAAGTATATTTATTTTTCTTTATTAGTAAATATGAATAACAATTATTACTATATTTAATATATGATTTTGAAATAAATATGTACTTAACAAATAAAGGACAAATTTTTTTTTTTATTTATGTGCTTGACAAGATGTCACATCTAATTTAATACACTAAAAATATTTTATTATTCTCGATTTTTAAGTTGAGTTTCAAAACCACCAAGTAGTACAACTTGTGTTTTAACAACTCACATAAAAAAAAAAGTTACATCCAATAAATAAATCGGTTTTAGATTAGTTCATTAAAATAGCTAAATGAATGAATGAATAAATAAATAAATAGAATAAAATAAATAAAATAAAATAAATAAAATAAAATAAATAAGTAAAATAAAGAGAGTTTTAGAACTATCAAGTTGTACTACTTGTGTCATAACAACTCAAAGATTAAAAAGAGTTACATCTAATAAATAAATAAATCGATTTTAAATTAGTTCGATAGAATAAATAAATAAATGAATAAATAAATAAATAGAATAAAATAAATAAAATAAAATAAAATAAATAAGTAAAATAG
>JBBPBT010000013.1:1301347-1333127 GCA_037974875.1 Cicer bijugum
AAAAAACTCATAGCCACTAATAATTTTCTTATTATATATTTATCATCACAAAAATCAAGTTGCACATAAATAAGAGACTTGTAACTATCTATTTGTCGATATTTATTTTGTATTTGAAAAAATATATTACATGCTCAATTGAAATTTGTTTAATATATTACAGTTTTAATAAACAATGTACTTAGCACTCTTTATTGTACTTGGCTTGATTTAGAAATTGATCATAGGACTAGATAAAATAGAGAACAAGAGACATGACAAACACATAAAATCGTGTCCCACGCTAAACCACGTGACAATTTTTTTGTCCCAAAATACAAGCTATAGAAAAATACCAAAATTATTATTTTTATTTTCTGCTAAAAAACTATTTACTATCTCTCTTTACTCTTTCATATCTCTCTCCCCCTCTCTCTTATCTCTCACATGTTTCTATTTTTCCATTATCTCTATTTTTTCAAACCTATCTATTTCTTTTACTTTTCTCTCTCCATCCCTTCCTTCTCTCATGTGCCTCTCCCTCTATTCTCTTTATTGGATCACGTCTCTCTCCTTCTATATTTTCTCTTACATGTTTCTCTATGGTTTATATCTTCTTATTATATCTCTTTACTCTAATGCCTCTCTCCTTTTCTCTATTATGTCATGCTTTTCTCCCTATCTTCTTTCTCTACTTTCTCATGTCTTTCTGCTCTGTCTATATCTCTCAGTTTTATCTCTATATATATACCCTTTGATGCCTCTCTTTCTTAGAATTTAGGTTGGACCTTACACAACTTCCAAAAATCCAACTTTTAGAATGATGACTACCCACCATTTATAAGTACTTTGTCATACCTTATCTTTGAAGGTATTAAAAAACACGAGAAAAAGGGGGTTTAAAATTGTGTTTTTCCATTTCCGAAAGGTATTTTAATAACTTAACCCAAAAGTGTGTTCATTATCAAATCATTCAACTTACGATTAAAATAAGTTTAGAGACAAAGAGATTGAATCATCAAGAATATAGATTAGATAAACAATGAGATAGAGGGAATACATATATTTTTATAATATTTCACAATAGACTATTACTACATCTAGTCCTCCCTTTACAGAGACATTTGACTCATTACAGTAGATGACATAGTCCACTATTTCAATAATAACATACACATATTGTTTACTCTACTTCTTCAGACTTTGAGTATTCTTCTCTAGCCTCTCTAGGATGTCACCGTTAGAACCCTTCTTCAACATTCTAACAATCTGTTGTTAAGGTTCATAAGTGTTGTTGTACCTCTTCAGGTACCTCTTAGAGGTGTGAGAATTGTTGCCATTATCGGGATGATTTACATTAGTTATAGTTGGTGTCTCAACTGAAAAAATGTCTATTTCTAGACTCTGACTCTCATTGAAAGGATGTTACATATCGGGTCTAATATTAGTTCAACTGTATGAAAATACCTTAAATAATTTGCATCAATTCTAAATAAATATCTACTATAAATATTTTTCATTCATAGTTTTCTTTTGATGTGTGCTTGACTTTTTCATTATTCTTGCTTTAACACATTGCCTATTTTCATTACGTCTCTTGCACTCGATTGAATGAACGAGTACTTCTTAATTAGAGAGAAGAAGTGTCTGTTGAAAATGTTACTGTTGAAGATCTTAAATCACTATTTAAAGAAAAATTAGTTTTTAAGATGTATCCTTATATATCTCACTACGCCAAAAATAGCCTTTTACAGCGCTTTTTTTAAGCCTTTTACAGCGTTTTTTCAAAAAAAAAAAACGATGTGGAATCGAGCGCTGTAAACAATACAACAGCGCTTTTAAAAAGCGCTGTAAAACATGTAAAGATAAGTGCACTTGTTATGCACCTTTTACAACGCTTTTTACAAAAAGCGCTGTAAAAGGCATACCCATAATTCATATATTTGGTGTGCCTTTTACAACACGTTTTGCAAAAAGCGCTGTAAAAGGCATACCCATAATTCATAAATTTGGTGTACCTTTTACAACGCTTTTTATAAAAAGCGCTGTAAAAGGCATACCCATAATTCATATATTTGGTGTACCTTTTACAGCGCTTTTTATAAAAAGCGCTGTAAAAGGCATACCCATAATTCATATTTTGGTGTACCTTTTACAGCGCTTTTTCAAAAAAGCGCTGTAAAATGTGTATTTTTTTTTAAAGCCCTGTATATATTTGAAAAGCGCTTTTTAGCTTTTTATGGCATTTTTTTATAAAGCGTTGTCTTTTATCTTTTTATCCAAAATTATTTTGAACCAGTTCACACAATACAACACAACCAAAATTAGTAATTTACAACATGATACATATATATTACCCTGTAACACAATAATTTGCAACATAAGTAACTACATATACATTGAACCTAATTTACAACATATTCGTATGCATGTTTATATATTGTCCTATGATCATATACATATAATAACTAAAAAATATACAGAATATGCACCATATAATATTCAGATCCCTTGCCCAGCAGCATGTTATTTCCCAGAAAATCAAATAATTTTCATTTCAAGCGCATACTCACACCATTCTTCCTTTAATTCCATCAGATCTTGCTCAGAATATGATGGACTGGAATTGTCAAAGTACTGCAATATAAAAATTGAACATATTATATTAAGTTAGTATCAAATATATAGATAATTTATATATGAAAATCATATAATCAAAATACCGTACCGTTTCTGGGATAATAGTTTTATTCTTGTCAACAATCTCCTTCATGAATCTCAATACATAGTACCCACATTCGATGTAGTTTGTTTGACGAGGGCACATTATTGGGATCCATGTAATGTTATTAGACTTTTGCTTCGACACTGTCGCACCTCTTTGAGCTCGAAAAACTTTTAATGCACTATCGAATGAATCAATGTGAATATTTTAGCATGAACAAACACTTATTTATATATATGTGTAACAAAACTAAATGAATATTACTTACGTGTCGAACATAGTCTTTAATTCAAAGTGTTTGTTGTAATCGCCATGCACGGGATACAAATAGTATATAACTTTAGAGACTGCATTGATTGCAAATAGCACCCAATGTGCCCTACAACAACAAAAAATTGGTTAAGCAATTTTGTTTATAGACAACTAAATTAAATTCTCATCAATTAAAAAAGATAAAATTATGTACCCTGAATTATATGGTGCGAAGAACAATTTATCCTTTTCTATATTTCATAATAACATATCTACAATGTATTTCTTTACATTTTCTGGATCGAGTTTCCACATCGAAAACTTATGTGGAGACAAGAATGAGTATTTAGTTGACAATTTCCTCGTGCACACGACCTTCTCATACAAAAACCTTCAATGCAAATTTTAAACTAGATTAATTACCAATACATTTAATTAATTACCAATAAATGCAATTAAAAGTATTTTTTACCTTATGTACAAGCACATTACAGTAGCACTAAGCTCCTTATGTTCGAGAAGTTCGTATATGTGCTGCTTTTCGAGAAATTCCTCATAATCATCTCTGAATATATCTTTATTCATGGGTACGATGCGCGAATCGTCGTTGCTGCCCATCTTCTTTTTTACTTGGATGTCAAGACACGCCCCGTATTTACCAAGGCATGGCTAACTTATTTTAGCAGCAGCAGCAGCGGCGACCGATTTTCCCCGATTCAGTTTTTTTCTTGCTGCAAGTTTAGCAGCTTTATTACCCGACAGCCTTTGTGATTTGGCAGCTCTATTAACCTCCAATTTTTGCGGTTTGCTGCCTTTTTTTGGATGTGCGGGTGGTTTATTTATTTGGACCTACAAAAATGAGGCTAAATGTTAGTTTATTGAATCTGAAAAAATTGACAAACCTTATGCAATAAATGTGACAAACCTTTTTGGGAGATGTAACCGATTCGTTTCTGGGAGGCCTTTTATCGAGGGCAACAAGGTTTGTGGGCCATGCCACGTAACTACCAATTGCGTCGCCCAATATCTGCCTATCTCCGTCGTTGTCCGGTATCGGCAACGGTGCAGTTGGTTCGAAAACAACAATAGGCGATACTTTGACATGGTCCGCAGGGATCGGAGTATTGTGCAATACTTCTCCCAAAGTATTTTACAATTTTACTTTTCCCACCTTCCGATGAGTAGGTGAGGACAAGTATAGGAAACATGAAGTGACACCCTAAATCAATAGTTAAAACATAAGTACAATTAATATATAATATTGTTTAATGTATAAGTAATTACATAAGCATGTAAGTAATTAATTACCTCGGGAATACTTTTCAAACCGACGTTGCAACTCGCGGTTTCACTCTCCATTTGTATTTCACGTTGGAGCTGATCCGGAAGTTGCTTGTCTTTATTCGTATTCACCAAGAGTGCCACTTGCTCTGATAGGATTCTGAGCTTCTCTATTACTTCCTCGTTGGAAGGTTTTTGGTGCTTCTCTTGAGGAAAAAAGCTTTTGGGAGTTACGCCAAATCCTTTCCCCCTAACTCGACCGGAATACTCAGGGACATTAAAAACTTTACCCAAAATATCCCTGCAACTAGCCTTGTTGCCCTCTTCATTTTCAGAACTTTGTTCGATGGTCTCCTAAAATACATGTAACATTAAAAAAGTTAAGTTCAATAGCATTTTTAAAATACAATATTAAAAAGTATTCAAGTGATAAATACAACATTGAAAAATATGAAAATCATAATATACTTACACAAAGTTCTATTACTTTTTGAACATTTTCGTTATCAAACACTCGATCCTTATTTACACGAGCTTTCCTTCCACAAGATATGACGACCCAACGGTTGATCAGATTGGGTGTCTTGTCGCTATTCGTAAAGATCATAATAAAAATATTAGTTAGAAACATGCAGTTTAGTATAACATCAATAAGCTCAACATGCATCATGCATTATTCTAAACAAGCTCAACATGTATCAGTATATATATTTTAAACATGCTCAACATGCATTTTAATGATTACAAAAAATTAATAACATCAATACCTGAATAATGGTTCGAAGAAAGATGAAATGCGAAGAAAAGAGCGAACGCAGAAAGTTCACAACAATAAGGTTCACAGAAAAACGGTTTGAAGAAATACGTAATGAGGGTTACGTATTTCAATGAAAATATAAGGTTCAGAATGATCTTGGATGGAAATAAGGATCGAAATGAAGGAGATGATCGTGGAAATACAGTTCGTAATGGACGGGATTATAGGGTTTGCAAAAGAAGAGAAGAACGATGAAGGTTGAGATGATAGTGTAGTTTACGTAATGAAGAGGAAACTGAAGCAGTTACTGTTATATGTATAACCCTTTTACAGCGCTTTTTCAAAGAGCGCTCTAAAAGGCTTAGGCCTTTTACAGCGCTTGTTAAAAAAGCGCTCTAAAAGGCGTCCTTATTTAATTTTTTAAAAGGCTCTTTTACAGCACTTTTCCAAAATAAGCGCTGTAAAAGACCTCATTGATTGAGAATATTATATACTGTTTTTTAAAGTCTTTTACAGCGCTTGTTCAAATAAGCGCTGTAAAAGGTCTCTTTATTTTAGTTTTAAATGAGTCTTTTACAGCGCTTATTTGAACAAGCGCTGTAATAGACCTCCTTGTTTTATTATGTTATATGAATGTTTTTTTTAACAGTCTTTTACAGCGCTTTTTTAAAAGAGCGCTATAAAAGGCCTTATTGTTTTTTTATGTTATTTTTATGTTTTGTTATGTTATTTTTTTAAATTCTTCCTCTTCACCAATCTCCTTTTATGCAACTTCTTCATAAACATCAAAGCTTACTCCTTTTATGCTGAACCTCCAAACAATTCAATCTCCACCTCAACACCCTTTTTATCTCTTTACATTCCCTTTTTAAAAGGACCTTTTACAGCGCTTGTTAAAAAGAGCGCTGTAAAATGTCTCTTTATTTTATTTTTAAAAGGGCCTTGTACAGCGCTTTTTTTAAAAAGCGCTGTAAAAGGCCTCAGTATGTTATTTTTGTGTTTGTTTTATTTGTGTTCAATATTGGATGACTGTAACTCAGACATTTATTCCAATCGATTTGCCAATAATTCAGATTACATGCATAGTTCTTAAGAATTGAAATTGTCCAAATTTACATAAACATACACTTCACCAAAGACCCTTATCCCCCACCCCTCATCAAAATAAAGACTCATCAACCAAACTATCCAAAAGCCCAAAACATAAGCCCTAATTGAATCACTGGTTATGCTTGCCTTCTTAGACAACAACTAGCCTGGTAGGTTCTTCAATCACTTCTCAAGATGCTCCCTAGCAAAGCAACCTCTCATGCTCCTGCACTTATAATATTCCCTAAAATAATATCCCCTAAAGAAACAATTGAAACACACCAATAACATTTAAAATATTGTTTGAATATGGATAACAATTACAATTGTATTTGATTGTAAAGGCAATTCAAATTAAGAAATTGTTCCTGCAAGATCACAATGATTCAATTATGCCATATTTAAGGCGAATAAACTCAACTTCCACAAAGGCTTACGCTTCCTAAAGCTTCTGATATGAAATTTGTTGCTAATCTGCCATATTAGTATAAAACACTCAATTCAAATTACATGCATATTTATCACAATAATTCAGATTACATGCATATTTATCACAATAATTCAAATTACATGCATGGCTTATATAAAACAATTAAACATGTACATTAAGATGCCCTTCTTCTTTTCCTGGTGGGATTCACATTTGTTTGTCCATTTACAATACGAAACGATGGATTAATCCAAATTCCCTCATCATGATCATCTCTAAGATATAAACCGTCATCAGTTGAATCAATTTCATGTGGTTGTTGTGATGTTGCAAATAAAAGATCATTACCAACATCTTCATCATTATTGTTATCATCACTTATTTTATTGGTTGATAGGACAACAGACCATTTATCATCAGAAGGATCAGTGACATAAAACACTTGTTGAGCTTGCGACGCTAAAATAAAAGACTCGTCTTTGTATCCCACCCTATTAAAATCCACAAGCAAGAATCCTGACTCATCAATCCGAACGCCATTATTATTATCGACCCACTTGCAACCAAATATGGGAACACGAAACATTGTGTAGTCTAACTCCCATATGCGCTCGATAACCCCAAAATACGATAGATTTGCATGTATTGGGTTTTTGTCTTTTGCACTGGAGACATGCATCGCTTCAGCTACGAGAGTGACTCCACTATTTTGCATAATGGTCTGATCATCTTGTTCGTTGGTATAAAATGTGTAGTTGTTAATAACATAACCAGTGTAAGAAAAGACATGTAAGCTCGGGCCATTTGCTAGCCACCTCAATAACTGGGAAATTGATCCGGGGTCTATATCAAATTTTGACTTTATGTGATATTTTAACCATGTTATAAAACTTCGATTGCGCTCTCGAGTTATCCAATTTTGATTCCTATTCATGTTCAAACGAGATAACTGATCCATGTGTATTGTAACATACGTTTGAACCTCATCATCATTGTGCAGAACATACAATTGTGCCTGCTCCCATTTTGTCCTTGATATAGTCAGCAGTCTCCTTCCAATTATCCCTTCTCTCGATATTCTTCCCGAATGACAAGACATGGGAAGCCCTATGGATTCCACATTGGATAGATATTCAGTTCAAAATTCAACAGCCTCTTCAACAATGTATCGTTCAGCAATACAACCTTCTGGTCGACTTCTACTTTTTACGTACCATTTTAATATTTTCATATATCATTCTATCAGATAGATCCATCTCATATAAGTTGGCCCACCAAGTTGTGTCTCCTTAACCAGATGAACAGTAAGGTGAACCATTATATCAAAAAACGAAGGTGGGAAATACAATTCAAGCTAACATAAAGTAACAACAATTTCCCTCTGCAATGTCGGTAATTTCTGAGGGTCGATCGCTTTACTACAAATTTCCCTGAAGAAGAAACATAATCTAGTCAAGGCTAGTCGAACTTTTTCAGGTAAAATGGAACGTATATCTATTGGTAGCAAATGCTCCATTAGAATATGACAATCATGGGTCTTCAAACCTTTTAACTTGAAGTCTTTCATACAAACCAAATTTTTACTGTTTGAAGAGTATCCTTCTAGAACTTTAACTTCGTGTAGAAATTTACATAAAACAATTTTTTCCTTTCTAGATAGAGTATGAGCGGTTGGAGGTAGATATGTGCAATTTCCTTTCTTTACTGGAGCCAATGCATTTCTTCTTTACTGGGAAGTTCATTATCATCTGGCAACATATCTTTTATGAGTGTTAATAATTCTGTAAAGCTTTTATCAGACCATCCATTACTCGCTTTTAAGTTATTCAACTTTAATATCGCCGACAATCTTGTGAATTTAGTACAACCATTATATAATTCTTTCTCTGCATCACTCAACAAACTTTCAAACATTTTAGGACAATCTCGAAGATCTTCTTCAACTGCTTTTGCAATCTCATCAACTCGGTCCGGCTCATATGTATCTGTATCGAAGTCAGTTGAAGCATATGTCAAACTATTCTCAAAATTAATGTTTCTTTTTTTTTTCTCTCACCAT
Source organism: Cicer bijugum (assembly GCA_037974875.1). Classification (NCBI taxonomy): domain Eukaryota; kingdom Viridiplantae; phylum Streptophyta; class Magnoliopsida; order Fabales; family Fabaceae; genus Cicer; species Cicer bijugum. The sequence goes on from JBBPBT010000013.1 coordinate 1,309,920, forward strand.
GTCTTATCCAACATGTGTAGCTTTGATCAATTCCATTACATACTAGATGTCCTTCTAATTCATCTTCTCTAACATGTTTTCCAAAACAACATTTTTAACAATGACAAACTACTCTATTTGGATCTTTTGCATTCTTCACTGCAAACTCAACAAACTCCTTCACTCCAATTTCATACTCTTTTTACAATCGATTGGCTGACATCCATTTCCTATCCATATTATACCACCTATATAAATGCAGTTACAAAACTAATAAGCTTTCAAAACATATCAACAAGTTTCAAAAAGAAACCAATATCAACTAACAATTTCAAAACAGAACAGATCATGTGGTATGAGTTTTTGACAACTTTTGACAATTTCAAAACATAACAGAGCATGTGGTATATAAGTGTAGAAGAGATTTAATATATATATATATATATATATATATATAACAATTTTTAGTTTTCAATTATTAAAAAACTAAAGATTTTTTGACAAAAACAAATAAAAAAATACTTGAGACAACGTAGATGGCCGCACAGTACGTAGAGGATATTAGGGTTCCCAAAGTATATAATTATTTGAAAGATGTAGAGGATATGAGGGTTTCCAACGTATATAATTATTTGAAAGATGTATTTTACAGCGCTTGTGACAAAAGCGCAGTAATAGGTAGTTAAATTCAATTAAAGCGCATGTATTTTACAGCGCTTGTGAAAAAAGCGTTGTATTAGGTAGTTAAATTTATTACAAGCACATGTATTTTACAGCGCTTGTTGAAAAAGCATTGTAATATGAAGTTCAATTATTTGAAAGCGCATGTATTTTACAGCTCTTTTTTGACAAGCGCTGTAAAAGCCATATAACGTTATGCGCAAATGTTATATGACCTACAACAGCGCTTCTTTTATAGCGCTTGTTGTCAAAAGCGCTGTAAAAAGCTCCGTTATTTTTAAAATATATTTACAACAACGCTTATGTTTAGTAAGCGCTATAAAAGGAGCGCTGTTAAATGTCATTTTTGGCGTAGTGTATCAATCAATGTATTTGAACTCAATTTACGTACACATTATTTACGTAACTAAGATTGTGTATACGTGAACTGATTTCACACATGTTTACGTGAAATGAGTTCACGTAGGTGTACGTGAATTGAGTTCACGTAGATGTATGTGGACTATATTCACGTATTGCATGTGAATTCTTAAACTCCATTGAATACCATAGCCACTCCAAGGATAAAGCCACTAAATTAAGTGTCTCAAAGATTCATCTTTAAGAAAATTTATATCATTAAATTTCACAAACACATTTTTTACCAATAAATCTCTCAAAATTGTATAGTTATCAATCACCAAGAGAAATTATTAGTTGCTAATCACCAATAAATCTCACAAAGGCTTATGCTTCCAAAAGCTTCTGATATGAAATATGTTGCTAATCTGTCATATTAGTATAAAACACTCAATTCAAAGTACATGCATATTTATCACAATAATTCAGATTACTTGCATATTTATCACAATAATTCAGATTACATGCATGGCTTATATAAAACAATTAAACATGTACATTAAGATACCCTTCTTCTTTTCCTGGTGGGATTCACATTTGTTTGTCCATTTACAATACAAAACGATGGATTAATCCAAATTCCCTCATCATGATCATCTCTAAGATATAAACCGTCATCAGTTGAATCAATTTCATGTGGTTGTTGTGATGTTGCAAATAAAAGATCATTACCAACATCTTCATCATTATTGTTATCATAACTTATTTTATAGGTTGATAGGACAACAGACCATTTATCATCAGAAGGATCAGTGACATAAAACACTTGTTGAGCTTGCGACGCTAAAATAAAAGACTCGTCTTTGTATCCCACCCTATTAAAATCCACAACCAAGAATCCTGACTCATCAATCCGAACGCAATTATTATTATCGACCCACTTGCAACCAAATATGGGAACACGAAACATTGTGTAGTCTAACTCTCATATGCGCTCGATAATCCCAAAATATGATAGATTTACATGTATTGGGTTTTTGTCTTTTGCACTAGAGACATGCATCGCTTCAGCTACGAGAGTGACTCCACTATTTTGCATAATGGTCTGATCATCTTGTTCGTTGGTATAAAATATGTAGCTGTTAATAACATAACCAGTGTAAGAAAAGATATGTAAGCTCGGACCATTTGCTAGCCACCTCAATCTCTGGGAAATTGATCCGGGGTCTATATCAAATTTTGACTTTATGTGATATTTTAACCTTGTTATAAAACTTCGATTGTGCTCTCGAGTTATCCAATTTTAATTCCTATTCATGTTCAAACGAGATAACTGATCCATGTGTATTGTAACATACGTTTGAACGTCATCATCATTTTGCATAACATACAATTGTGTCTGCTCCCATTCTGTCCTTGATATAGTCAACAGTCTCCTTCCAATTATCCCTTCTCCCGATATTCTTCCCGAATGACAAGTGATAGCGTTTCAGCAAGTGCACTGAATCGTTGCAAGTAATAATAAAACGGTAGTACCGAGTGTCGAACTCAAGGATTGCGTTTTACTATTGAATTATATTTAATTACTAAAATTGAACAAAAAGGTTCCCAAATTGATTGAAATAATGTTTGAAATTAACAACAATAATAAAATTGATCTTTTATAATGAGAAAAATGTCAAGGATGAGTTTCACTTCGAATCCAACCTTGGTGTCTAATTTGATCCTAGTTACTGAATTCCTTTATTGAATTATTACCGAATTCTCTTTATTATTCTTGCCCTAATGTCTTAGTGACAGAACCTTTAATTCCAAAGTAACCCCTAATTCCTTAGTAGATTTAAGATTAGAATGAAGCATTAGCGTATAGAAATTCTCTTGTAAATTATTGCTTTGCAACTAATTTCATTGGTTTCATGACCTGCATCTATCCCTAGACTACAAATTCATGAATTTCTTATCTCAAGCATTCGTAAAGTCCACTTCTGTTTCAAAATACAAATCGTAGAACATTTTAATGCTGATCAAGCAATAAAAAGCATTAAGCACAGAGATGAGAAAAACAATTCAATAAACTCATTCATAAAACTAGAAATCAAATCAGAAAAATAAGGGTTTCATCTGGTTACACTCATCCCTAACAAATAGGGTTTAGTTACTCATGACAGAGATACAAAAGATAAGGATTAAAGAAGAATTACAAGAATGATTCATTGATGATTCTTGATAAAACTGCTTCAATGGCGTTAGAAACGGCCGTCTTTGAGTTTCTATGCTAGGGCACAAGTCTCCCAACTTCCCCAGAGTCAAAAAGATCCCTAAACAGTAAAAAATTGGGTTTTTATGATTGCTGATGCGCGTTACGCGCTCCAGGCACGCAGGGCGCGCCCCAGGCGCGCGTTGGCAGTACTAAACAGCAGGAAATGCGCTCCAGGCGCGCAGGGCGTGCTCCAGGCGCACAACATCTGCTGTCTGACGTATTTTGCATTTTTCTCATCTTTTGAGTCCGAATTTGGTCCCGGTGTCTTCATGAAAGTTGTAGATATGGATCTTAGCTTTCATTAGCACTTGGATTGACTCCAATTGGACATCTAGAACTCCAGATATGGCTGAAATACTCCGTATAGGTCATGTTGATTTCTCACCAAAATTCAGCACTGCACTAAAACAAAGTAACAACGCAAAACTACGAAAAATCTCCACTTAATTAAGCAAATAATAACAAAAACATTTCATTAAATCAAATAACTGAAATCAACAAAATATATCAAATAACTCATTAAATTAACTAATGATTAAAGATAAATAAGACTAAAATCAATAGAAATTATGCATATGATGAAGAGTCATCAACAAGACATGGGAAGCCCTATGGATTCAACATTGGATAGATATTCAGTACAAAATTCAACAGCCTCTTCAACAATGTGTCGTTCAGCAATACAACCTTCTGGTCGACTTCTACTTTTTACGTACCCTTTTAATATTTTCATATATTGTTCTATCGGATACATCCATCTCATATAAGCTAGCCCACAAAGTTGTGTCTCCTTAACCAGATGAACAGTAAGGTGAACTATTATATCAAAAAATGAAGGTGGGAAATACATTTCAAGCTAACATAAAGTAACAACAATTTCCCTCTGCAATGTCGGTAATTTCTGAGGGTCGATCGCTTTACTACAAATTTCCCTGAAGAAGAAACATAATCTAGTCAAGGCTAGTTGAACTTTTTCAGGTAAAATGGAACGTATACCTATTGGTAGCAAATGCTCCACTAGAATATGACAATCATGGGTCTTCAAACCTTTTAACTTGAGGTCTTTCATACAAACTAAATTTTTAATGTTATAAGAGTATCCTTCTAGAACTTTAACTTCGTGTAGAAATTTACATAAAACAATTTTTTCCTTTCTAGATAGAGTATGAGCGGCTGGAGGTAGATATGTGTGATTTCCTTTCTTTATTGTAGCCAATTCATTTCTTATTCCCATATCGACCAAGTCCAATCTTGCGTTGATGCCATCTTTAGATTTTCCTTGAACATTGAGTAACGTACCAATAACACTATCAAATACATTTTTTTCAATATGCATCACATCGAGGAAATGTCTTATATACAATGACTTCCAATATGGCAATTCAAAGAAAATTGACTTTTTCTTCCACCCAGTTTTGACCAGCTCTCCCGCAAAAGGTTTGCCAAATTTATGGGTCAAACCTTGTACTTTTTCAAGTATTTGATATCCAGTCGGTGCTAAAGGAGCTTTACCTTCCTCTGGTTTTCCATTAAATGCATTTCTCCACCCATGATACTGGTGACTATAAGGTAAAAATCTACGACGTCCAAGAAAAAATTCTTCTTACAATGTTTCAACCGCATCCAATTTGTACTCTCTTCACATATAGGACATACACACTGACCTTTAATGTTATATCCTGATAAATTACCATATGCTGGAAAATCATTAATTGTGCCGAACAACATAGCCTTCAAATTGAAATATTCTTTCTTATACCCATCATAAACTTCCACACATGTCTCCCACATACGTTTTAAATCTTCGATTAGATGAGTCAAGTATACGTCGATATCATTCCCCGATTGTTTGGGTCCAGAAATTAACAGAGACAACATCATAAACTTACGCTTCATACATAACCAAGGAGATAGGCTATATATTACCAAAATCACAGGCTACGTACTGTGTGAGATGCTTTGAAGACCATGTGGATTCATTCCATCAGTAGAAAGTGCAAGTCTTAGATTTCTTGACTCTATCCCGAATTCAGGATACTCGTGATCAATTTTTACCCATTGTGGGGAATCTGCAGTGTGTCGAAATATTTCATCTCTAATTCTTTCATCTGCATGTCATGTCAAGTGTTTTGAATCTTCTTCACGGCGATACATGCGCCTAAATCTTGGTATTATAGGAAAATACCACACGACTTTTGCTGGAGTAGATTCTTTCTTTTTATATCGAGAGAAATTGCATTTCGGAACGCCTTAAGTAGTTCATATTCATTTCGAAATAAAATGCAATCGTTAGGACACGCATGAATCCTTTCGTAACTCATGCCAATAGAACACAAAATTCGTTTAGCCTCGTAGGTTCGACTGGGAATTACATTATCATCTGGCAACATATCTTTTATGAGTGTTAATAATTCTGTAAAGCTTTTATCAGACCATCCATTACTCGCTTTTAAGTTGTACAACTTTAATATCGCTGACAGTCTTGTGAATTTAGTACAACCATTATATAATTCTTTCTCTGCATCACTCAACAAATTTTCAAACATTTTAGGACAATCTCGAAGATCTTCTTCAACTGCTTTTGCAATCTCATCAACTCGGTCCGGCTCATATGTATCTGTATCGAAGTCAGTTGAAGCATATGTGAAACTATTCTCAAAATTAATGTTTCCTTTTTTTCTTTCTCACCATGTCTTATCCAACATGTGTAGCTTTGATCAATTCCATTACATACTAGATGTCCTTCTAATTCATCTTCTCTAACACGTTTTTCAAAACAACATTTTTAACAAGGACAAACTACTCTATTTGGATCTTTTGCATTCTTCACTGCAAACTCAACAAACTTCGTCACTCCAATTTCATACTCTTTTTACAATCGATTGGCTGACATCCATTTCCTATTCATATTATACCACCTATATAAATGCAGTTACAAAACTAATAAGCTTTCAGAACATATCAACAAGTTTCAAAAAGAAACCAATATCAACTAACAATTTCAAAACAAAATAGATCATGTGGTATGAGTTTTTGACAACTTTTGACAATTTCAAAACATAACAGATCATGTGGTATATATGTGTAGAATAGATTTAATATATATATATATATATATAACAATTTTTAGTTTTCAATTATTAAAAAACTAAAGATTTTTTGACAAAAACAAATTAAAAAATACTTGAGACAACGTAGATGGCCGCACCGTACGTTGAGGATATTAGGGTTCCCAAAGTATATAATTATTTGAAAGATGTAGAGGATATGAGGGTTTCCAACGTATATAATTATTTGAAAGATGTATTTTACAGCGCTTGTGACAAAAGCGTTGTAATAGGTAGTTAAATTCAATGAAAGCGCATGTATTTTACAGCGCTTGTGAAAAAAGCGCTGTATTAGGTAGTTAAATTTATTACAAGCGCATGTATTTTACAGCGCTTGTTGAAAAAGCATTGTAATATGTAGTTCAATTATTTGAAAGCGCATGTATTTTACAGCGCTTTTTTGACAAGCGCTGTAAAAGCCATATAACGTTATGCGCAAACGTTATATGAGCTACAACAGCACTTCTTTTACAGCGCTTGTCATCAAAAGCGCTGTAAAAAGCTCCGTTATTTTTATTATATATTTACCACATCGCTTATGTTTAGCAAGCGCTGTAAAAGGAGCGCTGTTAAAAGCTCCGTTATTTTTAAAATATATTTACAACAACGCTTATGTTTAGTCACATGTATTTTACAGCGCTTGTGAAAAAAGCGCTGTATTAGGTAGTTAAATTTATTACAAGCGCATGTATTTTACAGCGCTTGTGAAAAAAACATTGTATTAGGTAGTTAAATTTATTGCAAGCGTATGTATTTTACAGCGCTTGTTGAAAAAGGGATGTAATAGGTAGTTCAATTATTTGAAAGCGCATGTATTTTACAACGCTGGCCAAACAAGCGCTGTAAAATAATACACGAAAGCGCTTCATTTTACAGCGCTTTTTTGACAAGCACTGTAAAAGCCTTATAACGTTATGCGCAAACGTTATGTGACCTACAACAGCGCTTCTTTTACAGCGCTTGTCATCAAAAGCGCTATAAAATGCACCATTATTTTTAAAATATATTTACAACAGCGCTTGTGTTTAGCAAGCGTTGTAAAAGGAGCGCTGTTAAATGTCATTTTTGGCGTAGTGTATCAATCAATGTATTTGACTTCTAATTTATTGAAGTTAAAAAGATGTATAGTTATTTTTGCTCCCTACCATTTTATGTGTTTCATTTGAGGTAGATTATTATTGTCATCAGTTATTGTGGGGCTCTCATTTTTTCTATATATTTGTTGAATGTGATTATCATAATAAATATTTTTGAGTTTGTTATTTTAGCACTTGCAAATTAGTACAGTTTGCTTTTAAACGGAACCGAGAGCACAACCACTATACTTTATAAACTTCAAAATATTGAACCATTAGAGCTTATTACCTTATGATTGTTTAGTTTTTATATTTTTTTTGTTAATTATATATATCTTTTAATGTGTGACGAGGCTTTAGGGGTTGGTTTATCAAATCTGAAATATTTCTCAAAAGCAAGTGTTGTATGACAAAGAATAATGGAAATGATAGAGTTCCAAAGATAGATTCTGAAAACATGGAAGGAGAGATTTTAGAGAATATATTAGGATAAGTTGAAATTAAGTATTTATTCATAAGTGGAGAAATATATCTCTTTTGTTAAGATTTTATGATAATTAGTGGAGAAATATATTTTTTTATGATCTAATTTCATTTTAATATTGTCACAAGGATATAATAATAATGTTAGTGCTATAATTAAAATGCTAGGAATGCAAGTAACATGGATTTAATAGAATTACTAAAATCAAATTATATGTTATTGTATATTTCAATGACATTAGTTAATAAAAATGAATTAGAAATTTAAATTTAATTTACTATTATTAATAATTTATAATTAAAATAAGTAGGGAGATAAAATGATATGAAATAAATCTCACATGAATTTAAATCTCACCAATAAATCTCACAAAGGCTTATGCTTCCAAAAGCCTCTGATATGAAATATGTTGCTAATCTGTCATATTAGTATAAAACACTCAATTCAAAGTACATGCATATTTATCACAATAATTCAGATTACTTGCATATTTATCACAATAATTCAGATTACATGCATGGCTTATATAAAACAATTAAACATGTACATTAAGATGCCCTTCTTCTTTTCCTGGTGGGATTCACATTTGTTTGTCCATTTACAATACGAAACGATGGATTAATCCAAATTCCCTCATCATGATCATCTCTAAGATATAAACCGTCATCAGTTGAATCAATTTCATGTGGTTGTTGTGATGTTGCAAATAAAAGATCATTACCAACATCTTCATCATTATTGTTATCATCACTTATTTTATTGGTTGATAGGACAACAGACCATTTATCATCAGAAGGATCAGTGACATAAAACACTTGTTGAGCTTGCGACGCTAAAATAAAAGACTCGTCTTTGTATCCCACCCTATTAAAATCCACAAGCAAGAATCCTGACTCATCAATCCGAACGCCATTATTATTATCGACCCACTTGCAACCAAATATGGGAATACAAAACATTGTGTAGTCTAACTCCCATATGCGCTCGATAACCCCAAAATATGATAGATTTGCATGTATTGGGTTTTTGTCTTTTGCACTGGAGACATGCATCGCTTCAACTACGAGAGTGACTCCACTATTTTGCATAATGGTCTGATCATCTTGTTCGTTGGTATAAAATATGTAGCTGTTAATAACATAACCAGTGTAAGAAAAGACATGTAAGCTCGGACCATTTGCTAGCCACCTCAATCTCTGTGAAATTGATTCGGGGTCTATATCAAATTTTTGACTTTATGTGATATTTTAACCATGTTATAAAACTTCAATTGTGCTCACGAGTTATCCAATTTTGTCATCAAAAGCGCTGTAAAAGGCTCCATGATTTTTAAAATATATTTACAACAGCGCTTGTGTTTACCAAGCGCTGTAAAAGGGTCGCTGTTAAATGTCATTTTTGGCGTAGTGTCTTCAAAATTGATTATGCACATCTTCAATTTAAGAAAGCAAATGTTAGAGGATGTTACTATTAGATAATGTCACAAATACTTTCATACAATTAACCCACACCTGCACCTGCACATATTCATATATAAAAAACTATAAATTTAAAAATCATATTTATTATGATTAATATAATAAAATAATTAATATTAGAAAATAATAAAATTAAAAAAATATTTTCTTTAGGGAGGAGATTTTAAATTTAATATTTTAAAAAATATAAAGTATATTCAATATGTAGATGTACATGTATATAAAATTTAAAATTTTCGATAATATTATTGATGGAAACATATTCAAGAAAATAACAACAACATTGGGATGATGCATAGATACTTAGAGCATCTCCAACGGTGAACTCAAGATTGGTTCTTTAGATGGGGTCCACTGTGCCACATCATCTTGAAGGAACTCGTTCATTTTTTACTCTAACGGTGAACTCCATTTAAATAGGTTTTACTATGCCACATCACCTAAATCAATTTATTCCTGCTGTACGGTTTAACTTTTAAAAAACCATAGTATATCTCATAACTTTAATTTATACATTAATATTTTATTTATATTTAATTTTATTATAATTTAAAATATTAATTTAAATATTCTAATTAATATTATTATATATTATTTTAATTTAAAATAAAAATAAAAATTTTAAATTAAAATAAAATTGTGAAGAAAAAATATGAGTAACAAATTGTTCCTATTAATGAGCTAACAATTCTAATTAAAGGAAAAAAAAGGGTAACAGTGGTATATTAACTAAAAAAAGGTAATGGTTACAAAATTATTATTATTTAATAAATTAAAAAGAAGTTAACGGCTATAAATTAATAAAAAATGATAAATTTATTATTATTAATAAATTAATAAAATTTAACTGCTATGAAGCACCGTTCCTTTCTGACAGTACCGTGATGATACCGTTCCTTCCTAACAGTACCGTGATGACACCTTGGCACAACTCCAACAGTGAACCCACAAAAAATTAGAAGTTAAGTAATTACACGCTGGCGGACGAACTCATTTTACTTTTCGTTGGAGATGCTCTTAGACACTATTCAAGTTTTTGTTGGTCCTGTAACAAGAGAAGCACTTAATGACTTGATTCAGACATATATGCTATGACAATGGAAAAAAAAAACTTATATTGAGAAGAGCGCATAGCCAACAAATAAGTCTATGTATAGTTCAAGTTTGGGGAAGAGGATGCCACAAATTAAGAAGACATCTTATTTTTTGTTTGAACTAGGCCGAGAGAGCACCACATTTTCGTGTTCGTTTGTCCGCTTTTTTTATTATACTAACGAATGTTATTTGTTGTAAAAAAAAATATTTTTCTTTTATTTTTTTCTTGTTCGTTAGTGTTTTTTTTTAATAGTGGTTATAATTATGTGAGAAAATAGGAAAAACTATTGGAATGAGTTTGGATGATGGAATTGAAATTTTAGGAAAATTAAAATTTCAAGCAATTCAAATACTTCATATTGAATTTCTTTTATTTTTAAGTTTTGTTGTTCGGATAAACTGATTGTTCTATTAAAATTGTGCTATTTTTTTTTTATAAATTTCAAAAGTTTTGGTGTAAAAGATTTCAGAAACAATTTTAAAAAAAAAAACATATATATATATATATAGATAGTAACTTGCAAATTTTAAAACATATAACGTCAAAGTTATATAAACCATTTTATGATTTAAATTATTATCTAAATAAGATAATTTATTTTGTAGGATATTAATTTCTCTAAAAAATTATATTCTCTAAAAAAATTCACTCATCTAAACACACCATAAGAATATTTTTTTTATAGAAAAATTGAATATACTTATCCCTTTTATTATTGTTTATTTGAATTGAGTAATAATATTTAAACTGAGTATTTATTTTATTTCTTATTTGATAATTTAGGCGGTTGGAATTAGATAATATGTGTAATGTTAGGGTTTGACTAAAGTAATATTTATACTTTTAGGTGCAATTATAAGAAGGAAAACAAAAACAATTATACAAGGAACTTATTTATTATTTTCACGTTTTGAATATTTTTACTAACATAGCCTTCATAGAATTAACTGCAGTCAAGCGAATCATGACGAAAATAAATTTTAACTAGGAATTCTTCGCTAAAAAAAAAAATAAATAAAATAAAAACTAGCAATTCTATACATTAATTGTTACTGCATTTCTTTCTTGTGATAAACAATTTACAAACAACTCCCAAAATGAAAAGCAAAAAAAAGTCATCTCAATTTGATTTGGCGCACCAATTAATGAGTTTCTTATCGGTGTTCAAATCTTGACTTTTCTTTATAATAAAATGATATGAATTTATTCAAATAAGTAAAATTAAATTGATAATAAATAATATAATTCAAAGTTTCTAATACTAAAAATAATGAATTTATGAACAAATTTATATCATCCTTATTAATTGCATAAATATCTACAAATGTAATAATGTTTACAAATACGATAAAATTAAATTTTTTGAATTATCTGTATCTTTGAAATTGTAATTTTAGTGGCACCAAAGTCATTTTTGCAATAAGAAGAAAAACCAAAACAACACTAACACCAAGACGAGAAACAAAATAATATCGTAATAGAACTGCAAAATCACATCAAAAAATAGGGGAAAAAAATCTAAATGAGTTCAAATCTTGATTTATCAACCCAAGGAAAAATAATAAATATAAGGACATAGTTAGTATTTAGTATTTAACCTATTATTTTTTCGTATTTTTATAATAAAATATTAATATATATTTTTTATAATTATACTTCGGATATCCAAAAATGGTCCAAATTATTGAAATTGAATTAGATTGGGTTTTTCCTCAACATGTCATCCAAAACGAACTACGTGTGATTTTATCTTTAGATCGAATGAGTGTTTGCCTCAACATCAATCATAATCGCACCACACACATCCTACTAGTAGGCAGTTTCCATGATTATGTCATCGGGGTTTCTATAGTTGCAACATAAATGTTTGGTTTGCTCAAATAAATTTTGCAATAAAATTGGTACCCGCATCAATAATTATAGAACGGCACAATGAATTTTTTATAAATAAAAGGTTATTCCTACCATTTCCATAGTAATGCTAAATAACTGTGACTAATATGTTGGGGATTAGATAACAATTTCTGCATCAACGAGTTGAAACTACAAGCTATGAAGCACATTAATTGCCAAAGGGGAAGAAAACCTTGGGCAACTGAGAAGAGCATGAGAAGATATTTTTTACTTTCCACCTCATTAAAACACAAGAAACAAAATGTATCTAGCCTCATACCCTCTCCACATAAAGTTCTTTACACTATTATAAGGACTTGAGCTCTCCCAATTGCCTTCCACAAGCTATGATCCCATGAAGATGATAACTTAAGAGGCAAGCTATGATCCCATGAAGATGATAACTTAAGAATGTCTTTATTTCTTTCATCTTTAAATATATTGTAACTGTAATTTCCATCCTTTTCCCAATGCCAAAATAGTTTTTCTTCAAAGAGCCTCCAAGTTTTTCCTAAATCCACAACATCTCTAGCATTACATAGGCTCTTCCATGAACTCATATCTTTGAATGTATCTACTTTTGAATCTTGGCTAATAAAGATTCGTATATTTCTTATAAGTCTCCAACATTCCCTTAAAGAGCTTTGTTAAACTCCTCAAAGCCTCTAAATCCCAACTCACCTAAATTTTTTCCTTTTCTAACTTGTCCCAACTGATCAAATGAACTTTCATTTCTTTCTCAAATTTTCCCCAACAGAACTTTGACAACATAGATTTAGTATTTTCACAATAACCTCCAAGGACTTTATAACAACTCATACTATAGTTTGTGACAATTTGAGGAACAACTTTAATTATAGTCTTTTTCCTACTCTAAAAGGCATTTTGTTGGAATTCAATTGTGAGTGGTTAGTCCCACATTGACTACAAATTGAGGAAATATTGGATATATAAGGAGAATGACCCATAAACCTAATACCTTAAGGTTTTGGGTTGAGATGTGGTGTCTAAATCTCTTAAGAATCCTTGATGTTTAGCCCATTTCGGATGTCGCATTCCCCGAACTCCCCAACGAGTGACATTAGAGCTCTTGGTTGAAGGACTATTTGACTTGCTTGAAGGATGAAGGTATATATGAATATGAAGATGGTATGCTTGAATGGTACTAATTATCATTTGTGGAAGGGCAAGATAAAAGATTTGTTATTTGTGAATAAAATGCATCTTCCTATTTTTTCTAAAAGCCAGTTGATAAATCTACGGAAGAATGGGATTTTGAACATCAATAGGTATGTGGTTTTGTTAGGAAATATGTATGCTTGAATGGTACTAATTATCATTTGTGGAAAGGCAAGATAAAAGATTTGTTATTTGTGAAGAAAATGCATCTTCCTATTTTTTCTAAAAGCCAGTTGATAAATCTACGGAAGAATGGGATTTTGAACATCAACAGGTATGTGGTTTTGTTAGGAAATATGTAGAAGATAATATTTATAATCATATTGCTAATGAGACAGATGCAAAAACTATGTGAGATAAGATAGAGACTTTGTTTGCCTCTAACTCAGGGAATAATAAATTATTCTTACTGAAGAGTTACATAAGTTTGAATTATAAGGAGGGAACGTCTATTTCATACCACTTGAGTGAATTTCAGGGGCTCCTTGAACAAATTTCTGGAATGGGTATCAAGTTTGATGATGAACTATTGATACTATTTTTACTATTATCTTTACCAAAGTCTAGGGAGACATTTCGGGTTTCTATAATGAGTTCATCTCTTAATGGTCTTGTTTCTTTGGAAACAGCTAAGGGTGGTGTTTTGAATGAGGAGATGAGAAGGGAGTCATAGGGTTCTCCATCTCAATCTGAAGTTCTTGTCACTGAAAATCGGGGGAGAAGTCAGAAAAAAGAACCGAAGGGTGGTAGAGAAAATAGCAGAAGCAAGTCCAAGTCTAGATACAAAAATGTGGAGTGTCATTATTGTCATAGAAAATGGCACATACAGAGGAATTATTTTCTGTGGAAAAAGGAGAACAAAGGCAAGAAGGGTATGCAGAAACAAAGGGGTCGTGATGATGATAGTGATGATGATCGTGTTACTACTGCTACTAGTGATGATCTTGTTATTCTTTATGACTATGAATCAATTAATCTTGTATTTGATGAGAGCATGTGGATAATTGATAGTGGTGCTACACTACATGTTACACCGAGGAAGAAGTTATTCACATCTTATACTTCATGTGACTTTGGAGGTTTGAAGATGGGTAATGATGGTGTATCTAAGGTAATTGGTGTTGCTGATGTATGCTTGAAACCAACACGGGAATGCAATTGTTGCTTAAAGAAGTCAAACATGCTCCAGATGTTCGCTTCAATTTGATCTCTGTGCATATGCTTGATAAAAGTGGTTTTGATAATCATTTTGCTTCTGGAAAGTAGAAACTCAATAAAGGTAACTTGGTTGTGGCTAGAGAAGAGAAAATTAGTAAATTGTATTGGATAAAAACATTGGTCGCAAAAGACAGTGTGAATGTCGTGGATATGGAATCATCTTTGTGGCACCGAAGGCTTAGCCATATTAGTGAAAATGGGTTAAATTGCTTAGCTAGAAAGGACGTCCTTCTAGGATTGAAGAATGTAGATTTAGAGAAATGTTCTTACTGCATGATTGGTAAACAAACTAGAGTATCCTTCAAAAAGCATCATCACTCTAGAAAGTCAGAGTTGCTTCTGTTGGTGCATTCTGACGTCTGTGGCCCTTTAAAGGTAAAATCTTTTAGTGGTGCACTTTATTTTGTTACTTTTATTGATGATTGTTTCAAGAAACTATGGGTTTAAGTTCTAAAGACAAAAGACCAAGTATTGGACAAATTCAAACAATTTCATGCTTTGGTTGAGAGACAGACAAGCAAGAAGTTGATACGTGTTTGTATTGACAACGGTGGCGAGTATTATGGACCATTTTTATGTTTATTGCAAATAGCAAGGTATAGCACATGAAAAGACTCCTCCTAAAACTCCTCAGCTGAACGGTTTGGCAGAGAGAATAAATTGAACACTTGTTGAGAGAGTGAGGTGTATGCTATCTGAAGCTAAGTTGCCTAAACATTATTGGGGTAAGGCACTGTACACGGCGGTGCATGTTATTAATCTTATTCCAATTGTTGCTTTGAATAGTGAGGTACCAAACAAGGTATGGTTTAGAAAGAATGTTAACTATGATCACTTGAGAGTCTTTGGTTGCAAGACTTTAGTGCATGTTCTGAAGGATGAAAGATCCAAGTTGGATGCAAAGTCAAAGCATTATATCTTCATTAGTTATGGTGATGATGAATTTGGCTACAAATTGTATGTTCCAATAAACAAAAAGGTTAGCAAAAGTCGTGATGTAGTGTTCATTGAAGACCAAACTAGTGAAGACATTGATAAGATGGAGAAGACTACACCTGAGAGAAATTACGTCTTAGCTGATGGTGATCCAATTCAGTCACCTATTCCTGATTTGGATACTAATGATGGTAATGTTGATAATGATGAGCCACATGATTGTGTTGATGATGATCAACTTAGAGATGAGGTAAATATTTCAACTAGTAAAGATCAGGAGTTATCACAGGATGAGAATCTTAGTGATGCTTCTGAATCATCTATAACCCAACTCAGGAGGTTTAAGAGGCAGAGACAACCATCTACAAGGTATGGTTTTTATGAGTATGTGAATTTGACTGATGAAGGGGAACTTGAGGGTTTTTAAGAGGCCATGGAGAGTGAAGAAAGTCAAAAGTGGTTGGATGAAATGCATGATGAGATGAAATCCTTGCATAATAATCACACTTAAGATTTGCTGAAATTGCCAAAAGGCAAAAGGGCTTTGGAAAACAGGTGGATCTATGGAGTGAAAATTGAGAGTAACTCAAGGTCTCCGAGGTATAAAGCCAAATTAGTGGTGGAAGGTTTCCATCAAAGAAAGGGTGTTGATTTTAATGAGATTTTTTCACATGTGATAAAAATGTCATCAATTAGAATTGTGTTGAGTTTGACAGCTACTTTTGACTTAGAGGTAGAGAAAATGGATGTAAACACAGCTTTCCTTCATGGTGATTGGGAGGAAGAAAATTACATGAAGCAACCTGATGGTTTTCTTGTGGAAGGCAAGGAAGACTATGTGTGCAGACTAAGAAATAGTCTATATGGTTTGAAGCAAGCTCCAAGGCAGTGGTACAAAAAGTTTGAGTCTGTTATGTATGACCAAGAATACATGAAGACTACTTCTGACCATTGTGTATTTGTTAGAAAGTTTTATAACGATGATTTCATTATCATGTTATTATATGTTGACGACATACTTGTTGTTGGGAAAAATATTTTCAAGATTGACATGATAAAGAAGCAGTTGGACGAGTCCTTTTCCATGAAAGATATGGGAGCATCTAAACAAATTATTGGCATAAGAATCATGCGTGACAAAAAGCAAAAGAAACTTTGGATGTCACAAGAACGCTATATTGAGAGAGTGTTGCAAAGGTTTTAGATAGAAAACTCTAAGGCTGTAAGTACTCCTCTTGCTGCTCACTTTAGGTTGAGTTCCAAACAAAGTCCTTCTAGCGAAGATGAAAAAAGAGACATGGAACGAGTTCCTTATGCTTCTGATGTGGGTAGTTTGATGTATGCAATGTATGTACAAGACCATATATCATTCCACCCTTTTATCTTCTTTCAAATTCTCTCTTTGATTTAAGGGAAAACCTTATTTTTCTTCCTACCAAAAAACACTAGAAGTCTTAAATAGCTAGAGTGATTTGTCATAGCCTTTACGCATATCTTTTCACAGATAATAGTCTTCTCAATTTGTGGTATGTTTCGACTATATGAAACATTTAACTTCTCAAGACTAACCATTTGACCCAAGGCCTTTTGGTTGCTTTGAAGGATTTGTAGGAGATTATATGCTTCATGGACATTGGCTTTTGCAAATAACAAATTGTCATCTACAAACATAAGGTGGGTGCTCCATGTACAGCCTTGTTGTGTGCTTATTTGTGTGTTAATCCCAAAAGCATATTAGCAAAAGAAATAAAAACATATGGGGATATTGAGTCACCTTAACAAATACCTCTCTCTAGAGTGAAACTCTTTCTAGGTTTCTCATTCACTAATAGGTGGTAGGAAATTACGGTCTCCCTTTAATAAAAACATTTTTTTCTTTTTTCCATCGCGTATGTGAATAAACCTTTCAACCTATTGACAATTGTTTTTGTCACCCATTTCATTGTGACATTATAAAGGTTTATAAGTTGAAATTATTTAGGGGAGGTGTGGTTCTTACATTTAGAGATTAAATCCATAAAGATTTTGTTGATGTTTGATGTTAGAATTTCATCATCGAGGATTCTTAGGACTTGAGAGTTGATATAAATTCCTATGATGTGCCAATATTTTGGCAAAAATAAGGCAGAAAAACTAGTTGAACCTGGTGCTTTTAATGGGTGCATTTGATCAATAATTATTTTTTACCTTTTCAATGGTGAAAGGTAGTCACACCATTCCATGTGCTTTGTGGACAATTTATTATAATCGCCTCACAAGTTTGGGGTTTGATGTAGTGAACAAAATTATGTGTTTGATTTATGAACCTTTGGATATAGAAGCCATGTATGTTTCCTATTTCAAAGTTATCTTCAATTCTAACAATAATTGTGTAGATAATGGTTTGGTTGAAGACCCCATCCCTTATCATATGGATAATTCTATGAATGTCATTTACTAATTTTCCTAGCTTTGATGAAGTTAAAAATGTTGTTTTTGGCATGAATTCTAACAATGCTTCAGGCCCTGATGACTTTGGTGCTTATTTCTTTCAAAACTATTAGGATGTGGTTTATCATGATATTTTTCAGTATATTCTTCAATTGTTTATGCATGATTGGATTATTCCTAATCACAACTCTAATGTTGTTGTGCTAACTCCTAAAATTGTTGATCCCACTAAAATAGAGCACTATAGGCCTATTTTCCTTACTAACTAAAAATTCCAAATTCTTGCTTGATAAGTTATCCTCTAGTATGCCTAATATTACCTCTCCTCATCAAATGGGCTTCATTTAAGGTAATTATATTGGTGGTTGCATTTGTCTCGTTTCTGAAGCTATTAATATTCTTTAGAATAAAAACTTTAGTATAAATTTTGGCTCTTGGAATTGATATAAGAAAAGCTTTTGACATTATAGATTGGACCTTCCTTATCAAAGTTTTAAAGACATTTGGTTTCAACAAGAAGTTTTGTCATTGGATTAGAAACATTCTTAAGTCTTCTAAACTTTTCATATATGTTAATGGCAAGTCTGCAAGTTTATTTTCTTGTCAAAGGAGGCCCAGACAAAGGGACCTTTTGTATCTTCTTCTCTTTTGAATTGTTGAAGAAGCTCTTAGTAGGGTATATCCAAATTGGTTAATGAACACTCTTTTTCTTTGATAAATGGTCCTAGAGGAATTGTTATTCCTTTTTATGTTTTGTATGTTGATGACTTTATGATTTTTTTTTGCAAGACCACTCTTTCCAATGCTAACCACTCCAAAGTTTCTTTGATAGATATATCAATATCTCTTATCAACAAATTAATTCTAATAAATCTAATTTTTACATTCAATATGTTTCCATTAAATACAAAATATCTTATCCAATTTACTTTGATTTTTCTATTAGTTCTTTCTCTTTCATATATCTTGAAATACCCATTTTCAAGGCATAACCTAAAGTTGTTTATTTACAACCAATTGCTGATCGGATCAAGGCTAAACTTATGATTTGGAAAGTGTCTCTCCTTTTTTTTAGCTTGGCCCACCATGCCACAAAGTATGTGTGGCTCACGATAATCCACTTTTGCATCATAACTAAAAAAAATGAAATAAGTTTTGAAAATTGTAAATAATACTAATAATGATTATCTAAATAAAAAAAATTCATAGGGAATTGTTAAAAAAAATAGGTATATGCTCTTTAAGGCAAATATAATTCAATTGGTGAAAAATGTCATTCATAACATGTTGATTTATAGTTTTGATGTATATTCTTAGCTAGTTTCTTTTCTTAAAGTTGTATACAAATAGAATAGAAATTTCATTTGGTGTTGATATATTGAACAAAGGAAAATAGTTACCATTGCTTATCATAAAATATGTCATCTTCTTAATGAAGGTGGTCTTGGTATTAGGTAGTTGAGAGATATACTTAAGCTTGCTTGGGAGTTAATCACTTCTAATCAATATTTGACTATTTGTTTTAGAGGTCGAGTCTTTAGAAGGCATATGCATATTAGATATCACATTGATTCATCTATCTAGATTGTACTTAAAGTTAAGCTAACTACTATATATGAGAACAACAAGTAACAACTTGACAAGGGTGACAAAATTAACTTCTAGGTTGACACTTGGTTGAAGGATTCTTAGACTTCTATTTTTAATATTCAAGAGAACATACAATCTCATATTCATGTCATTGTCAATCATTCATTAATGATAGTCATTGAAAAATTTATTATGTTATCTTACTTATATACCCAGAGTTGATTGCCTTACTGGCAAGGTGACTATTCCTAATTTTGATTGTGAGGATAATTTAGTTTGGAGATTAAATAATACTAGTGTTTTAAGCTATAAAGAAGCTTATTCATTCTTCAAGCCTCTTGGACAACAAATTCCTTGGCCCAAATCTATTTGGCATGATAGCATACCTCATTCGAAGTCTCTTACGATTTGGAGGTTGTTGCATAATAAGATGTTTACTGATTATAATTTAATCTCTCATGATTTTCAAATTATTTAAAGATACAAGCTTTGGCACTGTGCAACGAAGACCACCACCTATCTATTTCTATTATGTCCATTTGCTATTAGGCTCTGGTTTTGGCTAAGCTCTATTTTTCATTCTCATTTGATACTAGTTCGGTTCAAGATCTTCTTGTTATTTGTGAGAGGTTGGTCTCATTAGTGCAAAAATATTATTTTGGTCAACATCATCTTTCCTATTGACACTATTGGTATAGCAAGAATCAAGTATGCTTTGATGGCAATAGTCTTACTTTTCACATTATCATCAACATAATTATTGTCAATGTATCTTTATTTGACAACCACACTTCTAGCACAATCTCCAACTCTATCAGGAAAATTCAAAATCTCAAATCCGTTTAGGTTAAAACTCATCCTCCTAAGGCTCGTATCATCAAATGGAGCTACTTCTGGTTGTCTTGGTTTTGCTACTTTGGGAGGTATTTAGGGAAAATTTTGTTGCTTCCCTAGGTTATTTCTATATTAATTTGAGGATTACAACTAAATTGCATGTTGAGGTTACGATAATTATGATTGCTATCAAAAAATCGTATAAGAATGAGTGACATTTTCTATGGATTGAATTTGATTCTCAATTCAAAAAATTGGCTTTCAAAAATCAAGTCTTAATTAAGAGAATGAGATTTATTATCTCTCATATTGTTAGATAAAATAATTATTGTATTAATAAAATTATTGATTTAAAATTTCACATTGTTAACACACGTTGGTGAAATATTTTTTTATAATATTTAAAATATTTTCAATAAGATGGATTCTTTTAAATATAAATTATGATGATTCATCTAAATGTTTACTCTATTTTTTTTCTCCATAATTTTATTCCCATAAATTTTCAAGATAATATTTCTAAAAAGACAATAACTTATATGTGAAATGTCAAACAATGTTTTCGCTCCATTTTTTTAAAACAAAAATAACACAACTAAAAAAAACACGTAAACACTTATGTCCAACAACTTTGATTCATACATCGGAAAAGTTCAACTAATTGAATTATAATAACCGCATACATATTTACATATAAACACTTAATTAATTCATATAAGTATACTTTTATTCTACGATATTCATCCATTTGGTCTATAAAATTAGGTGAGAATTATTATTAACCATAATCAAGATCAAAGAAACTGCGAGTGGTCCAAACGATTGGTGGAGCCTAGTGCCCAAGTATGTATAACTTCCAAGACTTGGTACGTGTCAAATCTGTATTCTACCAAAATTTATTAAGGGGTTGATAACAAAATTTCTAACGTCATGCATCCACAGGGTCCAAAGTTCATTTATGAGCTTTAAACCATTAAAAGTTAAAGATTCATTTTCAATAAATTTTAAAATTCAACTAGTAAAAAATTACTCCTTTATATCCATACCATTATGACCATTCTTTAAATCCTTTCGATAATTATATTGCCACCAATAATTAAATTAAAAAAATATTATATTAAGTGAAATTACCAAATTAAGACACCAAAATTTGTCTACTACTATTCCATGCATTAAATGCTACCATTAATTTACATGCCACCCCTTTTTTGAATTCTCTTCCCACTCCTCCACTACCTATTAATTAATACATCTCCACAATAAATGTAACCATTAATCAAAATTTAATCATATTAAATTTTAAAATTCAAAAATCACGGTAGCAAAACCACAAAACTCAATTTAATGGAATTTAATTAAATTCAATAACATACTCCATATTTCAATTTTTTTTTTTCTTATGTGCATTAATTTTACTATAACGTACCATCTATCTTTATTGGCATATATAAATTCTCTCACAGTCACACACACGAAGGAACATACCTTTCTCATCTTTCTCTATTTCTCTCTCTAGTTTCTCTCTCTAAGATCTTTGTGAGAACAAAACAATGGCTGCTGAAGTTAGCTCTCTAATTAGAGTTCTTGGCGGTAGTGGTTACAAAGAAGATCAACATCGAACGGTTGGGAATGAATCTCACGGTGAGAATTCAACGGCTCTGATTACAAGAGATTTGCTTGGTGGGTCCTCTATTGAATCCCAGGAATTGGATCTCGATTTACAGGTTCCTAGTGGCTGGGAGAAACGTCTTGACCTTCAGGTTCGTTAATTTTTATTTGGGTATTTTCCTTTTGTTTCCCGGGAAAATAAAAATTTTCCCTTTATCTTATCAAGAAAATTTTCTTTGTTGTTGTCGTGTTTTTTTTTTTTTTTGTTTTTGGGTTTTTTGCTAATGAAATTTAATGTTGGAAATATAATCATCGTATTTTGTTGTGTTTTTCTTTTTATTTTAAAAATATTTATTTATTAATTTTTATTCATTATTTTCTATTTTTTGTGGTTTTCTAATTGGTTTATGGGGTATAATTTTTTACACTATGGTGTTTTTGATTTATGGACTTATAAATTTAATTTTTACTTTAGGAAGCAAATTTATGTGTTCTATGGAATGGTTGATTAAGAAGCTTTATGGTTTTTTTTACTCTATTGAATTGATACGGAGAACTGGATAGTTAAAACATTTATATTTTGATGGAATGTTGCATAAAGGAGAAAATTAAAATTCAATTTGCGTTGTTTTTATTTTTTGTTTTTGGTTTGGTCATGTGTTTAAACTTTTGCTTTTTAATGTAACAGCATGCCTGTAGTTACTTAAATTTTCGTTCCTATGTACCTCTGTATTTATTTCTCATAAATTTCTAATAAAGTTGAATTTTAAGTCTTCAGATTTTTGTGATATCTAAGTTAATGAAAATATGGCATTCATGACGCCACTTTGTTCAGATTTTTCCACCGCCCCTTTCCCATAATATATCATAAAGTATCATAACCATTTTCATTTAGTGACATCACTTTTTAATTTAATTTATTTTTCAAATTTATTTCACTACAATTCATTATTTTGCCAATGACTTCTACATGTTTGAATTGACAATGTTTCTTTTTTTTTTTTTTTTTTTTTTTTTTTT
>JBBPBT010000013.1:1333279-1350294 GCA_037974875.1 Cicer bijugum
CTGATTCCAAGTTTGACTTAAATGTTAATCTCATATTTGAATCCCCAAATCATAAATTAAGTCATGTAGATCATAAGAACCACAATTTAATTTTTTTTCCATTGATTAGAAGTACTATAATATTAATTATTTATTAATTGAATTTTTTGTTATTAATGCAGTCAGGGAAAGTCTATATTCAAAGGTGCAACAATTTATCACTATCACCTATGTTAGAACAAAAAAACCAAGTGAAACCGACAACACCAAAATTTCAAGACCTAAATTTCCCATCTACACAATCAAATGTTGCATTGAACCTTTTTGATGAAACAAATTTAGACCTAAAGTTAGTTTCATCAACCTTACCATCAAATAATTACCAAAGTGTGTGCACACTTGACAAAGTGAAATCAGCACTTGAAAGGGCAGAAAAAGAACCAATTAGAAAAAGAACATCATTTTTGAAGTCATCAATTTCAGCAACATCACCTTCATATTCCTCTTCTTCATCTTCAATTAGAGAAACAAATCATCAAGAAGAAGAAAGTGAAGAGAAACTTATTTCATCACCAATGGCTGCAGGGTGTCCTGGATGTTTATCATATGTATTGATTATGAAAAATAATCCTAAGTGTCCTAGGTGTAATTCTCTTGTTCCAATTCCTTCCATGAAGAAACCTAGGATTGATCTTAATATTTCAATTTAAATGGTTTAAGGATAATTGGCAATTCATTAATTGCCTACATTTTTAATATATAATTTTTTTTTTCTTCTTGTTTTGTAAATTGAATGATAGATAGATTTAGATGGTTTAAGGATAGGATAAATTTTTAAGGGATGATGGCCAGGGTTTATGTATATTGATAAGTCACTACCGTTTTACTAAGGATACTAATGGAAAATTTTCAATTTCTCTTTTATATTTTTATACCTTTATTTAGTTTTCATCAATAATATATTATATCATCATTGTGTATTGGAATTCCACCGTCCAATACCCAAATGAACTTTATATTATTATTATTATTATTGTTATTATTATTATTATTATTATCATTTTTTATTATTTATTTTGCAACTATGTTTTTAAAGATATTTATTTCTTTAATTTCAGTAAATGCATCATACTTATTTCACTTTATAATAATACAGTGAATTGCAATTGTTAATTTATTAAATTTTGAATGAATCTCAGAATTTACTCATATATTGGCCGGTAATTTAGTAAAATTTATTTAAATATCAACCAATACAATAAAGTTCACTAAAATTTGTAAGTTAAAAAATATCTCGTTTGCACTACTCTTTGTTTATTATATTTAATAGTATATAAGAACTCAAACTTGACCATCTTTATTTTGAAGTACTAATGATTATTTCATTTCATATATTTTTCTCTCTGCTATAATGAGTATTCCATCTCATGTATTTTATTTCAACTAGGGCCATCTTTATTAATGAGTACTTCATTTGATGTACATTTTATTTCTTTCTGTAATAATACCTTCTGACTCAAAAAAAAAAAAAATTTAATACCTTTTAAGTCATAAAAGTACTAATAGATATAGGTATGGCAACGGAGCGGGAGGAGACGGATTTCGCCTCTTCCACATCCGCACCCGACTAATCGGGGAAAATTTGCACATGCCTCTGGTGTAAAATTTAAACACTCATCTCCGCCCGCAATGGATCTCGGGTTACCCCACCCGCACCGCACCTATTCATACATATAAAATTATAAATTTAAAAATCATATTTATTATAATAAAATAATTATTAATAAAAAAATTAAAAAATATTTTATATAGAGATAAAATTATAATTTTTAATATTTTAAAAAAATATCAAATATATTAAATATATATTTGTATATAAAATTAAAAAATTATAATAATAATACTTGCGGGGCGGGTTCGGGTGCTGGTGTGGGGTGGATATCACCACCTCCAAACCCGCCTCCGCCCCTCTGAATTTTAATGTCGGAGAAAATCCGCACTGACACCCAATTAAAGTGGGTTTTTCCGTCCAAATCAAGCGGGTTCGGGTGGGTATCCGCGGGTGCGGATTTTATTGCCATCCCTATAGATATGCAAGCTACTTTATATTTTTATTTATATAAAAATTACTATTGTATTTAATTTGTTATTATTTATGTCACAGTTAAAATAAGGACAAAATTTTCTAATAAAAAATGACAATTAAAAAGAATTTTATCAAATTCTCTTGAAATATGAAGAGTTAAGATTAGATACATTATACCTAAATCAACTTTTTTAACTTTTATAAAAAAGTTGATTTAGTTTATAAAAAATGAACTATATCAACTATTTAAATATAATTTCTGTTTTTATACTTTCTCTTTTTAAAAATATGATTAGTAGTGTTGATTTTAATGATTAAATAAAATACTTCATTTTTAGAGAGAAGAATACTTCATTTTTTAGAGGGAGTAATATTTTGATATCTTTAATTGACATTTATCAATTAACTCTTCAATTGATTTTATTGCTATTTACGATAGACTTTATGGTGAAATTTTATTGAGACCCTTTGGTTTTGGGCCATATTCAAAGTCCAGATATTAATGCGTTAACAGTATTGAATGAATCACTATTTTTTCCCTACATAGCAATAATGAATAAGCGTTACGGGTCTAGAAACGTGCCCACATTTAACTTTGATATCTTGTGTATTAAATGTTTGAAATTATTTAAACGCGGAAGTTTTAAATGTTATTTAAAGTTTTGATTTGACTAAATATTGTTTAATAACAATTAACTGAGAAACATTTAATATTGATAACTATACATCCGTTTTTATATATAATTCTATAAATTTAAGTAGTGGTATTTTTGTGAAAAATTAATTGTACTTCCTGTCATTATTATAAGTAAGAAAATATTAAATTTTTTACTACTATTATAAATAAAAATTAATTATTGTTGACTAATTTAATATTAGTATTTTTATTACATCCTTACTTTCATAAGACAAAATTTAATATCAATAATGAATATTTGACATTTAAATAGACAATTTAGTATTTAAAATATATATTTTATAAAATTTAAAACATTTATCATACTCAACTATTTATTTTTATAAAAATGTTAGTTAAGTGCAATTAATAACAATGAAAATAGTTATTTTTGCTTATAACAATAAGCATATAAAATACTTGTTATAATTTGAAAAATATTTTGTGTAACAGGACAAATATCTTTTTTAAGATATTCTTGCCATTACATAGAGGTAGTACTATTTGAAAGATGAAATTACATCTAGTACCTAAGGCAGATTTAGTGTATCCCTTCACAGTTTATCATTCTATCTTTAATGTGTATTTAATTGAAGATAGATAAAGTGGAGGGGAGGGAATTATAAATTATTGGCTTAATTGCAGTTTTGGCCCCCAACTTTAGCAGAATCGCGAAAGTAGTTTCCCTATTTTGTTTCTCCGCAATTTTGGTCCCCCAAACAGAATTTAGATCCAAAAATTGATGAAATTTCATTGTTTTAAGTCGTACTACACCATTTATGGTAATATATTTCATGTACAATTATTGTAAATGAAATCTTGAAGCATCGTGTAACTTAAATAAATGCAAAAAAAGTGAAATTTCATGAAGTTTTGGACTAAAATTCTGCTTTGGGGACCAAAACTAGGGAGAAACAAAATAGGGGGACTACTTTCGCGATTCAGCTAAAATAGGGGGACTACTTTCGCGATTCAGCTAAAATAGGAGGGCCAAAATTACAATTAAGCCTAAATTATTTTAGAGCTTATTTTGTTCTTTCTCTATTTTGATGGATTTGGAGGAGTGGGAAGATAACGAAAATAATATAAAATTATTTAAAATGCATCTCCTCTCTTGAACTGAACACAACTTTTTAAAAGTTCTCCTCCCTCCCTCCTTCGTCTTTTGAACCAAACATGTCAAGGTATCACAATTCTGAAATTGAAAACAATAACATTTGTAGTAACCATTAACAACAATTGATTAGAATCTCAATCATCATGTCTGACATGTGAGCCTCGTCATCAAACTTCTTTTCACCTCTTTTCCCACTTATTCACTCATCTACAAAGTAGACCTACTTATCACAATTATAATGTTGAATTTTCTTCTCATCAAACTTCCTGTCTCCATCCTTAGTTTTGAAAGAACCATCACTTTTTCTGTACGAAGATTTTGGCTAATCTTGACCATATGATTGATTACCACCATTACCATTATTTTCTCTTATCCATTTTCTTTTTCCCTTGTTGTGTTTGCCCCAATTACCACCATTCTTTCCACTATTATGTGCCAAGAATTCCTACTACACTTTAACATATTTCCTCCCTTTAAGCCTTCATTCATGAGTTTCGAGACAATTTTGTAACTCATCCACACTTATGTTTGCAAGATCCTTAGATTGCTCAATCGCCACAACATTGTGATCAAAGTGAGGAGTTAGAGTATGCAACACATTTTCAAGGATTTTTTCTTTTTTTTTTTTATATGTAAAAGTATCACCACAAATTTTCGTAGAATTTACCAAAGTTTAAAGCCTTGTAAAGTACTCCCCAAAAAATTATTTATCATTCGTGCTCGGTAACTCATATTGTTTCCATGTGTCTAAAGGTTACCCTTCTTCACCTTATCACCACCACCATTAACATTTGTCAAGTTATCATGTGCCTCCTTAGTTGACTTTGTTGCATAGATGTTTTCAAAATTTACAGAGTCAACACACTAATGAATGATAAATTGAGTTTTGCAATCATGTTTCTTGAGATATTTATGCACAACCTTCTGAGCCTTGGTAACGTTCTTCTCAAATTCCTGAAATCCTAATTTCATAATATCAAGAACATCATAAAATTCAAAGATGACCCCATCCATCACACACCATTAGTCCCAACTCTTGCCATCAAGAATATGAAGATTTGCAGGAAAATAATTTATTGAATTGAACTATTAGACATGACAAAATATTCACACATGAACACGATTATAAAAGCTTAATGTTGGATTATAATCTAATGGCTCTAATACCACTTCTTGGGACTTAAGAACAAAGTAACTAAATTGAGTTAATGAAAAAAGAGAATAAAGATCACAATTGAATGAATATCAATCACACCTTTTATTATTATATATCATTTGTCATTTATATACATTTGCGCACAACTACTATATGCTCATAAGCTCATATAAACTAACACCTACAAGCTCGAACTTAAGCTGATAACACAACTCATAACAAACTAACTGGCAAAACCTACTAAATTAACTAACTCATTGAACCAACACTTGAATTGTATTACAACACCGTTCCTTATTTGAAAGCTGAATCAAACATTCATTTAAAAAAATATTTCCTCTCCCCCCTCCAATCAAACACACTATAAACATTCATTGAAAAAAAAATCTATAAATATAAGTTATATTCCAAATTTCTACCTGTACGTTTATTATTATTATTATTATTATTATTATTATTATTATTATTATTATTATTATTATTATTATTATTTTTCAAACATACTCATTATTAATTCAATGAACCTAAAAAAGTGAAAGCAAGCCTAAAGATGGTAACCTTAAACGAAAGTGGACAAAGAATGGTGGCATTTGTATTATTGTCATGATTGATGGTCATTTTCTTCTATACTTCAAGGATGAGGAAGACTATACCCATGGTCTTTACAAAGGGTCATGATTAGTGGTAGATCACTAAGTTATTGTCCAAAGATGGTCACCCATGTTTTTCTAGAAAACTGAGGTTTCCAGAAAAGTGGCGGGTTGGATTCGTATGCTAAGGCTTCCTATAGAGTTATACAACACGAAGTTCCTCGGTCACATTGGAGCAACGCTAAGCACTATGCTAAAAATTGACTAGACGACATCTATACATTTGAGAGGCAAATTTGCACGTATATGTGTGGAAATTGATTTGGAAAAACATTGGTTCCATTTATCATGAGATGAGATACAAATTTGCATTGGAGTATGAGGGACTATATTTTATATGCTTCAATTGTGATGAATTTGACCAAAAGATTGAATGTCGTTCAGAGCATACATAAACAACTACAATGTTGAAACCACATGCTCTAAGAAAACCACATGCTCTAAGAAAAACGCATGAACAAGACCCCACACTTCAAACCCTACCCGACCCCAAAGTGGTTACTATTTCCCTAAAGAGACAAAGAAATCTAGTGAGGAGATATCGAATGCTATTACAAATTTAGAAATGAGGAAACTTTCTTTAATCCTTGGATGTTGGTCAAGCGTCCACCTTGTCGCACAATTCAAGGAAAGAAAATACTTACTAAAAAAAGGAATTATTTTCCAAATATCTAGGAGATAAAAGCCATAATATGTTTGAATCTCTCAAACAAGATAACTTTAACTATGCATAGTTAAGTCAAACTGTTTCTGAAATCCTTTACAAATGAGAAGAAGGATTCAACGTGGTAATCACACTAGATTCATTAACCAATGAGCCATAACTAAAAAAAAAAATGTTATCCAAGCACCTGTCAAACAAGTTGGTATCAAAATTACCAACCAACAACAAAATCCTCAATAAATTATAAAGAAGAAGAAGGATTACTACCTTAAATTGGAACAAATGAGATACCTTCAACAACAACATGTCAAGGATATGGGTGCAAGTAAATTTTGGGAGCGATCCTTCATCACCCAGAGGATTATGCCTGATGTTGAATCTATTGCATTAGCGGAGAAATAACGAGTAAAGTGATATGCAATTGATAAAAATCTTCAATATATTCCGATTGGAACTATGGATGTTGAAATTGCTAATAATGCGTCGTCAAGAAGCTAAAAGGCTTGCTAAGGCCCCTCAATCAACTACTTCCACATGAATTTGCAAACGTGAAATTTTTGTGGTGTTGGTGGTCACAATTTCCCCATCCTTGTTAAATATTATGTGAATATGGACATTCTTGACTTTATTACGCTCTTAGAACCTCACATTAGTGGAGCTAAGGCTGATGACATCATTCATAACATTGGGTTCCCTAGTAGCTTTAATGTTGACGCTAATGGCTTTTCTAACATTAGAATTATCAGCTCATCTAAATATATTATCCATATTAAGGTTATTGCTAGAACCCCCTCATTCTGGTATTTTTCATTTGTTTATGTTAGCCCTAACCTTGATTATTGATTGGAATTCTGAAAATAAATTTGTGACTTCTCTTTAATTATAACCGACCTTTAGTGTATTTCATGGTATTTCAACATTGTCCTTACAACTCACAAAAAATTAGGTGGTACTCCCTTGAATGAGACCTTTACAACTTCCTTTGCTTATTGTATTGAGGACAACTATCTAATTGATCTTGGATTCTTTGGCTGTCCTTTCACCTAGATGCGCAACCAATTGCAAGAGAAACTTGATCGAATTCTTTGTAATACATTGTGGCAAGAACTCTTCCTGAATAGTATGGTCATTCATCTTTCTATCACCTCATCTAATCACCATGGTCTTTGGCTTTAGTTGCGTAATGGTTAACTTCCCCCCCAATTGAACTACTTTAAATTTTTTAGTGCATGACTTGAACATCTTGACTTTGATAATCAATATCACAAATCTAACATCTATTTCCCGCTTTTGGAATCATCATACATTTGTTAATATCTTTGTAGAAAATAATATGTTCTTAAAAGATTAGGAGGTATTACACAAGCCCTTGCAAGTGGTACAAGTCAATACTTGATTAAGTTAACATAAGAGCTCTCGAAGGATTATAACTCCATAGTTAGAGCAGAGGAAAACTATTGGTTCCAACAATCTAAATGAAAATGGATCCAAAAAATAGATCTTAATATTATATTCTTCCACTTGTAAACTCTAAAGAGGCGGAGATTTCATAGAATATTTGTAATCCAAATGGATGATAACTCATGGATTTTTGAAGATAATGATGTTAGGAATATTATGATCCAATTCTATTACAACCTCTAGTGTTCAAATGGAGGCTCACTCGTTCTTTATGATATCACATCTACATTTTCGTATATTGAAGATAAAATGATATGGAAAGACTAAGCTGAGACGTATCTTTGGAAGATACTAATGAAACCCTTTATAGCATGGGAAATTATAAGTTATCTGGCCCTGATAGGTTTCATCCTATATTTTTAAGAGTCAGCGAGGTGTGTTTGGCCAATCCATTCATAAGCTAGTTCAGAATTGCTCTCAAGATCCTACTAAAATTGGAGACATCAACCAAACTCTAATTACTCTCATTCTTAAGTTAGATGAATATGTAAGGGTTAATCAAATTTGATATGTAACACTTTGTAATGTGAGCTATCAAAATTTGGATTCTATTAGCCCGAGTCAAGTATAATTGTGGTATTATGAACACCTTTTTATCCAACAATGCAAAATTACTTCAATTACTTGGAGGAATATTTGTAAAGTATGATCCAATATCGAAAGTAATGTGTGATAGATTTTTCAAGATAATTATTCTTTAAAATTTTGGGAGGATCATTGGAAACCAAATTGTAGAAAGCTTGTTAACTCAATACCTCAACTCATTCCTCTTGAAGAAAATATGAGTTTTCTATATAAAGTTGAAGGTGCAAACCCGAGAGGTAGGCATGGCAACGGGGCGGGGCAGGGGCGAATTTCGCCTCCTCCACACCCGCACCCGACTAATGGGGGAAAATCCGCACCCGCCCCCGTTTCATAGCGGGTGTAATCTTTAGGTACCCATCCCCACCCATAACGGGTCTTGGGTTTCCCTGCCCGTATCCGCACCCACTCATATATATAAAATTATAAATTTAAAAATCATATTTATTATAATAAAATAATTATTATTAAACAATAATAAAATTAAAAAATAATTTATATAGAGATAAAATTATAATTTTTAATCTTTAAAAAATATTAAATATATTAAATAAGTATATGTATATAAAATTTAAAATTTACAATAATAATATTTGCGGAGCAGGTTTGGGTGCTGGTGCGGAGTGTATATCACTATCCCCAAGCCCGCCCTCGCCCCCAAATTTTAATGTCGGCGAAAATCCATACCCGCACTAAATTAAAACGGGTTTTCTCTGTCCAAATCAAGTGGGTTTGGGTGGATACCTGCAGGTGCATATTTTATTGTCATCCCTAACGAGAGTGGGGGAGGGGGGTTGAATTGTGTTTGATAAAGTTGATAACTTTTTGCTAATTTAATGAAGGTTGATTGATTTTTATGAATTACTCAAATAAGAAGCAATTAGATTCAGAAGCAATAAATAATGAAAGCATAAGTAATTTGACACATATATTTATCCTGGTTTACTACTTAATTGACTACATCCAGACCCTTCATTCAGAAGGCTTTAATCTACTAATTCAAATATTTTGAATTACGAAGCACTTGTCCTTCCAAGCCAGAAGGCTTTAATCTACTAATTCAAATATTCTTATACTCTTTTCTGATTTTCGATGTTTTTTTCCTGCAACCTTGAGTGCCTATTTATAGTGAAAATTTCGGCTTCAATTTAGTCCTTGTTTAATTATGAATTGTATCTTGTACAGATTGAGTTTGTAAATTCTTTAGATTGATTATGCTCCTATTTTGTGTAGATTGAGTTTGTAATTCTTCAGATTGATTTTTTTTTTCCTATTTTGTGTATTTTGACTTTGTAAATTCTTCAAATAAAATCTTCTTCAAATCTTCATCAAATATTGATCAAATATTCTTTAAATCTTTTTCAAATCTTGACCATATCTTTTTTTTTTAATTTGGTCAAATATTTTCTTTAATTATAAATATGAATCAAATCTTATTTTATATTTTCATCGATTATAAATTTGAACCAAATCTTATTTTAGATTTTCTTCAATTATAAATTTGAATCAAATCTTATTTTGGTTTTCTTCAAAAACATGAATCTTCTTTCACACTATTTGAAGTCAAATATATTGTTTTTATAAAATACTTTTGTTAACATCAAAACTCTAAATGTAAAACCAACTTGGTTCAAATAAAAGCTACACCAATGGTACAATTTGGAATTGGAGTAAACAAAAACAAATTATATTTTAGTTAATCTATGAGAAAATTCAATCCTTGAAGCCTCCAACCAATGTTTTTTCATATTTCTTCAAATGGTTGTCATCCACTAACAACCAAATTACCTTTAAGTCATCCTATAATAACCTCACAAACCTTGAGATCAATGTTAACTCGATAATGTTGTTAAAAGAGGTCCAGAATTGGCAGGGAGTTGTTAAATTAGGATGATGTTTTAGAAGACGGCACACAAGAAACTCCTAACAAATGTTGATTGATGTCATAGAGGCATGGCCTCCTACGACCTTTGTCAGTGTTACCTCTCTGCACTTGACACCCGTATACATGTTGTGAGGAATTGTGAGGATGTCCAAATACTTTATCATATAATTATTAAGCCTAAATTTTAGAATAACTTCTTTCGCAGGGTACTTATGCTTGGCTTGAATGGATTCTTACTCACAACGATATTTGAAACATCCCTTGGGCATTTAAAATGTTCTTCTATGTGGTGGTTAATTAAATATGGAAAGATTGAAATTCATTGGTTTTCTCCAAAGTACATAGATGAGAAGTGTTACATTTGTAATCAAGTTGACTTTAATCATAACTCTTTGATCAATAGTAAGGTTCTAAAGTAAAACTTGATTAATTCTAATCAAAACGCATGGATTAAACCCTTTGTGAGGGGTTATGAAGATGA
Organism: Cicer bijugum; assembly: GCA_037974875.1. Taxonomy (NCBI): domain Eukaryota; kingdom Viridiplantae; phylum Streptophyta; class Magnoliopsida; order Fabales; family Fabaceae; genus Cicer; species Cicer bijugum. The sequence goes on from JBBPBT010000013.1 coordinate 1,344,017, forward strand.
ATGTTTGATAGCGTTTCAGCAAGTGTACTGAATCGTTGCAAGTAATAATAAAACGGTAGTACCGAGTGTCGAACTCAAGGATTGCGTTTTACTATTGAATTATATTTGATTACTAAAATTGAACAAAAAGGTTTCCAAGTTGATTGAAATAATGTTTGAAATTAACAACAATAATAAAATTGATCTTTTATAATGAGAAAAATGTCAGGGATGAGTTTCACTTCGAATCCAACCTTGGTGTCTAATTTGATCCTAGTTACTGAATTCCTTTATTGAATTATTACCGAATTCTCTTTATTATTCTTGCCCTAATATCTTAGTGACAGAACCTTTAATTCCAATGTAACCCCTAATTCCTTAGTGGATTTAAGATTAGAATTAAGCATTACCGTATAGAAATTCTCTTGTAAATTATTGTTTTGCAACTAATTTAATTGGTTTCATGACCTGCATCTATCCCTAGACTACAAATTCATGAATTATTCATCTCATGCATTAGTAAAGTCCACTTCCGTTTCAAAATACAAATCGTAGAACATTTTAATGTTGATCAAGCAATAAAAAGCATTAAGCACATAGATGAGACAAACAATTCAGTAAACTCATTCATATAACTAGAAATCAAATCAGAAAAATAAGAGTTTCATCTGGTTACACTCATCCCTAACAAATAAGGTTTAGTTACTCATGACAGAGATACAAAAGATAAGGATTAAAGAAGAATTACAAGAATGATTCATGGATGATTCTTGATAAAACTGCTTCAATGGCGTTAGAAACGGCCGTCTTTGAGTTTCTATGCTAGGGCACAAGTCTCCCAAGTTCCCAAGAGTCAAAAAGATCCCTAAACAGTGAAAAATTGCGTTTTTATGATTGCTGATGCGCGTCACGCGCCCCAGGCGCAGTCTTTGCGCTCCGGGCGCGTATTGACAGTCCTGAGTGGCTGGAAATGCACTCCAGGCGCGCAGGGCACGCTCCAGGCGCACAGCATATGTTGTCTGACGTATTTTGTATTTTTCTCATCTTTGGAGTCTGAATTTGGTCCTGGTGTCTTCATGAAAGTTTTAGATATGGATCTTAGCTTTTATTAGCACTTTGATTGACTCCAATTGGACATCTAGAACTCCAGATATGGCTGAAATACTTCATATAGATCATGTTGATTTCTCACCAAAATTCAGCACTGCACTAAAACAAAGTAACAACGCAAAACTACAAAAAATCTCTACTTAATTAAGCAAATAAGAACAAAAACATTTTATTAAATCAAATAACTAAAATCAATAAAATATATTAAATAACTCATTAAATTAACTAATGATTAAAGATAAATAAGACTAAAATCAATAAAAATTATGCATATGATGAAAAGTCATCAATGTTGATGGTGCTTACACCCATATCGACTTGTGGGTAATCCTTCCCAACCATAATGGCAAGTTTATATGTGGTTTCTACTACAAGTGAGATCTAACAACCCCTTATTTTCTAAAATATGTGCTTTTTGCAGTGGTGTTTTATTGACTCGTGATAAATGTGTTCGTGATATCATTTTTGAAACTGACTCCCTCATCCTCCTCTCCATAATCAAGAAGGACTATACTTAGTTTACTCTCTAGTTTATCCACCTCAAAAATATTATCTCTATATTGCATCAAACTATACTTAGAGAAACTAATAGATGTGTTTGTTTCTTAGCTCTGTTTGGTTACAATGCTTCTATTTTTGTTCAAACAATGATCCCACATTTTTCTTTGTTAGATTTATTTCTAATGTATGATAGTGTAAATTATCATTCTCAACTTTCATTTTAGTTAACGGAATTCCTTTTTAATAAAAAAAAAAAAAAAACTCTTTCAAGCATGGAAAGAGAAGTAAACAATAATTTAGAAATTTAATCACGTCTAAATCATTGAATTCAATTTCATTAACTTGTTCAATAGAAAGAATTGATCCACTATAGAAAATTTACAATAAAATTTCTATTAAAAAAGTTGAATTAGTAACGGTAATTAAACAAAATGAAATTCTTCTCTAATTTTGTCACAAATTTAATCCTTTGCTCTTTTATTTTAGTAGTCATTTTTATTTTTTTTAATATAAAACTCAACTTTAATAGTTACAAATTGTAGATATAAAAAGTATTACGTAGTTTTTTAATTAAAGTTCACAGTATAAATATTTGATAAATAGGTGAAATTACATGTTTATTTTTTAAGGTTGACTAATTTTTTAAATCCATGTTTAAGTAGAACCCTACGTACTTGGTGCTCTTGTGGCTTATCACAAACGAAGGGAAGGAGAAGGATACCAAAAACAGACTCGTGCATTTCATTGACTTGGAACATTGTCAATTGGTCATGTACTACCTACCATGTAGTTCCCCTAATTCACAAAGCATTTTTCTTATGGCACCTCTCTTTTTAAAAAATATTTAATTTGTTTACACAGTGAATAAAAAACATTTTAAATTGATAAAATATCATAATCACATGCATACGATATTTAAAAAAAAAGGATAAATGTTAAATATTTTAAATAATAAAATATTTATGATTTAGTGACAATATAAAATATTTCTATATTTTTAATATATATAAATCAAATATTTTTTTATAATTTTATTTTGTATTTTTATTTTGCTTTTGTTTTTTGAAATCATAAAATAAAGCACGAATAACTCAAGTGATTTCGTAAAATAAATAGATTAAAATAACTATAATAAATTACTAACATAGATTGAAATCACTCTTCCCTTTCTTTTTCACTTCACCTTTTTTATCTTCGAGTTGTTTGATACTCATTGGTTTAATACTCAACAGTTTGATATTGGCTTGTAGCCAAGTCGTTTTCAAGTGTTCTCCATCAGACTTCCGATCAATAAAGAGAAGTTATAGCAAGTATTTTGGCAACGGTTTTTTTTTTTTTTTTAATATTATGTAGTTTTATTAAATTTTTTTTAGAGAAGATGTTTATTTTGCCCAAGAAATGATTACACTAATAAAGAGAAGTTATGTAATTGATAAAAATTGATATTCTAGCTAGTTCAAAAAAATACCCCATCCATTATAGCTTGTAGCCTGTCTCTGACTTTCTTTTTGTGGAAAAATTTAAATGATAGCCTGCCACGCAAGGTAACGACGAACCAAGAACCACATAATTTACAATTGAGTTTACATAAATATCTATCAATTGTGAAATTTTGAATTTGAATTCTTAAACTTTAACTTAAATCACAACTGGTGTAAATGAAAGATACACTATTTGTGTCAACTGTAATTTATTTACATCTCTGTAAAATAAATATGTATGTGAATTTTTGTTTTAAAACCTACTTTAATTAAGAATTATTTATTGTTTAGATTTTAGTTATCCGATTCTAAAAAAAAAATATTTTAGTAATTTGAAATTCATATAAAAAATAAACAAAATTCAACTAAAATTTTTTCATCCAAATTAAAACTCAAATCTTTCTAAATTATTTATTTTTATTTATTTTTAAATGGTCACTTATCAATTAGTAGTTGAAAATTCAGATGTTTAGCTTCCTAATAAATCTACTAAAACTTTTTCCAATACTTTGATATTTTTGGGTTGATTATTTGACTATCTCCATTCCTCCGAAAGTGCAATTTTTAATGATATTTTTATGACAATGATACGTGCACGTTTCATTATTAATAAATACATAACTACAACATAGGAGAAGAGCCAAATTTTCAAAAAAAAAAAACATCCGAAATTCTTAATTTCTTGGCTAGTATTCCAGAAATACAAGTAGATCGCTTGAAAAATTCGTTAACAAGGCCCTCCTATATTATTTTTAAATTGGAGCATATAGGAAAATCTCTGTGCTTCCAAAGTCAAAGCTGTTAATTAGTTTTAACACGTACCTCGTCTCATTTTCATGGTCAAAGTTTTAGTTACAAATCATTCACATTCAACTACTCCTTCGTCCTTGTACAAAAAAAACATTAGACTCTTTATTTTGAACAATAATAGAAACTCTTTTAAATATAAAATAATAACATAAAATTCTGGTTCTTATAAAATAAATAAAAAGAATTAGTAAAAAATGTTTAATTTTATAAACTACTTAGTTTCGAAGCTGTTTTTTGTTTGTTAGGTATAAATATTTTGTGAAATCTTAAACCTTTGCTTTAGTAGATTAGTCATTGGATCAACTCTCCGTAGAATAGAATAGTGCTTGCTATGCATGTGGAACTTCTGTCACGTGTTACATTTAAAAACATTATTGTAACAAGAAAAATAAAATATAATAAATTGAGATTGATGTTCAAACTATTAACTACATCATACAATTGAAAAAAATTTAATATTATATTAAAAAATAACAATGATATTTATTTTGAAATAAAATTAATTTTGTAAAAGTAACACTCATTGTTAGGGATGAAAAAATCTCTCGCTTTCAAACCTCGACTCATTCTTTACTTCTCTTATTGTCAAAATCACTGTAGCGCATAATGGAAATACTCAAAATTTGGACTCTAATAACGTTTCCACCCAGTGGAACAAGTCCTCTAGTTTGTCACCGACTAGATAAGGGACAACATGAATCAGGGAATGCAATTTGCCTCACATAATTCTATAGTTTTCAAACAAACAAATGAGATCCTCTATCCATGGATCTTGTAGTTTCAGAAAGCCTAGAACAACCAGTCTAGAAAGCTGTCGATAGCCACATCAAAAGGCTCAATAAGGGACGACCCATCTCCCTTTAGCGGTGTTCATCTGAAACTCCCAATGGTTGCTCCATTAGCCGCATTGCAGTTCCTTGTGCTCATTCACATATCGAGATACCCTGATTGGATGCTCCTACTTTTGTTGCTTCATTGTAGTTCCCTTTTTTTTTTCTTCTTCTTTTTTTCGTCTTTTTAAGTGTGGAGTTCCTATATCAGGTTTAATATTATATATAAGTTTACAATACTTCTTCTAATGATTAGACTAAGTTAAAGAACACCAAAAATCCGCTCTGATTTTGGTGTTTTGAGTCTGATGAACATGCTCTCGAACATGCCTTTGGTGATCTTGTTAATGTAGTCTAGTCTAGTCTTTCTTAGATGATTACAACAAGCATTTGACCGTTTGTCTCAGATAAGAGTGACAAGTAGGCGTTTGTCTGCCTCTATTAATCACATCATACATATGAATATTTGACTCTCTTGAAAAGTCAATGCTGTGATGAAAAGTCAACTTTTTGAAAAGTAAATGCTTTGATGAACAGTCAATGCTCTATAGAAGATGAATATTTATGCATCATCTATTGAACACTCTAGATCCATTTTTTGTGTGAAGGTCTATGTGACATACTTTGATCATGATATCCTCTACTCTTTTTTGCCAACATATCAATTTCTGAATATTTGATATGAAACTTCATGATAAATGTTGATTTATTCCAATCAGGACATCGATAAAAAAAAACCCTCAATTTTCTCTATAAAAAGGACGAGCAACCTTATTTGATAGATATAACAACAATCCACTACAATAAGCACAATATCCTTTGTTTTGTCTAAATATTGAGAAACAATTTCTGAGAATACAACATTATAAACATCATCTTGCGAGAGTATCCAGAAAGCCCTTAAACTTACTTTTTTTTTTTTGTAACTTAGCCCCATGCACAATGGCTATATTCCTCAACAATTTGATTGTACTAAGCTATAAAGTTGAGAAGACTTGAACAAAATAAGTTTGACTAGTAGGTGTTTAATGAAAGTGTGATTCAATTTGTGATTTAGTATATTAAATCCTTCAGTTTTAAGGGACTAGACATAAGTTTTGTGTTAAAGGTGAATCAAGATAAATTGACTATGTTGTTCTGTGTTTCTGTCTTATCTGTTATATTTTCATCACTTAGTTTTAATATTGCTGAAATATTTCTTTAAAGTAAAACACAATTCAAATTTTTCTTGTATTTTTCGTTCTACAATTTGTGCCCACGTATATCTGTATTTGTTAATAGATTAATAAAAATTAATATATTGTAATGAATTCTATGTGTTAATTTAACACTTTGAATGATAGAATTTTATAAAACATTTTGTTTATTAATGTATTAATATTTTTATGTATAACTACTTTGTTTGTGTTGCCTAAAGAGGAAGAAATTTTTGTGTATAATTGCAAAAAATAAACATATTTTGTATTAAATGAATTCTTTTTTATTTAAAAGATTATATTCGTGAGTGTCCGTTAATATTTGTGGATACTTAAAAAACCTACTGAATACGTGTTTGGAAAATATCACA
>JBBPBT010000013.1:1350589-1366151 GCA_037974875.1 Cicer bijugum
AATAGTGAATACATTAGAGTGTATGATAAGATTAATTTGATAAAAAGCTTATTATTTTTCTTTCATTTGTAGTTTCTCCTTAATTTTTATGAAATAAACTAATGAGTGAGAGTCATTGTGTATTTAGAATATTAATGAATCATTAATTATTATTTTTTACTAATATATAAATAATTTATTTACAAAAATACCCTTATTAAATTTATTATCAAAAAACATAAATATATTTTCCTCCCTTATCCTAATATTTTAAATTAAATTTTTAACAAGATAGATCAATATTTCAACTACAACTTTTATTTATATTTTATTATAGAAAATATCAATTATTGTAGGAGTAAGTTTAAAAAGTACATATATTTTTGACAAATTTAATGTTTACAATTACTTTTTTCCATACCCGTGAATTTTGTAACTGAGTTGTATAATAAGGAACAAAGGGGCTAACACTAAACTTATGTGATTAATTATACAAATTAATACGTTCAATAATTATTATTATTGCTCAAATAGTCTTTGAATTATCGATTGAGTTATAATTACAAAAGATATTCAATAACTTTTTAAGGGTACATAACCATAAAGGATAATTAATAGTACAAAATAGAGGAAATAATCGTGTATGTACTTTTTATTTGTAATTTAATTTTGGTTGGAAAATTACTCACCCCCTTTTTAAGCATGAACTTACATTGATGGTTCAACTACTATTCTGTCGAATAATAATTTGTTGTCCATCTCCATAGCGATGAGCAACACACACTTGATGGAAAAATTAAACAAATTCAGGTTAGGAAAATTAAATGCACCATAATTGCACTCTCACATACAATAAATAAGCATCCCTAATTTGTTATAGAACCAACAAGTTGTGATGCCGGTGATAACCATTTTCAATAACTCAGTTTAATAAAAAAGGAAAACCCATCATAAATACTATTAAAACCCCCCACTAATATAAGATTGTGACTTGCACCCCCATCCATATTTGATTTCATGTGTTTGTATGTGTTTTAAAAATTCAGCAATTTTTGTTGCTCTACTATAAGAAGATGTGATATTCACATGGTGGTAGATAATTTAAAAGGAAAGTGATGTACAAATTGTTGTTGTGTCCTTTAAATGTTTGAAAAGAGCATTCACCTACACTTTGTCAAAATGATGTGTTTAATGGATCCTACTTCTGCATGGAACTAATTAAAGCCATTTACTAGACCAATTCATTAATAGACCTAACAAACATTAAATGACCAATTAAACTTTTATCATAGTCTTTAAAGTAGCTCACCTAACTTCTCGTATGACTTTGATGTTTATTCTCTGAAGCCTGTGGAGCCGCAGATGTAGAACACCCATTTACTTGCCCCATTAATTAATCAACTAAATCTTAATTCCTCTCCAACGAAATACTATAAGCATCTTATCAAAATAAAATACTATAAACTAAATTAATTTATAATTTTAAAATAAAATACAAGATTTTTAGACTCCCGCAATCCGTTGAACTTAAGATTGAATTTTCTTTACGAGAGATATTCACATTTCGTTCCATAGATTTAGTGTACAAGAAGTCTCGAATATGATTATTTCTATAATCTGATAATTATTTTGAAGCATAAAGAGTATAAACAAAAATCAAAATTTTATTTATATTTGACGATAGTATCTTTAAGATAGCTCTAATTTTATTTAATTTAACTTTTTATATTTTGGATATTCAATTTATTGATAGTTGAAGTAATTAAGACAATAGAATTAACTTTTTATTAAAATTATATAAATCAACTACTTTTTTAATATTCGTTTTTCATATACTTAATTAACTGTTTTTCTTATAATTTATGTCGTAAGGAGTGCTTCTCACCCGGAAACAAGTATAATAAAATTAACACGTATTTTATGGAATGAATTATAAATAAATATCAACAATTTCTCTTATATTTAATAAAAATATCTCTAAAATAGAATTAAATTATTATTGGAATTGTGTATATCAAATTTTTCTGGAGTAATAATTTTTCAATGTACTAATAAAATTATGTAAGAGTATATATACTTACGTATAAGAATGAATAAGAAACCGAAAGAAATCGCATTTGAGAGAATTAACATGAACGGTAAACTATTTTTATTGCCGCATAAGATTTCAAGATTTTTGAGTTAAGGTTAACTGTCTAATGAAATAACAGTTCAATAGATTTTTTATTAGACATTATAAAATAATTTAACTCATCATGGTCTATTAAAAACAATAATTCAATACATATTCATCAATTAATATGTGCATAATAACAATATACTATAATTTATATTTAATAATACTAAATAATTACTGTTTTTAATCTATAATTAAATAATTAATCAAACATGCATAATTGATGTCCCCTGTATTTCTTGAACAGAGCACAACACTCTAGCTCTTTCAATCGTTAGTCCTTTCCTTTCGCTTTAGCCAAAACATTAAAATGAAAGTTATCCCTATTTCACCAACTCTTAGTTATGGGTAGGAATATTGCTGAAATATCACATTTCTAAGGTGAAAGATTGATTCAAATATGGTATAACTTAGACATCAATTATAGATTCTCCCTTTCAAAATAAAGGATCCATATACAAGACATATGTTAGACATATGTTAGAGGTTTTCATTGGAACACCAAAAGAGTTATATGCAATATATCAACAATTTAATTACAATTACTAATATTGAATGTTGGAATTTGAATCTAACTTTAAGTCTATTTACGCATGATTTAATTGATTAATCTTAAAATACTAATTGTTTATTTATCGGAGAAAATTTTACGCATAATTGAGTTTTAAAGATTTTTTAGAATAGAAAATCACAAAGCATTAACAACTACACAACGTTTAAAGATACGCTTTTCAACGGTTTTTGGAATGTGAGAACCATTTTCAACTGCATCTCATATGTCTTCTCCTTGTGCTTCAAGATACGCTTGCATATGTATCTTCTAAAAATCATAGTGCTCTGCAACAAAGCATGGTGGTTTGTTACTACTACCACCGTCTCTGAAAACAGGTTGTGCGGAAGCCATGAGTAATGATCGAGGAGTAAATTACCTTAACCTGCTCTGGTGCCAATTGTAAGTACAGAGGTATGCTTAAGAGGAGGGTGAATTAGGTGTCAGGAGATTTTCTTGTTTTCAGCGATATGGTAGTTGAATTTTCTGTTTAAGATAGTAGTTGATAATAACCAAATGTAGTAAGTAAAAGTACACAATAGAATTATCTTGGTTCCGCTTATAACCAAGGGTACATCTAGTCCTCTTGCATGCCACATGAGATTAATCCACTTATTGTCAAAACATGTACAACTCCTATCCTGGGATTTCTGCTACAAACTTCTAACAATAATTCTAAGATAGCACACTACTATCTTAGATTAAGCTACTTTAAGAAAGTACTGCTTTCTTTTACAAGTGATACAATATGATTTTGAATAAGGATAAAGGACAGGTATAACGATTTCAATTCAATAATACTTTAAGTACTTTGAGAACCTTTATGAATGATATGAAAATGAAATGCATGTACTTTGTAAAAAATCAGAATTTTATTCAAAGTTATTCAAGGTATTGATTCAAGGATTGTGTAGTGTTTAATATGAAGTTATGGTGTATTTATACTCCATAAACATCTCTTCAGATTCTTGGTCAATGATCTAAGAAGTTTGATGAACAAATACAATGAACTGGAGCCATTTCAGATCTAAAAAATTGTATTGCTTTCAGTTGTATTCGAATACAGGATGTGTGTATTTGAATACACCTTTTTGTAACTTTCAGATTTATTCAAAATTTGCACCTTGTATTCGAATACACCTTTCATGTAGTCGAATACAGATTCATGAAATTTGCCACTAACTTGCTTTGTATTCGACTACAGTAGTTCGTAGTTGAATATAGATTCGTAAAATTTGCCACTGACTTGCTTTCTATTCGACTACAACAGGCTGTATTCAAATACACTTTTGTATTTTGTCAAAAATATTAGTTTTAAGACTTTGTTAATGTAATTTTGACTTTTGAAAATACTTTATATGCATATGTAAATATGAATGATTCTCATCTATTTGAGGTATTGGTTGTATCATTTACCTTTACATTTAAACATCTAATATGTTTGGATTTAAAGCTTATTAATGAAGATATTTGAACTTCTTTTTGAGATTGTTGCTTTGATCATAATTGTTGATATTTGTTTTCATCAAAAACGTGTAGTTAACATTCTCCCCCTTTTTTATTATGACAAAATGTTGTTTTGGAGAGATTGTATAATTCTAACATTGTTCCCCCGTAATGTATGTGTACTCTCCTGTTGATCTTGAATGTATGTGATCAAATTGAAAACTTGTTTGAAGACCTACAAAGGATTTAAAGAAACAACAATACCAAATTTTCTCTCTCTTTTGATATGATTAAAAAGAAGGGAAAATATAGAGACATACAATTCCAAGCATATAAACACGAACAAAGGAAAAAGTAATACACATTGTAAACAAAAGAGAATGACATAATGAAGGATAGAGTCATGTTCAATTCAGTACAACATAAAGACAGAAATGGTAAGCGAGTTTGAATATTGTCAGCATTAATGGATACACAACCAAACTACAACAATTAAAATCCTAGCATCGTAATATTACACAAACAAATGATAATAAATAAACGCCTATCATCGAACTAATCAAAATCCGTTCGAATGTGAAGATGATCAATTTTGTCAGATAAACTACTAATGTCCTAAGATAATGTGTCATGGTTGTCAGCAATAGTAGTTTCGATGTTGTGGAATCGAGTGTCGATAGAAGTGGTCAGATTTTGAAATTGGGTTTCGATGAAGGTTTGGAAAGAGTCAAGTCTGTTCGTGATCATGTCATTGGAGATATAATCATCATCAGAGGTTGTTTCCTCGCCATCTTTATCATCTTGGGCAGCAACATTGGAGGGACCAATAGTGTCTTCTTGAGCGGCATCAAATGGTTGACCAAGGTTACCTTTATGCACAAAGGACTTAAGCTCCTCATTTCATACGATCCGCATGCACAAGGTTTTCCTTGGGGGGTGTATGCATGACTTTGTTAGAGAAGTCCACCCCCAAAATGTTCCAAAATTTGGGAAACTTCTTTAGCATATGGTAACCCAATTGCTTCTTTTGACCCAAACATTACAGATTTAACAAAGTATGCCCAGTTTAGTGGACATCCTTCATACATAAAGTTCATGATCTATAATTCAAATTCCGAAATTCGGGAGTAATTGCCAGCCTTCAGAACCAAAATGTGCCTGAGAAAATAGTGCAGAAGGCGATAATCAACGGTAAGATTCCCAACTCCATACCGTTGTTGCGCATATTTTGAACCAGCATGAGTTCACTTTTGTTCCATCGTGTGTTTGTCATACCGACATAATGCAACATAAGCATCATATTTAGAAATATCAATCCATTCACACAAGTTGTTGGGACAAAATTTTTGACCTTCAAAGGGAATGCTCAAGATTTCTCCAATGGTTTTGGTGTTTAACTGAATGGTTTTACCCTTGACTCGAGACACTAGCACATTTCCATCTTGGGTGAGATTACAATAGAAAACCCTAACTAAATCAGGATAAACAGGACCTTTGTAACCTATAAATTCTTCAACATGTTGGGCTTTGAGCAACTCAGGGAATTGAAAGGCAGAGAAGGAATTTAAGGCCAAATTTTGGAATGATGAGTCTCTTGTCAGAGTAGAGTGTGCAAAATTGGTCGATTTCTTCCGGTGTGTGTAGAAGCCGGGATAAATCTATGATGTTTGGAATCTTTGTTCACTTTCTTGAAGGACCCACTATTGCATGCTTGGTTCTTGGTCCTCGTTTGCATGCATCCTTGTTGAGAAAGGAAGTTTTGACAATTTTGTGAAAAATGGGTGAGAGGAAATTTTTGACAGATTTGAGAAATCTGATTTCGAATGAAAGAAATGAGTAAAAATTGATCTTGTTTGCAGGATGGTTGAAATGGGTAACTTGTTGGAAGGAGGATTGACGAGATTTTTGGGGGAGAGAATGACAGCTACGACTTTGTATTCGAATACCAATTGTAAAAATAACCCTAAAATGTGAAACAACTTATATATTTGGGCAAAAACGTGAAGGTGTATTCGACTACACTCTGGTTGTATTCGAATACATATTGTTCTAGGAACGTGTATTCGACTACACATCAGTTGTATTCCAATACAAGAATTTCTAGAAAAGCATATATTCGAATACATTCATTTTGTATTCGGCTACATTTTTGAATTTTTGCTTAAAAACTAAATTTTTCATGGAAATTTCAACATGTAATGCACATATTCCCATATTAAAAGAGAATAAACATCAAGAATTTAATTCTAAACAATTTATCAAGTTGAAATGTTAGAACTTGAAGAGAGATGACAAATTTATATGTACCTTGCATTTTTTTTTTGAGATCGTTTACATTTAAAATGCCAAGTTTTCTTCGTATCTTGTAAAATAAGTCTTTAGGTAAAGGTTTTGTAAAGATGTCAGCTAATTGATTGTGTGTATCCACAAACGTTACCTCAACATTACCTTTGAGCTCATGATTGCGTAGAAAGTGATGATGTATATCAATATGTTTAGTCCAAGAGTGCATGATTGGATTCTTTGAGATATTTATTGCACTTGTGTTGTCACATATTAGGGGAATACATCCGAGATCAAGTCCATAGTCATGTAATTGTTGTTTGAGCCTGAGAATTTGGGCACAACAACTTCCTACTGCTATGTATTCAGCTTTAGCAGTGCTAAGTGCAACCCAAGCTTGCTTTTTACAAGACCATGATACTAATGCATTACCTAAGATATGACAAGTTCCGCTTTACGATCCATTTTGCATCCTGCAAAATCTGAATCAGAATATCCAACTAGACTACATATGCTACCCTTTGGATACCATAGGACTACATTGGTTGTACCTTTCAAATATTTCATAATTCTTTTTACTGCTACAAGATGCGATTCTTTAGGATCCGCCTGAAATCTTGCACACAAACATACACTAAGGTGTGACCATTATCTCTTTTAACAAATAATGTTTTATCGAGTAAATATATTTTTAGTAACATGTATATGAGATTTATTTTGAGTACTTCTTTCTTTATAATGATGATCCTTTTTCATAATTATAATCTTTTCTTGATTGGATTGATTACTTGCTTTAACAAAAGTGGTCTTATTCAAGCTTGATTTATCAAATTTTGAATATCGAAGACCACTTTTGTCAGTTGAGTATCTTTGCATATTTAAAACATTTTCCAATCCTATTTGTCCCTTTTCGTATCGTTTAATTACCCTATTTAATTGAACAATTTTAAAGGAGAGGGAATCACATTTATTGAATGTAAAATTCTGTTTTAGTTTTTCAGAATTCTTTTTCATAATGTCAACTTTTTCTTGAAGACTTAAGATTTATTCTACAATTAATTCACTATTAGTTTTATTATGATGAGGGGAGTCTATGTTACTAACCTCTTCTTCATCATCTGATTGTTGCAATGCCATTAATGCAACATTAGCGCATTCTTCACTTTCTATTTCTGAAGATGAACTTACTTCGTTGTCTTCCCAAGCTATGTATGCCTTCTTGAAGTCTTTCTTTTTTATGGCATTCTTCTTAACAAGGTTTGGACAATCTGCCTTAATATGTCCTTGCTTTCTGCATTCAAAGCTAGTGAAGTTTTGATTTGAAGTAGAACTATCTTTCTTTCTGAAACTTTTCTTTTTGAAAGTTCTGTCATTTTTAAGAAACATACCAAATTTCCTAACAAGGAAAGTAATGTTTTCATCTTCATCTCAATTGTCGTCTTTGATTTATTCTCTTGATTCGGTCTTTACATCAATGTTTTTGGTATTCTTTTCTTGACTTTCATTTTATTCTAACTTTCCAAGTTTGATTTCTTGTTCTTGAAGTTTTCCAAATAGTGCAGAAAGAGACATTTTGGATAGGCTTTTTTTTCGGAGATTGTTGTCACTTTTGGTTGTCAGGCCTTTGTTAATGATCTTAATACTTTTAGATTTAATTCATCATTGGTGAAGATTTTTTCGAGTGCTGACAAGTGGTTGGTTAAGTGGAAGAACCATTTATGTAAATCTAAAATAGATTCTTCGGGCTACATTCTAAATAACTCATATTCTTATGATAGTGTATTGAGTTTAGATCTTTTTACCTCAATGGTGCCTTCATGAGTTACTTCCAACGTATCCCATATTTCTTTGGCTATTTTACAGTAAGATATACGGAAAAATTCATTCATTTCTAGTGCTAATTGTAGCATATTTTTAGCCTTCTTATCGAACATCACTTTTCATTTATCCTCATTAGTCCAATAATTTTTTTATCTTTATTTCTTCTTTGTTGTTGATGACTGTTTTTGGAATGTGAGGAACATTTTCAATTTCATCTCATATGTCGCCTCCTTGTGCTTCAAGATATGCTTGCATACGTATCTTCCAAAAATCGTAGTGCTCTCTAACAAAGCATGGTGGTTTGTTACTACTACCACCGTCTCTGAATACAGGTTGTGCGTAAGCCATGAGTAATGATCGAGGAGTAAATCACCTTAAGTTGTTCTAATGCCAATTGTGAGTACAGAGGTACGCCTAAGAGGGAGGTGAATTAGGTGTTAGGAGATTTTCTTGTTTTCAACGATATGGTAGTTGAATTTTCTGTTTAAGATAGTAGCTGATAATAACTAAATGCAGTAAGTAAAAGTACATAATAGAATTATCCTAGTTCCCCTTATAACCAAGGGTACATTCAGTCCTCTTGCACACCACAAGAGATTAATCACGTTATTGTCAGAAAATGTACAACTCCTACCCTGGGATTTCTGCTACAAACTTCTAACAATACTTCTAAGATAGCACACTACTATCTTAGATTAAGCTACTTTAAGAAATTACTACTTTCTTTTACAAGTGATACAATATGATTTTTAATAAGGATAAAGGAGAGGTATAATGATTTCAATCCAATAATACTTCAAGTACTTTGAGAACCTTTCTAAATGATATGAAAATGAAATGCAAGTACTTTGTAAAAAATCAGAATTTGTTCAAAGTTATTCAAAGTATTGATTCAAGGATTGTGTAGTGTTTGATATAAAGTTATGGTGTATTTATACTCCATAAACCTCTCTTCAGATTCATGGCCAATGATCCAAAAGGTTTGATGAATAAATACAATGATCTCGAGCCATTTCATATCTAAAAAATTGTATTGCTTTCAGTTGTATACGAATACAGGATGTGTATATTCGAATACACCTATTTGTAACGTTCAGATTTATTCAAAATTTACACCTAGTATTCGAATATACCTTTCATGTAGTCAAATACAGATTCGTGAAATTTGCCATTGACTTACTTTGTATTCGACTACATCCGTTCGTAGTTGAATACAAATTCGTAAAATTTGCCACTGACTTGCTTTGTATTCGACTACAATAAGTTGTATTCAAATACACATTTGTAATTTGTCAAAAATATTAGTTTTAAAACTTTGTTAATGTAATTTTGACTTTTGAAAATACTTTATATGCATATGTAAATATGAATGGTTCTCTTGTATTTGAGGTATTGGTTGTATTGTTTACCTTTACATTTAAACATCTAATATGTTTGGATTTAAACCTTATTAATGAAGATATTTAAACTTCTTTTTGAGCTTGTTGCTTTGATCATAATTGTTGATCTTTGTCTTCCTTAAAAACATGTAGTTTACGAGATTCTTGTTTGATTCTTTATGAGTGAAGCCTAAATCAAAATTAATATCTCAATATTGATTTGTCGATATTTTGTTGTTTGTAACATTGACTTCCTCTTTCTCCCTAGCTAGTTGTAACTCAACAAATTTGCTTTTCTAATTAAAACCCTCACACACATGTTGGTTCATTAATTCTTAATTACCATTAGTAGGTTCACTCTTAGACTTTGGAGCATGAGTAAGTTTTTTAGCACTATCTCCTAATCTACCGATTTAATTTTTTTACTTAATTGTTTTCTTTAAAGAAATCATACCCTTATTTTGCAATCTCCACAAAACAGTACTAGAAAAATCTATTTTACCGATGGTATTTAGAGACAAAATTTTGTCCATCACGAATGAAGACTGAATTGGAGACGGAAAACAATTTGTTGAGACGGATGTAAAAAGCTTTATGTTTGAGAAAAAAGTTAGAGACAAAATAACTCATCACAAAGTTAGTATGTCTCTAAATCTGTTTCAAAATATGTTTCTAATAAGTCACAACTGCGCTCTAAAAAAAAATTATAGAGACAAAACGTAGAGATGGAACAATAGTGTCTCAAATGTTGTCCGTCTCTAAATTCCAAAAAATTTCACAAAAAATTCCCTCCAACTATAAAGAAGTTTCCCTTCCTTTAAAATTTTCTCCAACCCTCCTGATTCAGTAATTATTATTATTATTATTATTATTATTATTATTATTATTATTATTTTTATTATTGTTATTATTATTGTTATTATCATTATCATTATTATTATTATTTAGAAAAACAAAAAAAAAATCCAATTAATATGTTAAGATCCTCCAACAAACACGGTTTGCATTTTCTCCACCCCTCCACATTCAGTAAGCCATTGCTCAAATTTTCTTCCTAAACCCTAAATGCACATTTTTCTTCCTGAACCCAAAATCTCGTCTAGCTTCCAATCGATTGGTGTTGTTGATTTACGTCCACTATCTCTCCACCGTGGGTGTTGTTGGGTTACATTATTTCTCTATTTTCTGCATTGAAAACTTAAGGTACGTTACTGTCATACAGCATTCATTTCTTTGCATTACTTTTTTTCTTTATTTATCCCTCTAAAGCTTCAATATATTTTAGATTCAAATTCAATTTTGTCATATTCCTCTTTTACCCTTTTTGTTGAGTCCCTAAAGTATATTTCTGACTCTTAGCATTTGATTCCTTTGTGAAAATTTTAACCTTCAATAATTTCTTAGATAATTTTGTTTAGTTTAATAGCTTTTTCATTCCACAATGAGTAGTTTATTTTTTACAAGATTTATGATGTATTTCTTCTATTAAAATTTTATATATTAAAATTGCATTTTTTGTGCTCTTATTTTAAGTTTGTTTGAAGTCTATTAGATTGTTATTTAGTAGTTTATTTTTCATTGTACTCTAGTTTGGTTAAGTTTTATTTGTTCTAATAATTTGAAATTTAAAGTTTGTTGTGGGTTATGTTTTTCGTATGATGCATTTTGAAATTTAGCTCAATGTCACTCTCAATCATGATTTGTTGAAGCCTTGTAATATTTTATTGCTAAAGAAGGAAGAAAATTTTGTTCTTTTTTTTGAATGATACCCTTAGTATACTTTCAATTAATTTTATATATTTGATTTATAAAAAAATGTTACAGTTTTATAAATATAAAAAAATTATAAAACATTTTCTGTTTGTTATGTTTTGATTCAAAAGGTGTAATCTACTAAAGTTTTATGATTGAATAATGACTTTTTCTTACCCAAAGGCTGAATAACGTTTACCTCTAAAATTTGGTTGATGTTTGTGTTATATGAGCATGTTCGTCTTCTCCTATTTGACTGAATGAAGATTTTAATTTGTATTGAATTGAATTTTTATAAGCTTTTTAGTTAAGTTTGTGATTTCTACAGATTTATACCAAAATTTTTGTAACCATTTTTAAAACAAGCTCTGTTTTTCCATTGGTAGTATTTTCATATGATTTGTGTGGTGTTGAGATGAAAAATAGACAATTTCTTAAGGTTTATATTTAAAGTTTGGGCTTAAAAACTTTAGGTATTATGAATCCAATTATATCAAATTTTTTAATTATATATTTTTGTTAAAAGCTAGCAACAATAGACAAACCTGAGATGTATAAATTATTATATTATAGTGCAATTTTTAATTTTTAATTTACTTATATTCATGGTTGTAAGACAATTATAACTTCCTATTATGATTATGTGTTTTAAATTATATTTTTTTCAAAATTATATTTCTTGATTTGTTCAGATATTTTAATGTTTTTTGGATTTGTTCTTTATGTTTTATTTTAATACTAAAGACATCTTTTTTATAGGCAAAATACAATTGGCTTAAGAAGGATGAAGTAAATATAAAAAAAACATTACCAATAGGGGATCTTTGGTCTTAAAAAATATTTTGTTCAAGGTGTGTAATGGTGAGGATATAGGTGATTGAATTGGGGAAGAAAATTTAGAACAATTGAAAGCTCAATGGCAAACAAAGACATGGCAAAATATTTCTATGATTAGTAAGCAAAATAGGCAATCTCAAGTTGGACACAATGTTCATAGTGGACGATCCATAACTGTGAGAGAACATGTCATAAAAATGGTTAGTAATCATATTTATACTAACATAATCTACTTGTTGGAGTGACAATTTAATCATATTTATACAAATATAATGATTGTTGGTTACTTTTTTAGAGGGTGGAATTGAATAGAGAATCAACCAATTTTGAGGTTTACGAGCGAATTCATAGGCCAAAAGGGAATCCAGATGAGTGGTTTAATGAAAAACGAGCTAAGATAGTTGTATGTATATACCATCCTTAAAGTAATATTTTTATCAAATATAAATATATATTTATACTAATGATAACTAATTTTTTTAGGAAATGTACCAAACTCTAATATTCGAGAAACAATCTCATAATGGCGGGGGTAGTAATCAATTGTTTGATAATAGTATATACATAGAAGTTGTTGGAGACATTAACAAGAAGGGGCACATATTTGGATTAGGATCTCAAGCTGCAACTATCAAAGCATTCATAAAATCATCGTCTACAGTTTTTGATGTATCATCAGAAAAATTTGCTGCTATAGAAGCTAAGATTGAAGCTTTAACAATTGAACTTCAACAAAATAATCTTGAACAAGAAATGTTTAAAAAAAAGATGGCACATAGGGAGCGAATTTTTATGAGTATTGTGCCTCGTTGTAATCAAAATTCTACACTTCAATCGGAAGAAGAATGTGATCATTTAAATGAAGAGATGGGTGATAATATGGATGATAACCTTATGCGCTGCTTACTTCCATTTAGATATTTTGTTAAATCAAATATTATTTGTTATGTTTTGATCAAATTTAAAGATCGATTCCATGTAGTATAGTGTTAATTTTTTTGAGTGAAAGAGTTATATGAACTTTTATGACATTGTTGTTAAATTGGTGTGGATCTAAATAATTTTTGAAGGAATTTAGTGTCACATATATATATATATATATATATATATTAATTATGGAATTCAATATTTGAAAATTGATACTTCAATATTCAGGTAGAAAATAATTTTAGATGGATTTGTGAGAGATTAATAAAAAAATTGTTCATATATTAGAGACGGAATATACATTTGTCTCAATAGAGACGAAATGCGATAAGGTAGAAACTGACAAAATTAAATCTTATTGAAGACGATAGTGATATACCCTTATCTGATAGAGACGGGCATACTCCTTCTTTGATTAAACACAATTGATAAGATCCGTCTCTAATATCTTAGAGACGTGAAAACTAATTACGGAAACATGTCCGTCTCTATAATATTTAGCGACGAAATTTATTAAATTTAGAGATAAATTGTATCGATCTCCATTTCCGTTTTATGTAGTAGTAAAAAAACAAGAAAAATTGAAAACATAGCTTATAGATTCATCAAATGATATAGGAATTCTTACTTCAACTGCAATAGAAAATAGAATTTGAGATGCCAATATTCTCGTGAAAGCTCTAAAATTCTAACACAATAAGTATGAGTTTGTTTTTGCATGTTAGAATTAAAATTTGAGGTCTAGCATAAAAGATGTATAAATATCTAGTTTCAAAGACGAAGATATATGAGACAAAACCCTTCTAAGATATTTTTCTTAAAGATATATAAATGAAACGCATAATATCCTTTACTAAGAGAGATCAAAGGCCTAGAGTTTAATTTCAAATTGAAGACAACTTTCGCATACAATTTAAAAACTTTTAAAGGACTATCACCCTTGAATTGAACCAAATGCTTGAAGATAACTGTTGTAAGCTTCTATTCCATGTGTATTTCTCTTTCTATATTATTATTTCTAAAACATCTCTTTTAATTAATGGTTTTGGCAGGAAATAGGCACATCTAAATGTGAACGTGCAACAACACCCAACATATATGGAAGTGTATCATTCATACACACAAAAGAATGAACTACACCCGCAAGAATTGTAAATAAATATGTATGTTGTGAACGTACAAAATTTGTAGATAGATTTAGTTACTTTCATTGTGATGCCGTGTTGGTTAACTTTAGTTATTTATTTTGAGATTATTATGATCAATTTCGAGATAACGTAAAGTTCGAGGTTTAGATTCTAGTTTTGTTTGATTTGTTATTTCGTGTTTTTATGTCTCTTTTATTTTAAATTTTTTATTTGGAGCGATATTTTCCATTTACTTTATTTTTTTTTTCAATAAAAATTTCCAATATAAAGAGTGTCATATTCATATATGACAAAATAAAAAATAAAAAATAAAAGTGCATGGTTAATTATATCCGCCTTCGACTATTCTCCTCTTCACTAAGGGATAAAGCCAAAGTTTGTGTCTTGAGTTATTACTTGTGATCAATCAAAAAATAAATTTATGAAAATAACTTTCTCTTCTTCGAAGACTGTCCACAATATATCTCAAATAATATGTGTCATTTGAAAAGAAAGAGAATCTCTAACAAAAGTTTTTCATCCATTGACTTAAATGAAGTGTTTGAATCTTGTCCATATTATGGTCTCGAGAAATAGCTCATTTCCCACACAAAGAAGCATATAGTGATATTGGAAGTGTGACTACAATGAAAATTACATTAATTTTTCTTTGAAAATATACCTTTAATTATATTACTTTTATTATTTATTTATAATTTTTAACCTTCAACGAAAATATTAGTTAGTTATCTCTCGTGAAGAGTAAACTTAGTATTAACACTAAAATTTTACCTCCATTGTTTTGTCAGATAAATAATGTTTCATCACTAATACACTTATGGAATTCTTCACTTATACTGCGTGTGAAGTTTTGTTATGGCAAGAGTGGTTGGAAAACAAAATGGAATTGTAGTTATTATTACGAGATCATGTTGGGCGTGCTTGTTATAGACTTTTAAAAATGTGAATAAAATGTGAATGATAGGGAGTTAATTTTTAAGTTAGCATCTAATCAAATTTTGCTCTTAATACGGAATAATGGATTAAATTTAACTAGTATTGATTGTTTAAATGGTTTATAAAATAATCATATATTTAAATAAATCAGTTATTTAAATTTAATTTTAAAATTAATTTAATTATTTTAAAACTTTTTTAATTTTAATTAATATTATTTTTTTGAAAATTCTAAATTTGTTTCTTCGAAAGAAAATCAAATACAAAACCATTTTTTTTTTTAAATCGAAAGTAACTTTTTCTCGATAAATATTTTTTATCAGGAACA
>JBBPBT010000013.1:1464961-1494383 GCA_037974875.1 Cicer bijugum
GAAATTTTTTATTTTAAATTCAATGAGACACTTATATAATATCAATGACGCGCTTCTCATTCAACGACATAATTATTTATATAAATAGTAAATTAAACTACTGAACTCTTAATGAGAATACAAATCTCAATTATATATGTTAGATCAATGGAAGCGCGTGAACATCATTAGAGTATTTTGAATCTAGTGAGTTCTATTGATAATTTGAATTTCGTTTATATATGTTGAGGTTGTGAGTATACACAAATTTTAAATGCTTGAAAATGGTTATTTTTATAATGTTATATACTCTTAGGTGCACTATAACACACGACACATTCTAAGAGACATTTAAATTTAATCTCATTGTATTATACTGGGATATATAAACATTATTTTAATCTCAACAATCATTAGGAAAATGAATAATAATAGTTAGGTATAATGTTATATTGTGCTTTTATTTTAATTATATTGCACATTTTGTGAGATTATAAATATACAAATACAAATGTAATGTTACTTCTTATCAAATATGACATTGTGATGATAAGATACTTATAGATTATATGATCATATATCTTTGTTTACTATTGAGATTCTTATGGCCACATTAATCAATATTATTGTTTCTTACTCATATATTTTTAATTGAATGTTAAATGTTGTGATACATTGATTTTGATTATTTTTGAAATGAGTGTTCAAAAATCTAATAACTAAACCTACTAGTAGAAAATTACCTTTTAAAATTATCAGTTTCGTGTCTGAATTAACAACAAACGATTTAATAAATAAGTTATTTTTTAAGTCGGTTAAGTTGAACCGACTTAGCAGAGCGTCGTCCTTTTAAGTCGGTTCAACTTAATCGACTTAAACATTCGTGTTTATTAAGTCGTTTGCTGTTAACTCGGACACAGAACTGACTTAAAATGTACATTTTAACCGACTTAACAGAGTTTCATGCTTTTAACTCATCTTTTTAAGTCGGTTCTTTTGATCAACAGACTTAATAGATAGAGTTAAAATATTTTTTTTTATAATAATTTTATCATTTTTTTTATGCTCCTACTCCATACATACATAAATACAATATTTTCTATTAAATTTCAAATTAAAATTTTGTACTTTTAACCACAATTTTATATAGCTATACAATAGCCAAAATATACCGTAATAGAAGTTCATACAAAATATAGAGTACAAAGAATGTCTATCATTTTTTATTACTCTTGACAAGATGAAAAATCATTTAGATGTCAATTAATAAAATTACAAAATCAGATTTAGCAATATTCAATAGATATATATATATATATATATATATATATATATATATATATATATATATTCAAGCACCATCATTTTCTTCAATTAATTCCAAAATAAAATCCACACAACGTTCTTGAACTTCTTTAATTTGATCCGAATGAAATGATCTCGAGTCGTCAAATATCTGGAAAAAAAAACTCAATCAATAACAACATATAATTTTTTATCATAAGAACATACAAAAACACAATCAATAACAACTTTTAAGAAATTTACGTACTTGCATCCATGAATCAACAATACCAGCTGTTACAATGTTCAACATATGTAACATGACATAATAGCCACACTCATAATTTGAAGCTTGTCTTTGACTCTAAAGTTGAAATAAAAAAAAATGTTAAATGCATAAATTTTTAATAATATTATAAATAAAGTTTTTATTTTTAAACAACTTACAATAGGAAAACTCCATGTTATCTTCGGTTTAACTCTTAAACTTAGCAACTTATAATAACCTTCGAAAGCTCTACAAAATAAAAATAATTATTGAAATTGTGTTATAAAATATATTACAATACTTATGAACAATATAAATAAATTAAATACCTACAAATCAACAATTTGACATATTTTTTTATCTGGCTTCCTTCCCAATAAACATATAAAGACTATATTGCGCTCCTTAGGATTGATAATAAGCAATTGCCAATGACGACTACAATACACAATTAAATATATGTTATATTCAATAGTAATTTTGTTGCAAATTGTTTATTGTATCAAATGGTCTATGTGAATTAATTAATTGATTAATCTTAACATATACTAACGTTTTAGTTTTAATTGATTTTATGTTGCGCATCTCAAACGGTTGTATGAAAATATCCATTGCAATATTTTATCAGATAAAAATACAAGTGAATCTAGAGAAATATCTAAGATTCAAATATCAACGGCTTTAACTAATTAATCACTATAATCATGTTCATCAGACTTAATTATTGTTGGTTTAAGACAGTAGTTGCAGGAATGTCATTCTGTTAGGTGTTTTAAACAACCAACTCACTGCAAAATTGTTTTGTAGAATATTATTGTTATTGTATAATTTTTAATTATTTTATTGAAGAGTGTTTTTCAGCTAAAAAATAAAAGGGCAAACTTAATTGATTTAGATTAAACAAAAGAAAGTTGCAATCCCTCCATTCTAAAACAAACTCACCCTAAAAATATTTATGTCTAATGTCTTTAATACATAAAATAAAATACTAAGTTTATAAGTTTACACCTTACTATCTATATGTTTTCTATTCAAAATACTACTGTTTTGCTCCCTATTATGTCCACACACAAATTCTAAACAACCTTTTAACCTTAAGTCGGTTATGTATATAACCACATTAAATAAGTTTTAAATATTTATAAAATTGCCATTGCCTCATTTTATTAAATGAAATTTTATCTTTAAGTCGGTTATCAATATAACCGCGTTAAATAAGTTTTAAACACGTGGAATATGATGAGATATATTAATTTTTTTAATTTTATTTTTACCGTATTTCTTGTAGGTTGTCAATCTAACCGTGTTAATAGTGTTTCATATATTTACAAAATTGTCACCGCCTCATTTTGTTAACTTGTTTATATGGGCAACCGACTTAAATATACCTCTGCTTCATTTGTTAAGTCTGGTGGCATATAACCGACTTAAATCTGCTGAATTAAAAACTCAATTTTTTACTAGTGACCCCTCTCTATCTCCCTCTCTCTCTCATGATTTTTCATTATTATCTTCATCCTC
Source organism: Cicer bijugum (assembly GCA_037974875.1). NCBI lineage: Eukaryota > Viridiplantae > Streptophyta > Magnoliopsida > Fabales > Fabaceae > Cicer > Cicer bijugum. Next base: position 1,468,014 of record JBBPBT010000013.1, read on the forward strand.
AATGATTATGATTTGTTAGTTCTTAACTGTAAATTAGTTCAATTCAATTCCATTTAAGATTGGTTTTGTCCACCTCCATGAGCTATGTCTATATTTAATTATTATTTCTAGATTTACATGAATTATGAATTATGTCTATATATGTAACTATTATTTCTAGACTTACATGTGGATTATAGATTATGTCTATATGTAATAATTATTTCTATATTTACATGGGTTATAGATTATGGTAAAGCATGATATTGATTAAGTCTTATAATATTTTAAATTAGTGAAGGTTTGTTATAATATTTTTAGATATTCGGGCCATTATTAATAACATATTTTTGAGAACTTAAATATATTAATCTAAATTCAACATGTAAGTATTTGACATTTATAAATTTATAGGTTTTAGAATTTTTGGGTTTCAGTATATTGTATATTAGTTTCTTGGTTTTTATGTTTTTTTTATTGCTAGGTTCTAAAATGTTTGGGTATGTTGAGAGAGAATTGAACTTGTATTGCTACTAGAGAGGATAATTAAATTCAGACTTAATGCACAATCGTAAAAAAATAATTAAAATAGGTAGGGTAAAAACCTACATTATGGGTATGGGCACGAAGACGAGTAATTACGCGCAAAATTAAACGGGTATGTGTGCGAGTACGGATACTATAGTACCCACCCAGCTCCGCACCCACACTTATATAAATATATTATTTATTTATTTATTTATTTATTATAATGTTTAGTTTAATTAATTGTTTTCTTTTTATGTTTTAACATATATTAATATCATTAGACCACTGCAATATTTATAATTGAAAGATAAACGTTTGCAAATTTTTTAAGAATTTGATTATGATGAATATGAAAATAATTATGACTTTATAACTAAGAATTATGTCTTATTAATCGCGACTTTATAATTATATTTGCAATTTCTCATCAATTGTTTTTACAAATCTCGAATAATATTGTTGTAGGACTTGCAACTTCATAAAATATTATTATGAATATTAGAATGTGTATTGTAGCGAGTGTTCATTTGAAATGTTTTGAGTTAAAAAATATTTTGGTTTATAATACTTTATGATTGTATTTAAAATAGTTGAATAATTTTTAAATTTAATCACAACAATATCATTAAATTTTTGACCTATTTTAGTTAAAGCTTGAGTAATGAGTATGGGTACAGGCACTTAGGTACCTAGAGGATAAGGGTATGTGTATTAAAATTGATACCCAAGTGGATACAGGCACATGTATGGGTATTATTTTAAACCGCGGGTATGAAGACGGGTACTATAGTACCCTACCCAAACCGTATCCATTGTCATCTCTAATTGCTGCACATATATGAAAATAGTGCAAGGCAGGGAAATTGAGGGTTATTTTCCTTCTCCCTTTCCCTTTCCATTTTCCAAATTTTTATCTGCAAAGTAAAATATTTATTCTATTAACATTCACTTTCCTCATTAATTTGGTTCGTATCATATTTCTTGTGTGCATTAAGTTCTTACTAATCACTATCTCCAAATAAAATCCACAAATTTTATTAATATTATTATAAGTTTTAATATTATTATAAATATTTGTATTACTATTGCTATTATTATTACAAAAAGAAAAAAAAATATGTGTTTTATTGGACTTAGTTCATGTAAAAGAAACAAAAAAACATTTTGAAATCCTGAATAAAAAAATGGAATAGTGTCGTGTCTAGCAAAAGAAAAAAAGTAGAAAAAGTGTGACGACAAGGAACAAGAAGAAGGGAAAGAAAATTGGATTTCGATGGTAGCAAGTGTGTAGCAAAATTGCTCTACTTGATCTACAATTTTAGAATGTTATTTCTACCACTAAGTTTGTTATTTTAATATATAGTTTTAATAGTTTTACCTTCTTCGAGAGTTAATTTAAAATAGTCAGTTTAGTGGAAGGTTGTTTGTTATTTGTTTGGTTTCCGCCCTTTGATGATGACAATTGTTGATTGATGTTCCCAAACATTACTAGGAAGACTCTAGTGTATCCATTAAAAATCGTGTTTGTCTCATTTAATTTTTTTTTCTCCAATTATTATTGCGCTATAGAATTGTATTTTCTATTTGGTCATTTATCTGCAAAGGTAGGAGAAAAATATTTTGCATTATTTAGAGAGTTATCTCTGGTTTTTCTCAACAAAGCGATATAAAAACTTGATTATTTGGCTTGTGCATTTAAATGGAGGAGAAAAATAACGGTCTGAATATGATTAAGCTCAGCTCTTCTAATTAGACACTTTGGAAAACTCTCTTGGAAGACATGCTATACAATAAAGATTTGTATGATCTATTGAGGATGACACTGCTATATCTACCACTGACTTGAAGAAGATGAATAGAAAAACAACCTTGATCAGAAAGTGGTTGGATCTGAGTGTATATCCACATGTTAGAATTGAAATAGATGCTAACAAAATATGGAGAAATTAAAAGAATTGTATGAATGGAATAATGTGCTAAATAAAACATTATTGATTCAGAAGCTAATAATCATGAAATACAACAATGGGAATTCAATGACAAAGAATCAGTTGATAACAACATATATAAAATTAGATGATGAGTTGCAAGTGTTGTTATTGTTGAGTTCCTTGCCTGATAATTGGAAAGTCCTTGTTGTGACAGTGACCACTTCACTTTGAGTTGAAAGTTGAAAGTGTCAATAGTTAAATACAACATATTGAAGGAGGAAGCTCGAAGAAAGGAACATGGTTTCACTTATTCTTCCTCAAAGTTAGAAGCACTAGTTACATAGTTATGGGAGAAAAGTCAATCTAGGCACTTCCACAAATGCGACAACTCTGAAAGTCATAACAAGTCAAGCAGCAAGTCGATGACTAGAAAATAAGTGATATAGTAAAACTATGGCAAAGTAGGTCACATAAAGAGAAATTTCAAGTTCTTTAAGAGAGATCAATCAAGGGAAGGAGATGAAGAAAAAGAGAAGAAAAATGATAATGATACCACAACAGTTGCATCAGTTAGTAATGTCTACATTGTTTGTGATGATAATTGTATAAACCTTACATGTTAGGATTCAACTTGGATTATTGATTCGGGTGCCTCATATCATGTTACTCCTAGGCGTGATTTCTTTCCATCCTACAATGTTGGTAATTTTGGCATGGTAAAAATGGGAGATAAAGATGTATGTAAAATTATCGGTATAAGAGATGTTTGGGTTGAAACTGGGATTGGTTGCAAGCTTCAATTGAAGAATGTTAGACATGTTCTTGATATTCGTATGAATTTAATTTCGGTGAAAAGCCGTGGATATTGAGGGTTATCACACCTACTTTGATGGTGGTGGTATATATAAAATCACTAAAGGATCTATAATGGTTGCAATTGAGTAAAGTTCTACTTCTCTCTATAAGATGCCTAAAAAGCATTATAAAGAAGAAGTGAATGCAATTGAAAATGCCTATTATAAGTTATGGTATATGTGCCTTGGTCACTTGAGTGAGAAAAAACTCAACATACTTGCAAAGAAAATTTTTCTTCGTATGAAAGGTACGTCCCTAAAAACTTCCACTCATTGTTTTGTTGGAAAACAACATAGAGTTTCTTTTCATAATATTGGTCCTTATATGAGGCAAAATATTATTGATTTAGTTCATATTGATGTTTGTATGATGGGTAGTAAATCTCTTGGTGGTGCATCATATTTTGTTACTTTTATTGACGACCACTCTAGAAAAGTGTGGGTATTTCCTTTGAAATATAAAGACCAAGTACTTAGAGTCCTTAAGCATTTCCATGCAATTGTTGAAAGAGAAAAATGAAGAAAAATGAAACGTGTTCGGTCAAATAACGATGGTGAATACAAAGGTCCATTTGAGGAATATTGTAGAGAACTTGGAATCAGGCTAGCGAAAACAGTTCCAAAGACACATCAGCATAATGGTGTTACAGAGAGAATGAATTGTATGATTAATGACATAGTCAGATGTATGCTATCTCAAATGAAAATTGTTGTGGATTTGATCAATCTTTCTCCTATAATTTCTCTTGATGGCAATGTTCCAAATAAAGTGTGGACAGGGAAATATGTCTCTTATTGTCATTTGAGAGTGTTTGGCTGCAAATGTTTAATTAATGTTCAAAGAGATGAAAGGTCCAAGCTTGATAGTAAATCCAAATAGTGTATGTTCGTCGGTAATGGTGGTGAATAATTTGGTTGTAGATTCTGGGATCCGGTTGACTAGAAAATTATCAGAAGTTGAAATGTGATATTTCTTGAAGATGAGACTATTGAACATTTCGATAAAGCTGAGAAATAGAAATTAAATTCCATAAGTTATATTGATGTTACACCTAAAACCACTGCATAAATTTTTGTTGACGGAGGAGATATACAAGTAGATATGGAGAATGTAATTGATGGCCATGTACCTAGCTATGATGACCAGATTCCAGTTAAGCCACTAGTTGAATATGAGTTGAGAAAATCTACTAGAGAATGTCAACCTTCTCAGAGATAGCCTCCACATGAGTATAAGATGATCACTGATAATGAAGAGAAAAAGTATTACCAAGAGGCTATTACAAATGTTGATAAAGTAACGTAGTTGAAGGACATGCAAGAATAGATGAATTCCTTGCATGAGAATCACACATTTGAGTTGGTAAAGGCAGAAAAGAATAGTTCTCAACCAAGATACAAAGCAAGATTGGTTGTGGAAGATTTTAATCAGAGAAAAGATATTGACTTTGATTTTTTTTTTTCACATATGGTGAAGATGTCCTCTATTCAAGTTGTGTTTGAAGGTGCAAACACAAAAAGGAAGGTTGAATTGTGTTTGAAAAAGTTGACAACTTTTTACTAATTTGATGAAGGTTGATTTTGTGAATTACTTGGAGTAGAAGCAATCAACTTTAGAGGGAACTAACCACCTTGACCCTACAATCCCTGATTGAAGAAGGAACTAACCACCTTGACCTTGCAAGCCAAGTCTTCTTCTAACAACCCCATATTGAAGAAGGAACTAAACCACTATCGGGTTGGATACAAAATATTGGAACTTCAGTAGTTGCTTCTAAGTAAACTAATAATAATAATAATAATAATAATAACTCTCACACTCTAAGAAAATAACACCCATAAAATATTTCTAACTAAAACATATATTTCTTTCTTTATACTCCAAGGTGAATTTGTAATTGTGAGCTAGTGAGTTCCTCTACTATTTTCTACTTTTCGTTGCATTTCTTCTTCAGCCTTGAGTGTCTTATTAAAGTGAAAATTTGGGATTCAATTTAATCATTCTTTAATTCTACATTGTATATTGTTTAGACTGAGTTTATAAATTCTTCTAATTGATTCTATTTCTATTTTGTTTAGATTGCGTTTGTAAATTCTTCAAATTAATTATGTTTATATTTTTTTGCCGAGAAATCTTGTTCAAATCTTGTTTTAAATCTTAATTAAATCTTCTTCAAGTATTGATTATATATTCTTCAAATCTTGATCAAATCTTCTTCAAATCATAATTAAATATTATTCATATTTTGATCAAATCTTCTTCAAATCTTGATCATATTTTCTTTTTAACTTGTTCAAAGATTCTCTTCAATTACAAATTTGAATAAAATCTTATTTTAGATTTTCATCAATTATAATTTTGAATCAAATCTCATTTTTGATTTTCTTCAAAAACTTGAATCTTCTTTCGTACTCTTTGAAGTAGAATATATTATTCTCATAAAAATACTTTTGTTAACATTAAAACTCTAAATGTAACACCAACTTGGTTCCAACAGTTTTGGGTTAGCAATTAATTTGAATCTAGAAGTTGAACTACTCGATGTGAAAACTGCATTCTTTCATTGCGATTTGGAGGAAGAAATCTATATGGAGCAACTAGAGGGTTTCGAAGTCAAAGGTAAGTAGCAGCTTGTGTGTAAATTAAAAAAAATTGTATGAGGTCAAGCAAACACCTCGATAATGGTACAAGAAATTTGATTCTTTCATGAAGAAACATGGATACGGTAAAACTACTTTGACCACTGTATCTTTATCGAGAATTTCTCTAATGGGGATTATATTATTCTCTTGTTATATGTGGATGACATGTTTACTGTTGGTCATGACGCAAAGAAGATTCAATCTCTAAAAAATGATTTGAACAAATCTTTTGCAGTGAAAGAATTGAGTTCTGCAAAGCAAATTCTGGGCATGAGAATTACACATGACAGAAAGAATAATAAATTGTGTTTGTCTCAACACAATTATGTTGAAAAGGTGTTAGAGAGGTTTAACAGGAGTAATTGCAAACCTATTATTCCACTTGCTACTCATTTCAAATTTTATTTTGATCAATGTCCTACAAGTGAGAAAGACAGAGAAGATATGAAGAAGGTTCCTTATACATCTGCAGTTGGAAGTTTGGTGTATGCTACACTATGCACAAGGTCAAATATTGCTCATGTAGTTGAAGTTGTTGAAGTAGCAATGTCAATTTATAAGGAAGGGGGTTTGAATTGTAAATTCGCCTATTCAAAAATTTTTCTCTTCAAAACTTGAGAAAATAACTCAAGATTGATCTTGGATGTAAAAACAAAAAACAAAGAACATTGTTGGTTCTGGAAACAGAAAATGGAGAACATTCTTGGTTAGTTAAAATCAACAGTTTAGCTTATCTATTTAATTTGATAACCAAAAGGATTGAAAGTAAATATAGATAAAGTAAATATAGATAAGGGAAGAGATATCACACACTGATATATCCTATATCACTCAACTCGGGCTACGTCCATTCCTCACAATTGTGAGATTTTCCATTAAGTGTTCAAACGAAGAATGTTCTTGGTTTTACAACGTTCTTGGTTTTACTTAGTCAGGTCAACCTTGATCTGTTACAACAATTCCTTTCCACCCATGAAGGGATTCAATCAGGTCACCTATCCATCTTGAGAGAGGATTTGATAGTTCAACTTTTAACCACAAAATGATTTTCTACAAACTACTCAAACTATAAACAACCTTTATAGTCTTAAGTTTACTCAATAATGATATGAAGATATTGTCAGAATCTGAGTATGCTCAACTCGTGTTTGAGAATAGATTCTTGATGAAAGAATTTAGTGGAATGATTATGATATTTGAAGAGAAAACACAACTAAATTTTTTGCAATTTGAGAAGCTTTCAAGCAAGTGTTTGTAAGTGATGGATTTTCTTAGCACTTGAAGTTCTGATCTTTCCTTGAGGCTGAGCTTCCTTTTATATACTTCAAGGAGGTTGATGACAACTATTTTGACCATTGGAAAGTGTTTAGCTATCATGTTTCTGATTTGACCAAAGATCAAACTTTTTTAAAACATGAATGTTCTTGATTTGAACATTTTGCATTTTTGCTTATGTGATAATAATGTCTGATCTATAGCTTCCCATTCTTGACTTTGATGTTACTTTTATTATGCACACAAACATCTCAGGGATATGCTTAATGTATTTAGATTAAGACTGCCTTTTGATTCGTGCAAAATAGACTGGAGAATGATGTACTTATGTTGGGGAATGATTGTTAATATGATGGAGAATGATGTTATCATTCTGGCGACCGATGTTACCATACTGGAGACTGTTGTTATCATTATGGATACTGTTGTTAACATGCTGAGAATGACGTCCGCATGCTAGAGATTAAGTGTAACATGCTTCAGAATATTTATCATTTTGGAGATTGATGTTACCATGTTCGAGAATGATCATTTGTCCCTTTTGCTTTGATTCGTGCCTTTTAATCTTTGATATTTTGGAATATTTGTTTTGCTGATATGAGAGCTGTATATTCCTTGTAGATGTATTGGAAATGCATTTGTAATTTGCAGGAGCTTTCCTTGCATTAACACGTGATTTGATCTTGCTTGATGAAAATGAAAAAACATGGAGAACGTTCTTGGTTTTCTAGATTTTGTCAAGAACGTTCTTGGTTCTGTTTTGTTTACTTTTTGTTTTTTTCTTTAACTATTTTTTCTTGCATTACATAGTATCTATCTTGGATTATTACATTAAAAAACATATGTTAAATTAACACATCATTTAGAACCAAAATTAGAGTATTTAATTAACCTTTGTTCGTTTACATCAAAACATTAATTTAGGAGTTTGCCTCAACAATCTCCCATTTTTTGACGATGACAAACATATTAATTTAGATTTTAATTTTGATTCTAATTTAAATCATAGAGAGCTTAATAGCTCCCTGTTGACACCTAATTTTGTCCGATTTTTATTTATTTTTTACTTTTTATTAAAAAAGGAAATAATAATAATAATAATAATAATGATAATAATAATAATAAATATATAAATATATGTGAAGAAATATAAAAATAAAAATAAATAATTAGGGATATAAGCTTTAAACAATCACAAGTGTTTTCGGTTCTTGTTTGCCTATAATTCTTGTTCAGACTCTTTTCTAAAATATAAAAAAAAATAAGAAATAAAAATAAAAGAAACTGAAAAAAAAATGAATTGATAGTCATACAAATCGATGCAATGATGATCAAAATAAATGAAAAAAAAACCGAAAAGAAATTGATTGATGGTCATAAATATCAGAGTAATGGTGATCAATTGAATAGAAAAGAAACCGAAAAAATGAATCAATGACAATAAGAATCGGTATAATTGTGGCCAATTAAAAGAAAAGAAATAGAAAAAAAATAGATTAATGTTAATCAATTGACAATTATTCTCTTGTCTTTTGCAATCTACACCCAAAAGTCTATAAATAGTCTGCCACAAAAGGGCAAAAAGGAGCACAATTGGAAACACAAATTGAGAGCACATAAAAAATAGGGAGATTAACACAATTTGCATCTTTTTTTTTTAAAATATATATTTTTCTCTTTTTATTTTTTTTTGTTTATAAAAAATAAACTCATATGTTAAGCTTTCATTTTATTTTTTAAATCGTTTAATCCTAAAATTGTTTTCTTTGCAATATAAAATCATAATAAAAATATAACTAATTGATGTCTATAGAACAAGAAAACAAATTTCATCATATTGTAATGTAATAAAAACTTCATAATATGTCTTTATAAAAAAAATAAAAAAAATTATAACAGATAAATATTTTTACCCTTAAAATTAGAATTAATAGTTGTTGCCACCGGATGAAATTCATCCTCGCTCGCTGCACCATATTATTCACTTTCAATCGTTGGTGGCCTTTGTGTTGCGACAGATCCGACAACGTACGAGCAAATCATTTAACAGATTATTTCACCGTCGTGTCCATCTGTCTCGTTCACATACTGCTACGTTACGTTTTTTTTTAAATTAACTTTTTTTTTCTTTACTTTAAAATAGACAAATATTATTATTATTATTATATTTATCATTATTATAATTATTACATTTTTATTTTTATTTTTCTAATACGTATATAAATAAAAAATAATAATAAAATCGGTCAACACACAAATATTTTCTACCTAAGAACTACGTGTATTTTGATTTCCCTATTGCACCTGGAGATACGTAGGAGTAAGGTCTTCCCTTCGTCAAACCAAATTAATAAAAAAAATATTTTTTTTTCTTCTTTCATTAATGTAAATAATTTAATTTTTTTTATTCTTTTTGGGGTAAAAATAAATAAATAAATAGTTTGTATATAATTAATTATAGGGTAACCGTTTTAACGGACGTTGTAGGGTGATAATACTTCTCTACTTGTAATTGACTCCCGAATCCAAATTTTTGGTTCAAAAATATTATTTTAAGTTTTATCCAATTTTTCCTTTAATAAAAAATAAAATTGGTGACAACTCCTTTTTCGCGGACAAACCGGACGCGACACTCCCCCTCAAAATATGCTTGATTTAGCACCAAAATAACATTTCATTGATGCATTTAAAAGCAAATAATTAAACAGAATTCAAGCACATGTTTCAAGCATATTAAAATATGCAGAATTTCAATTTACAAAATGACTTCTTAGTACAAATTAGATTATATAAAAACTAAACTAATTCTCCCCCTTTGTCATAGGAAAAAGGAATAGGAGAAAAAATGAAAATGAAAGCCTATTTCGAAAAGGGGAGGGAAAATCCTTCAAACGACGAAGATCTAGAAGATTCCAAAATAGCTTGGATAGAAGGATGAGGAGGATCCATCCCCGACTTTGGAGCAAGCTGGGTTGCCATCCAATCCCTTTGTGTAGCATACTCATTATCCCGATGTTGTTGTTGCGCCATAATTGTCTGAAGTGCAGCCAAGATGGATTGGTTGTTTGACTATTGCTAGAATTTTTTATGTTTAGCATGGCATTTGGAGTTGTCTTTGGGGGTAGAAGGGATAATGTTGTGTGATGAAGCAATAGTAGTGTAGAAAGAGGATAAAGTTGCAATGGTGGGAAGGGCAGTCGCTGGTGATGTTGGGGGATGAATGGACGGACCAGAGGTGTTGGGAAATATGAGAAACTAACTTATGTTAAAGATGGAGGAGCTGGTTTCTTATGGAGAGACAAAATTCGAAGACATGATTGATGTAGAGTGAAATGGGAGTTGAGAACACATGTCATTTAGTGGATGATAATGAAGGGGGACGATAGGTTTATTCAATTGGTGTGTGTTGAAAAGAGGAAGAAAGGTGAGGTGGATTGGAGGAGAAATGGATAATGTTTGGGGAAAAACATTCTTGAGTTGTCATTGGAGGGGCGGAGGGTGGAGAACGTTCTTGAGTGGAAATTTGAGTGGGGTAGAGTGGATAACGTTCTTGAGCAGTTGGTTGTTTGGGATTTTGTGGAAAAAGATCTAGTGTGGTGGGTTAAGGCTATTCTTGTGGACTATAGAGGGAGCACTAGATTTACGCGCATAATATTTTTGTTTCTTAGTGGTGCAAGGAAGAGCAATTTTGGGAATGTTTTTTGTGGAGGACTGTTTCTTCGTATGAGAAATATTGTGGGAAGAAAATTTAGAAATTTTGATGGTAGATGATTCAGAAGAGAGAGGGATTTCAAAGCACCTAAAAATCTTTGAAAGAAGCATGCCATTAGGACTTGTATTTTTCTTGTAGTCCATCTTCGGGGAAGGTATCATATTTTGAAGTATGATGTAGGGGAGACTGACTCTCTTGCGCTTAAGGAGATGATGGATGATCAAGGCATCATTATCAGAGACATACTCATGACTCTCATAATGAGGCAAGATCAAGTGCTAGCTAATATTGTTGAAGACTTTGCATAGAGGCTTTAAGGATGTAGACATATGGTTTTTGCAGCCTTGTTGAATCAGTTCAACAAGAACTTCCTTCCTGTTAAGGTGAAGAACTGAGTACCAATTCTTTCCAAAGATAGAAGGACCATCATTTAGTAGATCGAGAATGAATGCAAGAATGTTAGGAGTTAACCAAATTTCAATACCTTTGAGACTAGTCACTAGTAGTGACTTCTCAAGAAAGGTTTTGTTCGAACCAAATTGGTTTTACATTTAGAGTTTTGTTGTTAACAAAAATATTTTATGATAATAATATATTTGACTTCAAAAAGTATGAAAGAACACTCATGTTTTTTTAAAAAAAAATCTAAAATAAGATTTTATTCAAATTTACAATTGATGAAAACTTAAAATAAGATTTGGTTCATATTTATAATCTTTGACTATGTTGAGATTTGAAGAAGATTTGATCAACATTTAATGAAGATTTGAATGAGATTTTGTTTGAAGAATTTCCAAATTCAATCTACACCAAATATGAATAGAATATATATGAAGAATTTATAAATTAACTCTACACAAAATAGGAACACAATCAATCTGAAAAATTTACAAATTCAATTTGTACAAGATACAATTCATAATTAAACAAGGACTAAATTGACCAAATTTTCATAATAAATAGATATTCAAGGGTGAAGGAGAAAAACATCAAAAAGAAGAAAAGAGCAACTGAAGGTCAAAATTCTCAATTCATCTTAGAGTTCAAAGAGAGAAACACTTGTTTAGGTTTGAATTATTTTATGTGTGTTCTTTTCTTAGAGTGTGAAAGTTATTATTAATTTTATTATCCGCTTTGTTATCTTTGAAGGCATAAAAAAATATCTTCTTTTTGTTTAAAACCTAAAACCCAAGTCTATCGTTAGAAGTCATCAACAATAACAAAAACATACTTCATTCCTCTTAAACTTGTTGTTTTACTAGGGCCAAAAAGATTTATCATTATCAAAATTGCTTTTGAATGAAAATTACTTTTAACTTGTTTTCCTTTAGCACATGCTTCACATACTTTATCATTAATTTAGTTTTGGTAATCCTCTAATAAGTTCTAGTTTTCAAATGATTTTCATGCTAACATGAAACCATTTTTTATCACCTGTCATATGTCTTGAACAACCACTGCTCAAGAACCATGGTTTTTTCTTGACATTATAAAATCCAACCTGGATGGTTTGTTACATTAACTTTAGGTACCTACTTGGTCTTTGGGTCCTTGAGGGTTAGTTTTAAATTTTGATTCCTATTTAATATGACATGTTGATTTTGAGTTGTCAATCTTGGAAGAAGATGAACATATAGTGGTTTGTCTTGAGGTACCTACTCAAATTGTGAGTAATGAAACGTTTTAAACTAAAGATGTCCTAATCATGGTTATGATGTCATTGCTCAAATAAAAATATTTTGTAATGGTTTGAGGCCTAACACTAGAATTGTGTTGGATGATACAACAGGCGGTTCTCTGAATTATTAAACCGCATCAGAACCACGAAAAATTATTGCGATCATGACATTAAAGAACAAATGATGTTGTATGATATAGGTGGTAGTCAAAAAGTGAAGTTGCTCTCAAAATAGATTGAAGATGTTATCTTCGTTGAGGTAAGGAAGTGGATAACAACTCTAAATATATAGCCCTAAGTGGCCATGTCAAATTATTGAAACATACAGGTTACAAATTTTGGGGGGTCACATAAAAATAGAGCTTGTGAAGTACTAGATGATGATATAGAAGAACAAGAAGAGGTAAACTTTGTGGGTAGCAATGGGAAGCAGAAAAAACCCAACTCTAGTACGTACATTCCGGGATGGAGAAATCGTCCAAATTTTTAATGGAAAGATCAACAGGTTGGATCTCAAGGTCAAAAAGCAGCTCAAGCAAATCAAGTTCCACCTCGAAAAGCTGGTTCTGAAAGTGCTATTGAGAAGTTAGTAATAAGCACAAGTTCTATCATTGAAGAGTCAAGAGCCATGCTGAAAAATCACTCAGCCTTAATAAAGAATTTTGAGACCCAACTGAGGCAACTTTCACAACAACTAGCACAAAGAGTGTTTGGAAATTTTCCTAGTGATACAATTCTAAATCCGCAAAATAATGTCAATATCATAAGAACGAGGAGTGACAAGGTAAGTGGACCAGGACCACCCAAAGCCAAAAATGGTGGAAGTGCTTCAACTCCAACCCATCAGAGGAAATGATTACCCCAACAACAGTTAAGGAGAACATCGCTTTTGAAAAGTAGAAAAAATCGGCGATGCAGAAAAAAGAGGCACTACCAAAGAAAAACATTGCCCCTTTTTATATGCAGAAGGTCGGGCATTGGAAGATTCAAAGATACACAATTGATGTTACAATTTGTGGATCGCTCAATGAAACATCCATATGATAGTGGTGGAAGATGTGTTGGTCGAAGTAGATAAGTTAATTTTTTCAATGGATTTTGTGATACTAGACATGGAGGAAGACAATTAGATCTTGGAGAGACCATTCTTAGCACGAGGGAGAGCTATGATTGATGTGGCGAATGACACCTTAACCTTTAAGATAAATGAGGAAACAATTACTTTCCATATTCTAAAACCATGAGCATTCAAAAGAAAGAGAAGAATGCAATCGAGTTGAGATTTTCGATTTGATAGTCAAAGAAATAGTTGAAAATCAAGTAACTACTTTCCCTTTAGAAAGAGTGTTATGTGTGTCCCATAATGTTGTTAAAGATAATTATGATGCAAGAGTGAAATGTGTTTTAGCTATGTTAAGAAGCATCGTCATCTTACTCTTGTTGCTTCCATACTAGATGGGGGAAGTTGAAAGAGAATGAAGAAAAACATGTAGAGATAAAGAAAGATATGTCACTCGTTGACCTCAAGCAATTGTCACTTCACTTGAAATTTGTATTCCTTAAAGAGAAAGATGATGTGTTATTTATGTCATATAATACTCCTTGACAATGGTTGAGGTGTCAAGCTAACGACTTTAAATAAGCGCTTCGTGGGAGGCAACCCATAGGTAGAGATATCTTTTATTTTTGCAATCTTATTTTTGTTATTTGAATTTGTTTTTTTTTAATTGTGTGTAAATGTTCGCTGATAGCGTTTCATCAAGTGTACTGAATCGTTGCAAGTAATAATAAAACGGTAGTACCGAGTGTCGAACTCAAGGATTGCGTTTTACTATTGAATTATATTTGATTACTAAAATTGAACAAAAAGGTTCCCAAGTTGATTGAAATAATGTTTGAAATTAACAACAATAATAAAATTGATCTTTTATAATGAGAAAAATGTCAGGGATGAGTTTCACTTCGAATCCAACCTTGGTGTTTAATTTGATACTAGTTACTGAATTCCTTTATTGAATTATTACCGAATTCTCTTTATTATTTTTGCCCTAATGTCTTAGTGACAAAACCTTTAATTCCAAAGTAACCCCTAATTCCTTAGTGGATTTAAGATTAGAATTAAGCATTACCGTATAGAAATTCTCTTGTAAATTATCGCTTTGCAACTAATTTAATTGGTTTCATGACCTGCATCTATCTCTAAACTACAAATTCATGAATTTCTAATCTCAAGCACTCGTAAAGTCCACTTCCATTTCAAAATACAAATCGTAGAACATTTTAACGTTGATCAAGCAATAAAAAGCATTAAGCACAAAGATGAGAAAAACAATTCAATAAACTCATTCATATAACTAGAAATCAAATTAGAAAAATAAGGGTTTCATCTGGTTATACTCATCCCTAACAAATAGGGTTTAGTTACTCATGACGGAGATACAAAAGATAAGGATTAAAGAAGAATTACAAGAATGATTCATGGATGATTCTTGATAAAACTGCTTCAATGGCGTTAGAAACGGCCGTCTTTGAGTTTCTATGCTAGGGCACAAGTCTCCCAAGTTCCCAAGAGTCAAAAAAGATCCCTAAACAGTAAAAAATTGCGTTTTTATGAATGCTGATGCGAGTCGCGCGCCCCAGGCGTAGGATTTGCGCTCCGGGCGCGTACTGGCAGTGAATAATGACTGGAAATGCGCTTCAGGCGCGCAGGGCGGGCTCCAAGCGCACAACATCTGCTGTCTGACATATTTTGTATTTTGCTCATCTTTCGAGTCTGAATTTGGTCCTGGTGTCTTCATGAAAGTTGTAGATATGGATCTTATCTTTCATTAGCACTTGGAGTGACACTAATTGGACATCTAGAACTCCTGATATGGCTGAAATACTCCACATATGTCATGTTGATTTTTCACCAAAATTCAGCACTGCACTAAAACAAAGTAACAACGCAAAACTACGAAAAATCTCTATTTAATTAAGCAAATAAGAACAAAAACATTTCATTAAATCAAATAACTAAAATCAACAAAATATATCAAATAACTCATTAAATTAACTAATGATTAAAGATAAATAAGACTAAAATCAATAAAAATTATGCATATAATGAAGAGTCATCATTCACTATGATTAAATTTTTTTTAACAACTTGAAGTTGACCTTAAGCTATATGTTTGGAATTTTGAAATTTAAATTATATTTTCTTTGCTCATATCATTGCTCAATTCGACGAGCTTCACTAATGCATAAATTGTTAATTAATATGTGGTTGTAGACGTCTAACTTGTCATCAAAGTAAATAAATAAAATAATAAATAAAAAATTAAAATTTACAATGACATGTTTAGCATAATTTTGATAGTTCATACTCTCTATTATTATCCTAGTTGTGAGCTTCTAAGGCTAAACACTTTATTTTTCTGTTTTGTGATTATCTAGACGTGTGTTATCCCTTCAGAACATCTTCTTAGTTTGATAAATAACGTCTTATTAGTTCTTTTGATGTTTAAGAATCTCCACAATGAAAATGTGAAGAAAAAACAAAAAGAGATAGAATAATTTGAAATTGTGTGACTAACTCCAACTAGTAAACCTATTATCCCAAAATATCATACTCTTACCTTAGTCTAATTACAATCCGAAAGTCCTCCAAAAAAGTATGTGTTTGTTGAATTATAATTGCTAACTAGAATTTTCTTAAGCCTATGGTAGCATGATACATGTTCTAAGATTTGAGTGATAAGTTCACAACCCTTGCTAAACACTTAAGAGATGTTTTGGTGAGATTGTCTGAAGAGAGAGTTGAACTTGATGAATGAATGTTAAGTTTACTACTACTGTTGTTAGTTTTTTAGATGTAATCTTGAAGCATATTAAATATTTTGTAGTAGCTAGAGATTTGAGGATTAACATTGATTTGATACGAAGAATTGAGTTTAAGCATGTTTTTAACTTTACCAAATTTGAAATTAAACTTGGCTGGGGGACAAACAACATATTTAGTCTGAGGTTGTGATGACTCTTCATCAAATGCATATTTTTCATTGTTTTTAGTCTTATTTATCTTCAATCATTAGTTAATTTAAGGAGTTTTTGATATATTTTGTTGATTCTAGTTCTTGCATTTAATAAAATGTTTATGTTTTTATTTCATTGATTAAGTAGAGATTTTTCGTAGTTTTGCGTTGTTTCTTTGTTGTAGTGTAGTGCAGAATTTTGGTGACATATCAACATCACTTATGAGGAGCCAAAATGCAGTAAATGTCATAAAATAGATAACATGCGCCTAAAGCGCAAAACCCGCGCATGGGGCGCATTTATGTCTTCCTAATCTGTCCAAATGCATCTGAAGTGCATATTCCACACTTGGGGCACATGGCGTGCTGCTGAATGTATAAAACATATTTTTCTCACTATCTAGGAATCTTTTAGACTATTGAGAAGCTTGGAGACTTGTGTCCAAGAAGTGAAACTTAGAGACAACTATATATAATACCATTGGAGGAGTTTTATCAAGAATTATTCATGAATCTTTGTATTAATTCTTCTTATATCTCTGTCATGAGTAACTAAACTCTATTTGTAAGGGATGAGTGAAATAAGATGAAACTCTTATTTGTCTGATGTAATTTCTAGTTATATGAATAAGTTTATTGAATTACTTTTTCATCTTTGTGCTTAATGCTTTCTATTGCTTAATCAACTTTAAAATATTTTACGATTCGTATTTTAAAACGGAAGTGGACTTTACGAACGATTGAGATGAAAAACTCATGATATTTTAGTATAGGGATGAATATAGGTCCTGAAACCAATTGAATTATTTGCAGATGCAATAGTTTAATAAGAGAAGTCTTGTGTTGTAAAACTTAATTTTAATCTTAATTTCACAAAGAAATTAGGGGATAATTTGAAATTAAAGGTTTTGCCACTAAGACATTAAGACAAAAATAATAAAGAGAATTCGATAATAG
The DNA here is from genome assembly GCA_037974875.1 of Cicer bijugum. Taxonomy (NCBI): domain Eukaryota; kingdom Viridiplantae; phylum Streptophyta; class Magnoliopsida; order Fabales; family Fabaceae; genus Cicer; species Cicer bijugum. The sequence continues at coordinate 1,485,587 of JBBPBT010000013.1, forward strand.
TTGAATAAATGAATTTAGTAACTAGAATCAAATTACAAACCAATGTTGGATTCAAAGTGAAACTCATACATGACATTTTTGTTATTATAAAAGTTCAATTTTATTACTCTTGCTAGTTTCAAATATAATTTTAATCAATTCGAAAACTTTTAATTTAATTTTAGTAATTAAACATTATTCGATAGTAAAACACATTTATTGAGTTTGACACTCGTTACTATTATTTTATTATGAATTGCAAAGATTCATTACACTTGCTAAAACGTGATCAATGATTCTTTACATTGAACAATAAAAAGAACAAACCAAAGATGATAATAACTCAAGAGAAAACATGTCAGACAAATGGAAAGGAAACATTGAAGCCTGACTAAGGGAGAGAGAGGGGGGATGATGTGGGTTAGGGAAGGAAAGCGTTTTATATTTAGTAGTTAATAATGTTATAAGAGTTGAACTTAAATAGTATCAATTACTAGGGCTGGACAAACGGTCGGGTTCAGACAGATTTGGGTCTAATTATCCAATCCAGCCCAAACCGCAGTTGGCGAACTGAGCCCCAATTTCGACTATTTTTGAATTGGGTTTGTTGGCTTTCGAGTTACGGGTTTAATCGATTTTGCGGGTCAGGTGAACCAGATGCCGTTGTGAAGGATTGTGTTGCATGTACCCTCTCCATTTACAGTTGAAGGAAAGAAAAAGGAAAACAAAAGGAGGGTATTAGTGTCGCAGAACCGACGGTGTCAGCGGCTTCGAATAGAACTGGTGTTAGCAGCGATTTCGAACAGAACCGGTGGTGGTAGCGGCTTCGAACAGAACGGATGGTGGCGGTGGTTTCGAACATAATCGATGGAGTTGGTGGAGGTGTGAGTGTATGAGTTGAGAGTGAGAGCGATGAAATGAGAACAGAGTTTCAGAATTTTAGTGAGAGTTTTTTTTCTGGACTGGGGAAAGCCTTTGAGATTTTTGGACAGCCTAGTATTTTAAAATATAATATTATTAATTTGAAACATGCGGGTTCAGGTATCCGTGGTTCAAAAATTCTTAACCGAACCCGTCAATTATAAACCACATAAACTCGTTTTCGTTGACCCGCGTACCCGCATACCCGCTCTTGCCCATCCGTTACAGAAACTAGGCCGCAGATGGTTCGATTTGTTTCAAGCCGCAGTTTTTTGTCCAGAACTTTGGCTCTTGTATACTTTGTTGTTACTTATATCTCACAAAAAGAGTTATTATTTTTGGTTATTTCTTTTTACTTTGGTGCATCATTGGCCATGCTACCAGTACAGTTGCCATTTGAATGGTTCTGATTCCATCAGCATAGCATTTTGCGTTATTTTTTTTAATCATAATGCATATTATAGAAATTTCCTGTCATTAAATTTTTTGTCAACAAATATCAACAGAGGGGAAAAAAGAGAAGTCATTTAACACAACCTTCCTTCAATTTTAGCTATTAGTTTTTGTCGTGGTCGAGTTGAAACTCATGTTTCCCTGTATGCGAACCTGAAGGTTAGCCACAAAATAATGTAAAAGTTATTAGCAAGTGATTTGTTTTACTTCAAGTGCTTCTGCCAAGGAAGGAATTATGTCCCTCGGATGTAGGTTCTATAACTACTCAAAATAGTGTTAAGTTAAACAATAAGAATTGTCTACTAATTATGAACTAAATAAAACATAATTACAAATAATGTTAAAATAAATTGCAAATAAAAGATAAATTTTAATTGATTGATGAAATGATCATTACAACGGGTATTTATAGACTGAATGTGAAGACCTATATCCTATCTGCTATGATTGTTGGCTATTAGAAAATAAAATCTTTATTTAATTGAAATAGTCTTAGCACATGTTCATGTAATCATTTCTTAGTGTTCAACTAACATTGATTTAGTTGAACTAGGCTCATTTGCTTTGAAAATTGGATTGTATATATAAGATACACTATGTAATCATTGTAATAGTCTTTATAATATCAAAAAGTTAGTTAAAACTCAGTTAGATCTAGTTCTTAGTTTTTTCCTATAAGCACCAAAGTTGAGAATATAAAATATCTATATTGGCCAACTAAAAATCGTTTTTTAATCACTTCAATAGACTATCCTCGAGTGTCGAATATGAAATGTGGATTGTCCTTGCTTAGCTTGCAATTCCCACATTGTGAGTCCTAAAAAATTGTTTTCACTTTTCTATCTCTTTGTCTCTCACTTGACTTCTATTGGGTCAAATTTCAATTCACATAACTTTTGAACTAAATTTGACTTGCAAAAATCCAATAATACTTAGTACGACTAAGCAAGACTCAACTCTTTCGCTCTCAGCAGCTCATATATCCTTCATCACAAACTACCAAACCATATTATTCCTCTTTATATAAAAGTCTGTTAAACCGTCATACCAAAACATGTTTGCTCTCATGTCTCAAGTTTCCTAGAAGATTGGAGAACTATAATGTTACAAAATATGAAGATGTCTTAAACGTCTAACCACTTATTATATCAACTTCTTCTCTATCCCTGCTTACTCCCATTTTGATCATATTTACTGATATGCCAATGTTCCAATGTGAAACACAGATAAACATTCTCTCACGTTGAAACTAACACGAGGAAATACTGTGGGGATTTTGACAATTAAAAAGCACATAGAAGAGTGTTTTAGAAGTTGGAAAAATGGAAAAAGGTTAATTAAGGGAGGAGATTTGAAACTCCCAATGCATCACGCACCCATGATTGAAATCTCGAATAGGATTTGGTGGCTTGCTAGATGCTTCTAGAACATACTTTAAAACTATTTTAAAATTGAATTGGGTTTACGCGCGTCCTATCAAGCACATATATTAATAGATACACAATACTGAGACATCGATTTTAAGATGACAAATGTCCATCACAATTTATTACGACAATTAATGTCATGTTACTATCCAATGTGAGACTTTCAACTCTGTTTGAGTTTATGTAAACAGTTTTCCATGTAAAATCTTTAATTGGATGTTCATTTTTGAGTTGTTTAATCACAATTTCAATTCAAGAAGCACAAGCAAGCAACAAAAGTTGAAGTCATGATATAAAGTTTTCCTTTTTATAACAATGCCTAACCAATCTAATAATCTCCAAATGGTAAAAATATCCAAACCTCATCATCATCATCTACTTCAGAATTACAACAATAATCCTAAACTTCTAACAAAAATATAATAATTATGATCATTGATCAATTGGAGGGAACATGGTAGTATTTCCCTTTACAAATGCATCTGTAAACAATAGGACAAGACTCTGCAATTGAACACTTGCTGAAACCAACCTTGACTCTCTTGCAAGGGGAACATGGTCCACATGCATGGGAACAATCTGGTATGGTAGAACCTGTTGGGTAGAGTTCCATTATAGTGTTGTCTTCTCTTGCTTCTTCCTACAAAATCACAAATAAGAAAACAATTAGTCATGTGAGTTTCTTATTACACCCCCACATTTCTAAAAAAAAAATCATATATATGTCCAAAAGTATGCTTTCTATAGAAATAAACTAAGTTGTGTTTTTTCTAAAAATATTTCTGAAGTGTTTTTAGGGGTGGAAAAAGAAATTTCCTTAATCATTCACTTCCTTGACATATGTGAAGTGAGTTACTATGTAATAACATTGAAACTAAATGTGTCAAACCTTTTTGTCTCTAATTGCTGCTTTCTCATCTTGCAAGTTCAACAACTTAGCTGGAAAATGAGAATAAAAACATGTAAGTGTAAGTGTGTAACCAGTACCATTGTAACAACTAACAACCATAGAAAGTCTTTTAACCCTTCATCCATGGAGAGATGAAAATTCAAATACAAGTTGTTGACCACTTGTGTCAACTCAAGTCAAATATAATATACTCTTTGTCTTAAATTATAAGTCACTTAAGCAATTTTATACAAATTAGAAAATTTAGTTAATTTTGTATAGGAAATATAAAATCTAGTCTTTAGTGGTATGAAAAAGAAAAATTAATATAATTGAACGATAAGAGAGTAATGAATAATAAATTATATGAAAGGAAAAAAATTAATGTTTCATTTATATTATAAAATGATTTAAAATATTGGACGCATTTAATTGAAATTAATTTTAATGTAAATAAGTAATATTATATAATGTGTTACTATAATACAATAGTATATAAAGTGTGTAAATTGTAAAACATGTCACTTACCATGGTTTGGGATGACCCTAAGGCTCCAACCTATAGAAAATACCGTGAAGAAAATTACAAGTAGGAAAGATTTGTGGGCTCCAAGAGAGAAAGTGCTCATGTTTGAAGGAACTACAAATAAAGTATAGCTTCAAATCAATGTGTGCATTAGTGGAGAAAATGTAACTTTTTGAGCAAATGTAGAAAGTACTATATGAAGAGTGACCTCGTAGGATTATTATTATATGCACGAAGATGCAAAGGGGTCTTATTAAATGTGCAATGAGATCCGTCTGCAACATTTCACATGATCCACGCCCTTCTATTAAATACTTCACAAGTTTTGGTTTGTCCAAGAAAAATAACTGTAGTCTTGGTTTAAAGTTTGGAGGGTAAAAATCAATTCAAAATGTTTAAAAACGATTTTTTTTTTTTCATGTTTGGATTGTGTCAAATAAAATTGATTCTCACTTAAAATTAATATTTATAATTTTTAAGTTTAAATATGATTTTTACATTTAAATTTATTATTAAATTCATTTTTATATGAACATATCCAAATATTAATTACTTTACATTCAACTCACTTTCAATTAAAATCAATTTTAGTAACCACAAACAAAACACACACTACATTCATTTCTAATATTAATTTTAAATTTTAGAAATCACAAATAAAAATAAGCACAATTTTTAAAGGGATTTTCCAATCTACACTCATCTCATGTAAATTAACAACATACACCTTTTCATTTCGACAATAAAATAATTCTTTACTATTTTAAATAAGTAATATTGAATGATGGTTTTGTATTATTGATTAAAAGAGGAGTAAGTTGTTAATGTACATTTCCGAAAATTTAGATGCATATTAACAAACATACCCTTTTTTATTTGAACAAACAAAACTCTATTATTTTAAATAAGTAAAACTGAAATGTGATTTGGTAAGTTTCATTTTACATGATAAGGAGATAAAATAAATTAAAAATTTGTGAATTAGATATTTACTCCATCACTACTGTAATTTTCTAAATTAAACAAAAAAAAAAGGTGTATATTGCCATGCATCAACCCTTAAAAAATGAGTGAGTATAAATTAGCAAGCCCCAATTTTAAAAACATGACTCTTAAAAATAAAACAATGAAATGTAGACACATTATTTTCTCGTTCAAGATATCCATCATATTACATCACTTTTTTTTTTATCTATCAAGATATAAAAGGGGTATGTGTGGGTGTCTATTGATATTTATTTATTTTTTTTAAAAGAGAGATGAGATTATAGTCATAAACTATAAATGAAGAGAACGTTAAATTTGAATAATAATTCCAAGTTGTTTTGATACAATTTGGAATGTCGGGTTTAACCTATAAAAGAAAAGGGAAGTGTAAGGAGAACGAGGAGCAGAAAAATGTTGTTTGAATGATGGCATTAATTGAAACATGCTTGACAAGTGAAAAATGAAAGGATCATATAAAGACTGACAAATCTTGCATACTAAATATTTAATTTGATATTGTTTCGAAATTATGATCGGCGTGTATGTACGGATGCAAATAAATTTTGATGATAAGATTAGCATTTGATGCTTTTGAAGTCATGTTGTTGTTCAAATTAAATGAAACTAATAGTTAGCGATAAAGACAGCTCAATTTAAATGTTAATAGGTAAAAATTGTTTGTGATTTTATTTCAACATAAAAAATCCAAAAAACCTTACTTTTCACTAAAAAAACCTTACTTTTCAAATTCTCCAAAGATTTAAGCCAATCCTTCTTATAAATGGAAGCCAAAGATAATAAGAAAAGATACACAATTTTCAGTTCACTTCAAACATTTAGCATTTTTTATATGTTTCTATCCTATGATGGATAAGCTTTTTCAATTCTCTTTGTACTTTCATCAAATGGTAGTTAAATATCATATTCTCATTCTTTATGTGTTTCTATCTTGTGGTAGCTAATTAATTTTATTTTATTTTATTTTTTTGCCTAAATTTGACATTTGAGTCTCTTAAGATTGAAAGTTCACAATTTTGTTGGAGAGTGCTGCAAACACACAAGAAGCTTTTCCAACCAACCAAAAACATAGGTTGACTACTTCGATAATTTATATAACTTTTTTCATCAATTATATTTTTTTAATAGTAATATTATATTTTCTTTGATTGTATTATTCATCTCAGATTAAATTTTTAATCTACACTTTTAATTTGTGGGGATTGTTACAGATATAGTTAAAACTAGTTAAGATTTGTTAACTTGATTAAGATTGGTGAGAGAGATTTGTTTACTTCACTACATAAGTGTTTGTTTTATGAAGCTATATAAGTTATCCACTTTTTTTATTAATTCCAAAATACCCAAGATATTAAATAAAATATATATACTTTTTAGTAAGGTTTTTTCTAGTGTGTACAACTAGAGCTATGTAAAAAATCCGGTTATAAGGTCCAAATCCAAAACTGAATTCAAATTCATTTTAAAAATCCAGTTTAAAACATATGGTTATAATCCGGTTATTTATAAACCGGTTGGATAACCACTTATGTTTTATATTTGGATTTGGTTTTTATCCACTACCGATATTTTGTTATATTTGAGATTTTATTTTTTGAAAAAATTTTGAAACTTATTTTTTTCGAAAAAATATCGGAAAAAAATAAAATAAAATAAACTTTTTTTAAAAAAAATTTAAATTGAATTTTTTCTCAAAAAATTTGATGAGACAAATTTTAAAAAAATTTATCGAAAAAATAGATTTTTTTAAATAACCGATTTTTAAACTATGAATAAATGATATTTTAAAAAATAATCAAACTTTAATCGATTTTGAAAAAAAACTCGATTTTAAAATTAAAATTTTCAAAACCGGTTGCTTAATTATTAACCGGTTATTTAACCATAACTAATTTTACAATTGGTTTTATAACCGGTTTTAAACCAAATAATAGATTTAATTATAAATCTAAATCCATATATTGATTTTAAAATAGATATAATTTGGTTTTAAAAAAAAACCAACCATGGACAACCCTATATCCAATCATATTATGTGGTGCATTTACAAGTTTTATTTATCATTAGATTTGTATCCATTTTCCTCTCACCAATGTGATTCTCCTTTGAAAACCACAAATTTCATGCAAATACTTTTCATCACTCATGAGATTCCCATCACTATCAACACCCCCCACTATTTCTATTCCACACCTTCTTCTCACTATCATAATTACTCCCATGATTAGTTGCGCCTTAGAAATGTTTGAATTGAAAATATTTAAATATTGAAGATGAATTTAAATGTTAAATATTGAAGATGAATTTAAATGTTAAATATTGATATTATTAAATTAAATATTATATTTTAAATTTAAATATGAAATTCTACAATTATATATAAATATATTTATCATTTCATCTTTATTAAAAATAAATTCAATTTAAACGAAGATAAATTAAGCATGAATTTGTTAATTAATTTTTCTTTTGTTTGAATAACTTAAAATATTTCAAATCTCTTCAAAACTAAATTCAAGATAGAAATTTTATCAACTATGTTTTTTTAGTAGAAACACTATAACTATAAGCCCTATAAGATCAACTTGTATAGGATGCATTAAATGTAACAAGATTGATGTAATGCAATGATCAGGGAAAGAGAAGATGTAACACTACAATCTTCAACCTTACAGTTCTATTCTCTTTAAACCTCTCTTCATCTTGAACAGAGTTTAATTAATGAATCTACAAACATTATGTCATGCCTTTCTTCATATACTAAAATGTCAAAGTGCTACTTCGTCTTCACCATTTTGACCACCACCGCCCATACTTTATAGAAAAAAAATTGTAAATATCATTTATGAATTTAACAAATATTTATAAAAAAAAATTACTAACAATCAATCATCATTGTCGTCTCATTTTCAGTTGACGGGGATAAATAATATTAAAAAGTAAATATCTTACTTACAAGTGTTTTTATTAAGCAATCAAAAGAAAAAAAATTGTAGGAGAAAAAATTAATTTCCATATAATTTTAATGATAAATTTCTATATTTATATATAGAGCTGTAAATTTGAGAAGCTACCAAATTATAGGCGTAAGCCCATATGTTCGAGGGGTCAAAAAATTTTATAATTTAAAAGATCCCAAAAAAGCAAAACCCCAACATTAAAAGTCTCCTAAAATTTTATGGGTTTAGTGGGCATTTAGGCCCACTTTTTTTAAAAGAAAATCGATCTTTTTTTTTATTTTTTTAATAAATAATTTTTTCACCGATAAAAAATTAGTCATAATTTTTTTTCTAAATTTTTTTAGTTGAAACAAAAATTTATTTATTTTTTATTTTTCTCGCAAAAGTTGTAGAAAAAAAATATTTTAAAACTTTTTTAAGAAAAAAAAATATTTTTTTAATTTCTTTTTATATTTTTTCAAAAAAAATAAAATTAAAAAATATTTAAAAAATATTTCAAATTTAACAAAATATTAAAGGCTTATCAATCCTATAAAATAATAGACGGTGACTTTAAAAAAGTTATTTTGATAAAAGACCTAATAATGTTAGGAGTTTAATAAAAAAATTTAAAAGAGTCTTCAAATTTAAGAATTTT
>JBBPBT010000013.1:1508485-1525512 GCA_037974875.1 Cicer bijugum
TGAGCACATATATTAAATATACAAGATTTGCAAAAACATTGTTTTGAAAAAAAGTAGTACATCTTTGAATGTACATATTTAAAATAAATATATGAATCAAAGTGTAACTATAGGAATGGGATATGAAATCGTTTTACCACTAAATTAATTTGCACATGTTAATAGTTTTTCATGAATAGTGGTCATATGAAGGGAAAATTTGTTTTTTCAATAATTAACATGAGTTATATGCGTAAGTATAAAGGTGCATCTAAGAAGGATGATGTATTAGGTGTATATAATTTTTTCTAATTTTTAAAGACTTAGCAGATTATTTTTGTGTTTAGGATTGATATATGTAAAAGTGTAAATGGCAAAAAAAAAAAATAAAGAACACATTAGTTTATCCTGGTTCCCCTTATAACCAAGGGTACATTCAATCCTCTTATACACCACAAGAGATTTTCCACTATTGTTTGAATAATTAGAAGTCCCACCATTTGTTACAAACATCTAACAATCACCCTAAAATAGCACACCACTATCTTAGTTTACAACACTTGAAGAAAGAACACAATTTTCCTCAATTTACACAATGACTTGCATGGTTTACAATAATGACTTTGACTGAGATCAATAGTATATAACAATTGAATACAATGATAATAGTCTAATATAATTTCAAGCACAATAGACAACTTTTCTCAATGATATGACAATATAAAATCTATACTTGATATATAAAAGTGAGATTTTGAATAAATCAAAACATTTTAGAAAGTTTGTTCAAAGTTGTTCTAAGATTGATGTTAAGATAGTGAAAAAGAGTGATTCATTAAGTTTGAAGCTATGAAGTATTCATATTCCTTAGACAATACTTCAGATCAGTGACAATCGTTCCTAGAGGTTTGATGAACATATGCAATGATCCAAGTTGAATCTAAACTGAAAAATTGCATTGTTTCACGATTGTATTCGGCTACAACTTAAGTGTAGTTGAATACACCTCTGTAACATTCAAGTTGTATTCAAATTTTAAAGTCTGTATTTGAACTCACATTCTTCTAGTCGAATTTAGATGAGTCAATTTTTCCACTGATTTAGTTTTGTATTCGGCTACACCATGTTGTAGTTGAATACAAAAGTGCAGTTTTAGCTGCTCACTTAGTATTTGTATTTGGCTATATCATCTCGTAGTCGAATACAAAAGTCCAGTTTTAGCTACTGACTTAGCATTTGTATTCAAATACATTGTCTCATAGTCGAATACAAAAATTCAGTTTTAGCTACTTACTTAACAATTGTATTCGAATACACTGTCTCGTAGTCGAATACATATATTAAATTTTAGCTCCTGACTTGAGTCTTTATTCGGCTATAACATGTTGTATTCGAATACAACGTTGATTTTTGTCAAAAACTTGATTTTCAAACATTATTCATGCATTTTGACACTTTGAAAATTCTTTTGATGCATATGCTAAAATTAAAGGTTCTCATGTGCATTTGAAATATCATATTGCATCATGTACCTTACATTATAAGACTTCTAACATATTGACCATAATTAATTTTGACTGTTGACTTTTTTTTGAGTTGCAACTTGATCACTTTCTTTAGTTTTTGTCCTCATAAAAAACATAAGTACTTTACAATATATGCTTTGCCTCTTCATAGATAGTGACCATTTGAAAGAAAACCCATTTTCCAATAATTACCACATGTTAATTGCTCTTCTTGAATAGTAATAATTAACTTGATGTTTATAAATAGACATTAAACAATCTTTTATTTAGAGATTTTTTTTTCGAATCACATAATACTATAACTCATGTTCTACTATGCAAAAGTTGATAGTAAAAATTAGTCTCAATATAAACACAGGTAGTGTTTTCATATAATTGTAGAATTTTTTTATGATTCAAGATCTAATAGTTACATACATATTTGTAATATTAATACATAAAATAGATCAAATTTTTTTCCATCTTAAGTGTTATGAACGCAATTTAACCTTCAATAAGTCCCTAAAAAACATTGATGCTCTAGAGATTGTTGAAATTAAAGGTACAAATAATTTTAAAAATAATATAAATATTTTTCTTTTGTTTATTGTATCTACGACGTTAAACTAAAATATACCATTGTTATTTAATAATTTTATTCCGCTGGTTAATTTTTTTTTTTAAAGCTTGAAATTTAAACTATATCCCTTCCATCCTAACTAAAGACAATAATAATTTTACTTTTAAATCTTATAGTTAATTTTACTTTTAAATCTTATAATGATTAACAATAATTTTTGGGTTTGGGATAATCATTATACTCTTAATTTTACTTTTAAATCTTATAGTTAATGAACAATTGGATTAGGGCAATAACAATAATAATATTTTATAACAATAATTTTAAAGATAATAATTAGGGGTGTTGCACATAATCATATACTTATGGCTAAAAATAAGAAAAACAACTAACTATTCATTTTCTCCTATTACACAAAACTTTTCTTATAATATACAATATTACCAAATTTTAACCGTGTTTTAAGACCAAGCTCCTCAATCCTCTTGGTACTTATATTAAACCAGACTAATTCGTCATCTTTTTTTCTAAAAAATATATTTCCATTCTTCCATGCTCCAATAGGATGTTCAATACAAGTCAAAGGTCCAACAATGAAGAGTTTGATCCATGAATCTTCTATCCCAATTTCACCCAAAATTGTAATGTGAAAAGTAGCTGTATTTGAAAAAATTGAGATAATAGAAATAGATCCATTTAACACAACCAAGTGCTTCCCCGTCGAATGATACTGACAACTATCATCCATATCTGAAGGCATAGGTGTTGTAACAAACACCTCATTACTTATGTTAAATGACACCAAATATGTTTTACAACTATGTGTTTTACCTAGACCCCACCAATGACACATTCCATCTAGATACACTCGAGCACTCTCCTTATCTCCACTACAAACAGGCATATCAATATAAAGTTGACTCCAAGAATTACTTTTTAGGCTATATATCTCCCATAAAGTTTTGAAAGATTTACCTCCATAACTTTGATCAATGTCATCTGAAAACAATGTTATATGTCGAATTACTTTATAATCATGTTTATGGAAGTCATAACCAAATCCATGAAGTTTGTCCCAATAAAATCCTGACTCAATAGGACTAGAGGGAATGATCTTGAATTCCTCAGTAGATGGATTCCACAATACAATTTTTTTATTCTCTTTGAAGTATCTATAAAGACAAAGAATACCATTAATACTACTAGATCCCAAAATAGAAAAACCAGGATAATCATCTTGAAAAGGATTTGGCCAATCTATTTGGACCTTATTCTCAAACATCTCTCCTGAAAGCAAATATAACGATGTTTTGAAATTTAAATATGGATGATCTAAATTTCCTCGCATATTTACATGAATCAGGAGAGATGCACCATCATAATAAGAATGATTATTAGATAAAAACTTGTTGCGGTACATCTCCATGAAATATGGATTTTTAAATAAGAATGTCCATGATTTACAAACAACTCCAAACCGTTTTAAAGATTTCACAGATAATTTTGACAAAATGAAGTATGCAAGATCACGAGGTATGTGATTGCTAACCTTTTTAATTTTGGTAGCTATAGAATTTTTCATCTTTTTAGATGACTTTGACTTTTTCATCTCCCTAGATAACTTTGACTTAGAATAATATTCAACGCAATGAAAATGAGATTGAAAGACACTAGAGCTTCGTTGCAAGTGGGACAAAATATTCTCGCCACTTAATATATTAAAAAACACATCTTCTTTAAAAAAAGTCATGCTAAATTATTCAATATTATAAAAGATTACATGAACAAGATACATTAAAATATGCACATCACGTTTTGGCGTCACTCATGTGCCATTAAAGAAGTGTTTAAAAGTATTTGCATGTTTCATGTATTGAATGTATTGATTGATAATTATATGATAATAGGATTTCTTCATTTTGCGATTCAAATCAGCACAATACTTTAATTTTTAAACTTTGGAAAATTTAATTTTTAACATCAAATAAAGCAAGAGAAAATTTTCCGAGAATTCTCTCTTCACTCTCATTTATTCGTTTCTAGCTTAATATTTGTTGGAAAAAAAATTAATAATATTTTTAGTCTTAATAATATAAAACAAATTTAATCTTGATTTCTGTAAAATGTTTTTTTTTTTTTTATTTCATCCCTATTATATATATTGCTTTACTTTTAGTGTTTATTGAGATTTGACCTTCCAAAAACTTTGATATGGCATGCTTACCTTGCAAAATGATGCTTAGGTGGAACTATCGTCATTCATCACCACCACCACCCTCAATTATGTTTCCCTTATGTCTCGCTATATTAATAATTGGAGTAGGCAAAGTTCAATTTTAAATTAGAACGGTTTGAAAACTGAACTGAATTTGTTTTCAATTCAAAAAATCGAATCGATTTTTTGTTTGAAAAACCGAATCAAATTGGTTTTATAAATCAATGAGCCTATGCATTACTCTGAACATAATTGGACCGGTTTTAACTTAATTTTACTTGTTCAAATTGAATTGAATTGTTATAATTTGAATAGATTAAATCGGACTGATTTTATATCAAATTTAACCAAGCTATTTTATTCCTATAAGCTTTTTTTATTCTTATAAGCTAAATTTTACATAATTACTTCTAAAAAAATTAGATCAGTTTTAGTTTTTTTTTCAAACTAAAAATCGATTTGATTCAATTTTTTATAACTAAAAACCAGTTCGTATCAGTTCTAGTTTTTAAAAATCAATTTGATTAACAAATTGCTTTATAGGTTGGTTCTCAATTTTATAAGTCACTTCAGTTTAAAACAATTTAGTTTGATTTAGTTTTTGAATTTTTTGAACACTCCTTACTTAATACCTCGTCAAAATTTATATTTATCATATTTGGAGACTATAGTTTGATCCCAAAAACATTCCTTCATCCTATATTTTTTGTGACGGTTAGCATAGTCATATAAAAAGACCGCCATGGTGAGAAACTATCACTGCACCAGACTAATCGTCACCTTTATTCTTCTACACTTTCATTCTTTTTCCACTTATAGTTCTTGGGTTAAATCGCCAATTTAATATTTATTCCTGTTGTTTTGTTACCTTACACAAATATGTTACCATTTGATATTTTGCATATTTCATTCCACTTATTATTGAAAGATCGTGATCGTGCTGCGTTGGTTCCATCAATTACAACACTCCTTCCCTTGCATAAAAAAATTACAACATTCCTTTCATAAAAAACAGAAAAGCAAACGGCACTAGCCAAAAAAACAAAGATAGATAAAAAGCTAAACTGTGGTATTGTCATATAATTAAGTGTTATTATAAAAACTGACATAAACCTGTTGATGAACTTATGATGAATCATGTTCAAGAAAAACACAAAATGGGAGGATAAATCACAGGGTGCTCGCAGCTGCATTCTCATTATTTTAATTTTTTGCAATAAATATCAGGAAAAACCCATACTAGTTATAGTTGTTTATACAGTATCACCATGAAAAATAATCAGTTCGCCCCTGATGCAAATGGTATCGATCATGTTAGATGGGCCTCAACAGCAGCCATGTGAGAAACTCTCCCTGTACTTAGTTCCAAGATGGAAACATGAACCCTGAGACTTACTATCACAAGAGATGCAAACTAACTGAACGGTGGGATGATGGCAGCTTCATAGGGAATCGATATTGATGGCCAAATCATCAGGTAAAAGTACTTCCGTAGGATTTGTAGATCTTCAAGCAGATAACATGATTGAGCTATTTCAACCAGTCCACTCTTGCCCATCCGAGGTCACTCTTTATGTTCACTATGGATCGGAACAGCCATTTCTAGGTGCCCATTTTATAATCTCCTCATTTCACAGGACGCACGCCAATTGTTCTCACACGGAAACGATACTGAGGCAAAGATTCATCATCTTCATCTTCATCGTCATCTTCACTAGAATCATCTTCAACACTGTCCCACCGCGCATAGTCAAGAGCTGAATGTCCTTTTGGTTTTGGAATTGTTTGCCATCCTTCGGTTTGTTGCTTGGCTGGTTCCTTGTTCTGTGCTTTAGGAACCACAAGCTCCGTCGTCCACTTTTTAGGCTCATAGCTTTGATCTCTTCCCTGTTTGGATGAAAACTTGGGGTCTGTTTCTTCTGGAGCACATTCAATATTAATAACACCTTTGCCAAGCTCACCCTTTTGATCTGTCCTAATATTAGAAGCTGTCGTGTGTTTCTGTCCCATTTCTTCATTCTTTTCATCACCTTTTAGCATCACCTCAGCCTTCTCATCTTCCTCTTCCTCTTCCTCAAACTCCTCTTCTGACTCTGGTATTGGAGCAAGTGCCTTTCCTTGAGCAAGGAAAAAAAGTACCATTTCTTAGTACCAGCTGACAGTATATTAATTACAAGATTGAAATTCTAGGCCAAATTTACAAGGTTAGTGCACCCATCTTGCTCTACCGTCATTTTACTCTCCCACTTCTACTTTTCCTATCTTCATTCCTCATCCTTTATATACTGAATTCAACTGTTTTTAACTAACATTGTTGTTTGTCTTTTAACTTAAGTATTTAACATGCACTAAATGAGTATCCACACTATCAGCAGGATGAGAAAGGGAATTGAAAACAAAAGGAAAAACCTATAACACTGCTCAATAATCTTTCAGCATCTTCAAACCTAGTTACCGCATGTACAATAAATGCAATTGAAATGAAAACAAAAGAAAGAAGGGACAACACACTACCAACTGTGTCTTCAAGCGAGCATGAAGATTCTGATAGACCTCCGAGGATGGATTTAACTCCAAGAGTCTGTTGACATCAAAAAGTGCTGAATGGTATTCCTTTAGTGTCACTAATGTTTGAGCCCGTAGCATCAATGCCCCACTATGATTGTAATCAAGCTCAAGCACTGAGGTGCACTCTTCTGCTGCCTGAAATGGTAGTAGTAAACCATAAAATCAATTATTGAATCCAAGGAAACAAAATTTAGACGGCAAATAATTATGCTAAAGCTCCCAACTAAGGAAGGAAAATGACAAGAAAGGTCATTATTTCAATGTATAAATAAAAGCCTATCACATACTTTCCTATGCTTCACCAAGAGTTAGAGTCTTGGAACTAAAAACCAAAAGGGCTTCTCAAAAGTACACACAAACTGATACACAAAGCGCCAATTTGCAAAAGTACTTCTATTGCAGGTCGCAGGTGAGTAAACCCATATATGCTCCATTGATCATGAGTTTCAAACAAAAACAAATCCTAACTATTAACATTCAAAATTATAACAAAAAGGCATACCGAGGAATGAGACTGTAATTTCATAAGACTGATAACTCATCATCAACAAATAAGCCAATATTTATTAGAACTCATTAACTTACAAATAATAGATCCTTCTACAAAGATACAAGATAAGAAAACAACATACTCAACTAAGACCAAAATTGCAAACAAGATGACCACTAAATCAAAATAATTAGAATTCATAAAATATCACACAAATATCTGAACCTTGTTAGAAATATTCATAAAACCAGAATTATGTTCGATTGTTTTAATAAACATTAGAACAAAATAAAAAAGTTCCTCCCTCTCGAGCAAGCCATTGAAAATAACTCAAAATTCTATTTTTCAAAAAGACCAAAATACTTTCATTTCTTCATTCTTAACCATTCGGTTTCCAAGGGAATAGACTCTACTAATCCAAAGTTCAATCTTGATTTTCACGATGTTTGGTCAAGACAGAAACCCATTAACCACGTGAGTTGAATCACTTTTAAAATACTCTCATTAAAAATCAAATAATTTATTTAAATTACTGCACGAATTTTATTTTAAACAATAATTATAACAAATTGAAGCTAGTAAACTAATTTAGCGCGATATGAAAAATTAACAAAGAATAATAAAGAGGGAGGAATAACAAGAAAGAGAACCTTTTTGAAATCGTGAAGCTTGAGGAAACAAGCAGCTCGATTACTGTGCAAAGCGATCTTCTGTGGATTTGTCTTCGCCATAGCGATAGCTTCAGTGTAAAACCCTAACGCCTCTTTGTAACGTCCGTCACGGTACATCTGGTGACCACGTTCGATCTTGTTAGACGCCATCGATATTCAAATTCGATCATAAACTTCTAACGAGAATTTGAACTTGTTTGGAACTGTTTTGTTTAACTGAAAAATAGTTTGAGATAATTTATTTTTGAAATTAATAGCTTAGCTGACTGACAGCTCGCGTGTAGAGAGAGGAACGGAATGAGGAAGGCGTTGGAAGCGATTTCCTTCAGCCAATTATTGTGTTCTTGATTGGAACGCGCGTTTGCCTCTTTCTTGTTTTTTCAATTTTTTAACAAACAATATAATATGAGTTCAAAAAATAAAACAGAAACATTATAATACGTGGCTTGGCTGTTTCGTTTATTCAAAATTCATCTTCTCCCCAAAATTAATCATATTTTATGGCGAATTATTTACTTCACCAATTATCGATCTTTTTCATTATTTTACACATATTAACAAATAAATAAAATAAAAGAGAATAGTACTTTTATTAAAAAAAAATTATTAAAATATTAATCAATTTACTATTACGTAAAAACACAATAAAAAAAATATGCCAGTTCTAGTTAAACTATATATTTTTACAATTTCATCTCAGACAAAAGAAAAAGATACGATAAGAAAAAATATAGATAATGTTACATTGAATATTGAAATGTTTCCTACACCAAAAAAAAAATTGAAACTGTTAATTCATTTTGAGATAAGTATTTTTTATAAATTCTTCAATTATCCTGAGACAGAGGGAGCAATGACTACTTTCCTCCCTATAAATGACCCTCTCACTAAATCACATAAACTAAGAAAATTGGTTGTAATTTTAAATTTGTTAGTAATTTTAAATTGTATTAGTAATTTACCCTTAAAAAGAAAATTAATTTATATTTTTATTGTAGTATTCATAAAAGATTTCAAAAAATAATAATAATTAATATAATTAAAAAATAAAAAATGGTCTTACAAAATAGAACAAAGAAATTTTTTAAGAGAGTCTTATATTCATCGAGGAAGATAATATTAATTTTAATTTAAAAATTTGAAAATATATTTTAAAGGTAAGACTTATTGTGCAATGACGAGTCTAGAAAACTTTCAACTTAAAGCAAAAAAAAAAACATCATAAATAAATATTATTTATTTTGTTTCACTATGAGTAATTTATTTAATTATTTTACACAAACTTAAAAATATATAAATAAAAGAGAGAATAAATATATTATTAAATTTATGATTTTCATGAAAGTATAGTTAAATACATATTAAACTAAAAATGATGCGTATAGAATAATTAAATAGTATAGTTATATATATAAGAGGAAATTATATCGTAAACGTCCTGAATTCAAGGGTATAGAGCATACTTATCTTAAAAAAGATGATGATTGTTTTTTATGCACAAAATCAACAAAAGCTGCAAGTGCAGAGCATATTTATGTTTGGTGGTATGTGAACAAATATAAATTTATTGCATAAACATATTTACAATGGGTTTTAAAAAAAACTGAAAAAAAAATATTACAAGTTTTGTAAATTTGAGACACTCAAGATTTCTTAGAGAAACTCTCGATCTAACTCTCTATGTTCCAAAACTTCCTTATATAGCAAAAGAGTTTCACTTTTGCTGCTTTGTGAAGTGGAAGAAATGATGAGATTCCTTCTACTTTCAGTGTTACTTTTGACTTTTGGTGCAGATGGGAGACAAGTGTCAAATAACTTTTCTTTTTCTTTTGTATTTGAATTGGGCCTTTAAATTAAATTAATTGGACCAATGTTTTTCATTTAGTAGGGTGAAGATACGAAAATAGTTGTCTTCATTTTCATCTCCCAAGTTCACATAAATTTCTGAAGGAGTACTTGAAGAAACATTTGAGGAAATGGTCTTGCTTTTGAGAAGTTTTGTCATAATCTCAAAGTACTCTTCTTCAGTTTTTGAGCCAGGGTTTGCATTGTTTGAATTCACTTATTATGGGTAAGTGAAATAGTATATTTTCAAAAGAGCAATTATTAAATTAATTATTGTAACTATCTTATTTTAATTATTTTTAACATATTTCAATTTTTATTTAAACTAAAATTTATAAATTAACTAAACTATATGTGTGTTTGTGTAATTGTGTGTGTTAATAAAATAAGTGTGCTAAAGGAAGGAGAAAGTATATTACATTATATATTTTATATTTATTAAGACAAAGTGGGGAGAGGCTGATAAAAATTAATTTTATTTTAAGTGAGTTTTGTTAGTTGATATGGTGAATGAATCAACAAAGTTAAACAACGGAATTTGATTGAAACTTTTGAAAACACTTTGTTCCAATCAAATATATAATGAGTGTTAGAATCAACTGATGATCGCTCAATGATAGAAACAAAAGAAAACAAAATTTTCAATTAAGAATCATATCACAATTGTTTATGAAGATTTAAAAACATATTTTTATCTCAACACACAATTATTTATATTGGTTCCTCTTCTTCACATGTAGAGTACTTTTAGTCTTCATTCAAAGCATGAGTGTTTCTTCCTTTATATCAATTTGAATTTTTGCAAGATCAATGGATAATTGTTACAACACTTACACCAATTTTTTTTTCCTTAAATGCTCTTTAACTAAAAATGTAATCCTTCAATTCTTGCAAGATAGAACTTGGAGAAAATCCCTTCCTATAGAACCTCTAAAGATATACCATCTTCATGCCTTCAATGCAACGCCAATTGATATCCCCTTGATTGTTTGTGTATAATATAATCACTATAATAAAATCTAATCCTTTAAATGATGTTTCTTACACCAAATTTCGATCACAAACTAGACGTGAATCACAAAGAGTGTTCAATCTAGATTATGATCTTGAATGCATGAAATTTTGAGAATGAATGATCTTGAATGTATGAAACTTTGGAAATGAGTGAAAGTATTCTTGTTGTAAATGATGGTTTAGGTGAGTTTATATATGATACATGAAAAGATTGATCAAAGTCTAATGTATCGTAACTAAAATAACAACTTTTTAATTGTCAAAATTGTCCTAAAACTATGAAAAGCTAACTCCCCAAGTCTTGTAAGTCGATTCACAAAGGATTTGAGTCAACTTAAATGAGTCTTTAAAAAATATTTTTAAGTATAAAGCAATGTAAATTCATACATAGTTGTGTGAAGCTATGCAAATCCAAAAACAAAATGATTTTCCAAATGAAGATTATTGGAATCTTATGTTTGATGAGTTGGACGAACTGCATGATGATAAGT
This sequence comes from Cicer bijugum, assembly GCA_037974875.1. NCBI lineage: Eukaryota > Viridiplantae > Streptophyta > Magnoliopsida > Fabales > Fabaceae > Cicer > Cicer bijugum. The sequence continues at coordinate 1,519,844 of JBBPBT010000013.1, forward strand.
TAATTTCTTTGGAGAATATTATTCGACAGAAGGAACATGTGGAAAAATATTTGATGGATGGATTTATCAGGGGTGAATGTGATGGGATTATCAATTAGAGGGTCAATCACTTCTCCATTAGGCTAATGGTTCGAAATGGCAAATATGTTGAACAATGTAAGACCCATCATTCCATAAGATAAATGAAAGTCGTTAATAGTATTATTCCAAAAGGACAAGGATGTACTTGGATTAGATAAAAATATTCTAATTATTTCTAAATAAATCTTTAGATTGTTCAACCCTATTCAACCACTCCAAATATCTTAAGTGGGAAGCCAAAACGTATTTTTTTTTAATCTAAAGTTAGAAAATTTCACTCAAATTCTTTTGGAACAATAAAAGAGCTAAATAATGGACCTAAGAAAGCAGAGGAAGACATTGAATTAGGGTATTCCAAATTTATGTTTTCGCCAAATTCGAGTCATTGATGAAGATCAATGGATTCAAGTGAGACAACGTATGAAGACAAAATCATTGATGTTGATTGATGAGAGAAATAACACTGAAACAAAGAATGTATAATTTTTAAAACAAAAGAGCAAAATATTTGACGATAGTGTTCAATTAAAGCAAAGGCATGATAGAGAGTGGTTTAAGGAGATGAAGAGACCGTGTTCAAGAAGAACAAAACTCAAGAGATAAAACAAGCACAAAAATGAAGGTCAAGACTTTTGGACTTAGTAAAATTTTAAGAAAGATTTTTGTTGATAAAGAAAACCAAGTCAACATCATCAAAAGTTAAGATTCAAAACATGTGTCGAAGCTCATAGCTCAAAAATTCCATAAGTTACATTAAACAATAGTAGTTATTAGATTGATAACGTGAGTTAAGTCTACACCATTAGCCATTAGGTTTATTTTTCTATAAAAAGTATATGTCAAAAGATTTGCTCTAGAGGCTACTTAACCATTTTAGAAATCACAATTTTACTGAAACAATTAACAATTCTCTATAAATTCTCATAATGCCGTTTTCATTTCTTGCTATTTATCTTCTTGCAATTTTCCTTTTCTTTGTTTATGTTTCTTAACACTTTAATTTCTTGTCATTTTTCTTTTCTTTGTTTCTTTTTCGGCACTTTATTTACTTCCACTGTTCTTCGATTCTTTTCATTTACGTTACTACAATTTTTGAAAACCTTGCACCAATTTCTTGCATTAAAATTACTGATTTTTTATAAAATGTGCATCATAAAATTAGTGTTATTTGATTTTCTCAAGTTCACACCTCCATTGCTCTACAATTTATTGCATTTCATCTGCATTTTATCTATCTTAAAATCTTTTTCATCATTAGTTTTACTACATTAAAATTTGTTTTAATAAAACATTTATTCTTATTTAAATTCCATTGTATTCTATACTTCGACACTCAATTTAATAGAATAATTATCTCACAAAAGTGTAATGAAACTTGAACATCAAATTCACTACATCCTTTAAATATCAATTTGAGTATTGAATTTTATTTTATTTTATTTTTAATTTATGAAGACCCCACATTTAAACATTCGTTTGTTGATGTTATGATATTTTCTTATCAAACATAAAATCAATATTAACACTCGTAATGTCACACAAAGCCATAATTTTATTTTTTATTTTTTATTTTTTCTTCTCATGTCGATGGTTTTAGAATAATAGTACTTATTATTATGGTCGCCATCCTCAATCCACTTGCTTCTTGACTTATGGTACCCCAAACACTCTTCTTGGTATAAAGTAGTTGTGAAATGTTCTTGAAGATCTTTTCCATATTATCCAAGAAAACAATATAGCCATAATGGGGGCTATTTTGAATTCCATTTAATTTATTAAACAATTATTTCTTCATCTTGAAAATATTATCAAATGTGTCTTTGTTCCCCTTCTTCAAATGGGGGTGAGGTTGGAGAGATAGTATATTAAATTAGTGTCACCACCCCAGTTGTCAATAAGAATCTTGTGAAAATCAGAGTGATTGAGTCAAGAAGCTTAACACATGAAAAGACATATACCACTACTATTGTGCACTTCTTCAGTTAGAATCATGAGAGGATGGTGATCAGATTGCAATATAGGAAGAACTTTTACCAAACCCTCATTATCTTCATTCAAACTAAAATAAAGTATTAAATAACAAAATACTATATCATTTTAACATCATTAAGAAAGTATTCAATATTATTTAATATTAAATCATGGAAATATTATATTAAAATATTTAAATTATCTAAAACTATATTAAATCACGTAAATATTTGTTTGATTTAGTGATATTAATAGAAACAAAACAAAAATAAAATTAATTATTAGACTAAACACAAAGATGTCAACAAAAATATATAAACTTTATCATGACTACTATTATTTAGGCTACCAATCTAAAATACACTATAAATCACAACAAAAATGGGATGCAAGGCAAAACACCATATATATATATATATATATATATATATATATATATATATATATATATATATATATATATATATATATATATATGTTATTCGTCGGATGCAAGGTAAACTTTGTATTAAGATATTACACTCATATCCGTTTATTGTTACAGATGATTATCTATACTCACACCCGTATTTATCATGCAATACCCTATTCGAAGTGGATATTTTGTATGAGTTTATAAATATCCTGTCAAACTTAGCTTTTGAAATATAGAAATAGACGTTTTCATAGCTAGTTTTAAATTTATTAATGAAAAGCATCTTGGATAGCTTGTCAACTTTTGATAACATGAGACGTCTATTTTGGTGTTCTAAGAGACAATTTTAACTAGATCAATATAAAAAGATTGGCATATGAAAATTGAAATAGTTAGGATTTGTACTTCTAAGACACTTATTAAAAAAATATTTTTTTTATTGAAAATAACAATTTTTAAACATTTTAAAAATTGAAAATTCGACTCTAAAAAGTATTTACATATTTAGTTCTTTAATATATATTTTTAGAACACTTTTAACTGTTAACCAATATCAAAACTAAAAAATGTAAATAAATAAAAACTAATATTCATATTTAATAGCTCATAAAAAAAATTAATTTTTCATATTTGACTATCAAACATCGTTATCTCTTTTTTCTAGTGTTACAATTTACACCTTAATACTATTTCATTTTTCAGAAGTAAAACACAACCCACATATTCAAATACCAACTTAAATCTATGCTGAATTTGATGATGAATTAAATTAGCTGGAAATAGAGTGTGAGTTTTTTCCAAAATTAAAAATTAAAGATATAGACGAATTTAAGGGTTTTGATTTACCTCACTACTAAAATGTATTACTTTTTAAACATATATTTATATTCATTTTATTTTATTATATTATTACTTTATTATTGTAGAGTAATATGTATTCTATTAACTATAATAATTATGATTTTTAAATTGTTTATTTTATAATATATGAATGGTGGGAAGTCGAAAGAGAGAAATCCTACTTATCTTCTTTTTTTTTTTTTTTCAAATGTTCCTACTTTCTAGTAGACTAAAATGAAATAAAAGGAGTTAAACAATTGGGCTCGGGCCGGCTGATGTAATTGATAAACCAGAGTGCTAAATGGGCACACATAGTACTATAAATAAATCCACAGAAAAGAATGAAAACACCATGTTTTTATAGTTCTAATTCCTATCCCCCCATTATTAATTCTTCTCCTATAAAATCACTCTTTTCATTTTCATTTCATTTATATTGATTGGTTCTCTCTTCAATAATGCACATAAGTTTGCATATGGTTTGGACAGGCCCAATAGCATTATTTTCATTATTCTATATTAATCCTCCATCTATTGATATAATTAAGGTAAACTGTCAAAAAGCCCAAAACTCTAAGGTTCTCTTTAAATTATTTTTTTTATTAAGTTTCTAATATTATATTTTCTATTAACATAATTTTTTTAAAATATCGGTCCTAATGGGGTATAAGGGGACTTATAAGCCTCCCAATATTGTGTTAATTTAGAGATTTTATTTTTTTTAAAAAATTGAAATTAAGTTTTCTCAAAAATATCTTGAAAAATATTAAAAACAAAGATTTTTTCTCAAAAAATTGTGAGAAAAATTTAATAAAAAAATAAGAATTTTTTTCTTAAATTAAAAAAATTCAAAAAATAATAATTATTTTAAATATTTTTAATAGATTACAAGTAATAATTAATTAAATATACCTCACCAAACTATAGTCTAGCTGAAACATGATAACGAAATCGTGTAAGGACAAACAAATCATAAGGTCCTCTAGGATACCGTGTGAGCTCACCAGGTCCTTCAGCTCCAGCATGCCCCTCCTCTATATGCTCTCCCTCATGAGCAAGTGCAACCTCCTCCTGCTCATGTACCACCGGCTCCTGTACCACATGCTCATGTATCACCTGCTCATGTACCATCTGCTCCTGTTGATACATAGCCACATGATCATGATGTCCCTCATCGTCGTCTTCAATGATCACCTATCATCTTCTCCTCGAAGTTGTCGGTCGAATCCTCTCTGGGGGATTCATCGTGGACGATGTCGAAGTATTAATGTCACGTGTAATTCGTATTATTTTGTCGTCTCTTCCTAGTGCGCCCACTGAAAAATTAAACAATTAAAATAAATAAATTACTTATATAATTATAATTAATTAAAAAAATTATTTAAAACTTTCGAAAAACTTGATGTTTAAATTCTCTGGTAACTACCAGAAATGTTGAGCATCAAGTTTTCTGGAACAATGCTCTGTACCGGATATCTTAAAACTAAGTTTTTCGGAAGAGTCCTTTGTACCGGATAACTTAAAACAAGTTTTTTGAAAGAGTACTCTGTACCGGAGAACTTCAATAATGTTTTCTGGTAGTATCTTGTGTTCCGGAGAACTTCATATCAAGGTTTACGGATTACATCTTTTGTACCGGCAAACTTGAAAACAAGTTTTCTGGAAGTTTTGTAAAATAAACTTACTTTTTCATGTTCCGGAAATGTTGAATAGTGGAATGGTAAATTTTTAAAGGTTTTATTATTTATATGAGGGCAAAAAAGTCATTTCATTTTTAAAATGGGGATATAAGTATAATTAGGGGTATGGGAAGAGTCCTTTGTACTGAAGAACTTCAATAATGTTTTCTAGTAATATCTTCTGTACCGGAGAACTTCATATCAAGGTTTTCGGAGTACATCTTCTGTACCGGTAAACTTAAAAACAAGTTTTCTGAAAATTTTGTAAAAAAACTTATTTTTTCGTGTTTCGGAAATGTTGAATAGTGGAATGGTAAATTTTTAAAGGTTTTATTATTTATACGAGGACAAAAAAATCATTTTATTTTTAAAATAGGGGTATAGGTAGAATTAGGGGGTATGAGGTAAAATTTTCTATTTACAAACCAATGAATCTATTAGATTGTTCGAGTTTCGTTTGGGGTGGTTTTTAATTTTATATTCTAAAATTTTTAAAAACAAAAATCTATTTTAGTTATGATTTTTCAATTTTAATTTTATATTTTTTATTTCAGTTTTAAGTTGAGTTTAAGTTATTCATTTTTTTGAATTAAATCAATTTCTTTATCATATTTTATTATCAATTTATCAAATATAAAAAATATCATTGTGTAACAAAATTTAAAATAAAAAAATAAAATAAA
>JBBPBT010000013.1:1525992-1546221 GCA_037974875.1 Cicer bijugum
AATATCATTCTTGATATTCACTGTTCTAAAGAATAACTTTACTGATTAATTATTATTTGGCAATTATTTATTGATATATTTTACCCAAGATATTATCTATTGATGGAAGATGGTGTTGTTCTATTAATATTTCTCCACCCATTTATTTTTAAGTTGAGTGTTAAATTATATCTTTTGATGTACGGTGTTTATAATAAAGTATGTACAACCTTAGTAAAAGTATAATATATATACGTGCATCCGTGAATTTTTATTAGTTTTTTTTATGGATGAGTCAATTTTAAATTAAAAAATTATGGTGATTTGTTATTAAATTCTAATTCAACTAAAAAATATCATAATCTTAGATTAGATAATATAAAAAACTTATATTTCTTTTAAAATAAATAAAATAAACAAAATATTTAATAGCTTTAATCAAAATAAAAAAATAATGCTAAATATTAGGACAAAATATCTCATAAATTCATCATATATGAATGAGAATTGGTTGTTAAAAAGCTACTCTAACCATACAAGTGAGGTTATTGTTGAAATAACAAATTATTTTTTAAGTGTGTGATGTCACTCTTGATGGTTCATGATACAATTTATTGTGATTAAAAAGCATTTGTAAAATTTTATTTTGTTTTGAGATTATTATAAAAAGAAAATACAATTCTCATGTGTTACAGGTTGTATTATGAATAAGACCATGTGTCCAATAGAGCTTAAGGTCATGCAAAACGAAACTGTGGTGGCGTGTCGATCGGGGAGCTTGCTCTACAGATCATTTTCAACTCAAGAGACTTGCGATCCAAGTGCTTATTCTCAAAAGTTCAAAATATTGTGTCCTCAAGCTCATAGCTACCCTTACGGGAATGGGACAAATATATTTACTTTTGCTCAGTTAGGCCATGCAATTTTTTATCCACTGTTAATAACAAATTCTTCCAAATTTATCTTTATAAGTTTGATTTTATCATTTTTTTTATAAGTTATATGTTTTTTTTATTAAATTATTTAACAAATATAAGTTGAAATTAAAAGTTAGTTGAGAAATCGACTAATAACTCTGAGCTATTAAGCCTCTTTGATTCAAACGATTATGCCAAAGAAAAAATTATATTTATCTATCCCCTCATGTAGTCAGTAACTTTTGAAATTAATGACGAAAATCGATCTTTTATTATAGTTATTGAGACACTTTATTGATGCTTGTATCACTACTTGGTTAAAGATCACCAACAATTATATATTTTATTTGAATATGTTTTGTTCTATGTTCTTTAATGAATCATTGTCTCAACTAAGTCGTGCATGTAATATTATTCTCATAAAAAATTGTTATAATTATTGTCTCAACTAAACAGTATATACAATATTATTCTCATAGGTCTCTTACATGTGTTGAATCACGTGCTTCACCCAAAACACCTTGTTGCCTTGTGTAGCTGTAAAATTTATTCGTCGTTTGATGATATTGTTGTTGTGGTTTGTTACACATATCTCTATGAAATAGATATATTTCCACATGTAAACAAATATCTTGTTTGTGTATATCATTGCCATGATCAAACAATAACATGCATCTCTAAGGTAATAAAATATATATTTGATCATGTTCCAATGAAGTTCACCTATCTAATAAATTAACAACAAATGATATTTCACAACAACGTAATGATTAGCTAGATACATTAGCATTTGATTGTACTAGTATATGGTGCTTTGGGACTATGTAGTAATCACTATTTTCTCAAATTGTAAAAATACATTTGTCCACAATTGGTGATCTTACATCAATCAGAGTGCACAATTGATTTGACTTGTCCATAAAGGACCATTTTAGAGTCATTGATATATGAGCTGTAAGATTTATGGGTCACATATGTAATTAATTAATAAAGTGTGTTAGGGTCATTATATAATTAGCCAATAAACTAAGGGTCAAATAATATATAATAGTTTATGGCTAAAGAGCATAATAATTATGAAAATTAATAGTGTAGATACCAGACGGTTTCTAATTTAATGAGGGGCTGAATTAGTAATACTGCAATTTGGGATATAACTAATAATAGTTATATATAGGGGTAGTGGTCCCCAAGGCAAACACAATAAGACTATTCAGTTTCACAAACCCTAAGGAGAAAACTCTCTGGTTCTCTGGTTCTCTGGTTCTCTCTATCCCCATCAAGAGAGCAAGGTCTTCAGGGTGTTTTGCTGAGGAAGATCACCCAACCCATTGGCTTTATCATCATCATCCCAAGATTTCATCAATGGCAATTCCCACAGGTACGCTTCCGCCTTTGGTTATTCATCATGTAATTGGCATGGATTATTGAGCATAAGGTTGTAGGGTTTGTATCCAACAATTGGTATCAGAGCATACCATGTTTAATTCATGATGAAATTCGGTTATTGTCTTTGTTTTAGGATTCAATTTGGGAATTTTGACATGATTGAAAAATTAGGGTTTATAATTTGGGAATTTTGACATGATTGAAAAATTAGGGTTTGTAATTTGGGAATTTGGATATATATATATTATGGAATCCATATTTTTTTTTATTTCCGATTATAATTATTTTTGCTAGATGTTCCTCCTTCAAGGTTTAAACGTAAAACTACCCCTATGTTTTTAGCCGCTTGTGTTAACTTTTAGGAACTATTAAAAAAAATTGATGGACTAGAAAGATGCTAGAATTCAACTTAGAGGGATAAGGCTAAATACTAAGCTGTGTGTTTCAATTTTACTTTTAATTTTGGTTGTGATGCTGCATTGTTGGGCGAAACTACCTTGTGAGAATTGAGGTACCACTAAGTGAAAAGTTATGCACGATGTTTTCGCTGTAAATAGTATTACTAGTGGTTTTGTCATCTGATGTCTGGACTAACTTACTTATCTATTACAAGTTTGAATCTTAGATTCATTTACAAATGATGCTGCCATGTGCCAAAATTAAGTAAGCTGATAGTTAGGTTAACTGTTTGATGATCCCCTCCCCTAATCTGTTTCTTATAGTAAACAGTGTTATAATTTTTATTTTATTTTTATAAAACAATAATTACCAAATACTAATGAAACACAGTTTATATTAGTGAACAATATTTTTTTTTATTGTTTTATTTGGATATTATAAAAATGTGTTCAAGTCAAGTTTGACATTTTGAATGAGTTAATTGAAACTTGACGTCGCCAAAGTGACCTCTCTTGTCTAAATTGCTCGTGAAAAGTGTCAAATGGCTGTGTATATGTTTATTCATGCGGGTATTAACCGGCCCAAAGGAATGTTAATATTTGGCATAATTACATATACACCTGCGATGATAAATGTGTGACAAATATTTGGTATACAAGTGAGCAGTAAATCGGCCCAAAGAAAGGTTTATTGTTTGACATGTCTTATTGTCAATATTTGATCGTTGCAACAAGAGTACCACTAGCAGTTGGTGTTACTGTCCAAAGACTTGACATCAATGGTGCACTGGGTATCTTGAGATGGGTTTAAATTCTATTATTTGAACATATGTATTTATTTATTTATTGATTTATTTTCCTATAATGTGAGTTTCTAAGTTTCGTTCTTTATTTAACTCACAGCATCTATTGCTTCCATATCTGCAAATTTGAGTTCTATTCCTGTTCTTAATGGGACAAATTTTAAGGAATGGGAAGAGAACATTCTGATTGTTCTTGGCTGCATGGATCTAGACCTTGCATTAATAATTGATCGACCCCCTACTCCTAAGGACTCTAGTTCTTCTAAAGAAAAATTAGAGTACGAGAAATGGGGTCGCTCAAATCGCATAAGTCTTATGATCATAAAGCGTGGCATTCTTGAGGTCTTTAGAGGTGTTGTCTCGGATGAGATAGTTACAGCTAAAAATTTCCTTGCTGAGATGGAAAAACGCTTTGAAAAAAGTGATAAGGCTGAAACAAGTTCTTTGCTTCAGAATTTAATTTCCATGAAGTATCAAGGCAAGGGAAATATAAGAGAGCACATTATGATGATGTCCAACATTGCTTCTAAGCTTAAAGGACTAAAGCTTGAGTTGTTAGATGACTTGCTCATTCATTTAGTATTGCTGTCTCTTCCTTCGCAATTCAGTCAGTTTAAGGTGACTTATAATTGTCAAAAGGAGAAATGGACTTTTAATGAGCTCATTTCATTATGTGTGCAAGAAGAGGACAGGCTGAAGCAAGACAGGACTGAAAGCGCTCACTTTACTAGCATCTCTAAAGACAAGGGCAAAAGGAAAAGAATTGAGGAGCCCAAGAACAAAGCTGCTGCTAAGGGTCCAGAACAAAAGAAGCAGACTAAAGATAACAAATGCTTCTTCTGCAGGAGTTCTGGACACGTGAAGAAGGATTGTGCCAAATATCACGCTTGGCGTGCTAAGAAATGTATGATTCTGTCTTTGGTCTATTCTGAGGTTAATTTAGCTTCAGTACCTGGAAACACTTGGTGGTTAGACTCTTGTGCAACTACTAACATCAGTGTTTCAATGCAGGGTTGCCTGAACTTCCGAAAGCCTAATGATACTAAAAGATGCATCTATGTAGGAGATGGGAAGAAGGCAGAAGTTGAAGCCATAGGAAAATTTAGATTATTATTAAGTTCCGGTCATTATTTGGATTTAGAAGACACTTTTGTTGTACCGTCATTTAGACGGAATTTGGTCTCTATTTCTTATTTGGACAAATCAGGATATTATTGTTCATTCGGGAATAAAGAATTTACTTTGTCTTTAAATTTGAATGTTGTTGGATCCGGTTTACTTTCTGGTTATGATAGTCTTTATTTGTTGGAAACTGTGGCTAACTATAATGAAACCTTGAGTGTGGAATCACGTGGTACTAAGCGAAAAATTGACAATTTCAATTCAGGAGTGCTTTGGCACAAGCGTCTAGGTCACATCTCTAAAAATAGAGTTGAACGACTTGTGTCAGATGAAATTTTAAATTCCATTGACTTCACAGACTTTAACGTTTGTGTAGCATGCATTAAAGGAAAACAGACTAAAGATAAGAAATTAGGCGCATATAGAGCTACAGACGTCTTAGAATTGATACATACGGACATTTGTGGGCCATTTCCAACTCCTTCTTGGAATGGTCAACAATATTTTATATCATTCATAGACGATTATTCTAGATATGCCTACCTTTACCTAATTCACGAAAAGTCCCAATCAATAGACGTGTTCAAATCCTTTAAGGCAGAAGTTGAGAATTAACTTAATAAGAGAATTAAAAAGGTCAAATCTGATCGTGGTGGTGAATACTACGTCAGATATGACGGTTCAGGTGAACAACGTCCGAGACCATTTGCGAGATACCTAGAGGAATGTGGAATCGTCCCACAATACACTATGCCGGGGTCACCCAGCATGAATGGTGTAGCTGAAAGACGAAACAGGACTCTTAAGGATATGGTGAGGAGTATGATTTGTCATTCCACCTTGCCAGAGTCACTCTGGGGAGAGGCATTAAAAACAGCAGCATACATTCTTAATAGAGTACCAACTAAGGCAGCGGCTAAAACACCTTATGAGCTTTGGATTGGGCGTAAGCCTAGTCTGAAGCACCTTCATGTATGGGGATGTCCAGCTGAGGCAAGGCCTTATAGGCCGAATGAAAAGAAATTTGAACCCCGAACAATTAGCAGCTATTTTATAGGGTACTCAAAAAAATCAAGGGGCTATAAATTTTACGACCCTAATTTGAGAACAATTTTTGAGACGGGAACGACAACGTTCTTTGAGGATATTGAGTTTGGGGGGAAGATTAAGGTCAAAAATTTTGTCTTTGAGGAAGAATCGGTAACAATTCTAGAACTGATTCTTCCACCAAGTGACCTTCCCATCATTGAACAAACTCAAGATGATCTGGTTGTTCAGGAAGAACAAAATCCAGGTCAAATTCAAGATCCTCAAGAACAAGTGCCTCAAGAGCCAGCTCCATTGCGGAGATCCACTAGAGAAAGGAAAAATGCTATTTCGGATGATTATGTAGTATTTATCAATGAGGTAGAGGAAAATGTTGGCAAGACGGAAGACGACCCGGTAAACTTTCATCAAGCCATGCAAGATTCTCGTTCAGATAAGTGGATCGAAGCAATGAATGAGGAGTATAAGTCTATGCAAGACAATTCAGTTTGGGAACTTATCCCATTACCTGAAGGAGTGAAACCCATTGGTTGCAAATGGATTTTTAAAACCAAGCGGGATTCCAATGGTAATGTGGAGAGATATAAGGCACGTCTTGTAGCTAAAGGTTATACTCAAAAGGAGGGGATTGATTATAAAGAGACTTTCTCTCCGGTTTCATCGAATGACTCTTTAAGAATAATCATGGCTCTTGTTGCTCACTTTAATTTGGAGCTTCATCAAATGGATGTAAAAATAGTGTTTCTCAATGGCGACATTGATGAGACGATCTATATGGTGCAGCCAGAAAACTTTGTGTTGGGAGACCCAAAGAATATGGTGTGCAAACTAAGAAAATCCATTTATGGGCTAAAACAGGCTTCTCGTCAATGGTACCATAAATTTCATCAAGTAATTCTCTCATTTGGTTTTGAGATGAATACAGTTGATGATTGTGTGTATCATAAGTTCAGTGGGAGCAGACATATTTTCCTGGTCTTGTATGTTGATGACATACTGCTTGCCACTAACGATATAGGCATGTTGCACGAAACTAAGAAATTTCTATCAAAGCATTTTGAGATGAAAGATCTTGGTGATGCCTCTTTTGTATTAGGAATTCAGATACACCGAGACAGATCTCGAGGTATTCTTGGATTGTCACAAAAGAGCTATATCGATAAGGTTCTCAAAAGGTTTGGGTTACAGGATTGCAAACCAGGGGACACCCCAATTGCTAAGGGAGACAAGTTTAGTCTCAAACAGTGCCCTAAGGGAAGTTTGGAAATTCAAGAAATGCAAAAGATCCCTTATGCTTCAGCTGTAGGGAGTCTTATGTATGCCCAAGTATGTACGCGTCCAGACATAGCGTTCATATTAGGGATTTTAGGCAGATATTTAAGCAATCCAGGTCTTGACCACTGGAAAGCAGCCAAGAGGGTCATGAGATATTTGAAGAGAACAAGAAACTACATGCTCACATATAGGAGGTCAGACCAGTTAGAGATCACTGGGTACTCTGACTCGGATTTTGCGGGATGCCAAGACAACTTAAGATCAACTTCAGGCTATGTTTTTCTGTTAGCTGGTGGAGCAGTTTCTTGGCGTAGTGCCAAGCAAGGTCTTACTGCTTCATCAACCATGGCAGCAGAATTCGTAGCAATTCATGAGGCATCTGACCAGGGCATTTGGCTGAGAAATTTTGTCACGGGGCTGCAAATAGTTGAAGGGATTGAAAGACCACTCAAGTTGTATTGTGACAATAGATCAGCAGTCATGTATTCTAACAATAATAGGAGCTCAACCAAGTCAAAGTACATTGACATTAAGTTCCTAGTTGTTAAAGAGAAGGTACAAAGTGGACAGATATCCATAGAACACTTAAGGATAAACTCCATGATTGCGGATCCACTCACTAAAGGTGTACCACCCAAGGTCTTTCATGAGCATACTGCTCACATGGGTGTACTACTGTTTGAGGGATCTTGATTTTAGTGGGAGTTTCGTCCATTATGTAATTTATGTTCTATGTTTAATTGTAAAATACAAATACATTGTATTTGGATTTTCTGATCAGAAATAAAGTTTAAAATATTCAGTTTTGGTTACTTTGTACATTTAAGTTATGGTATGATCTCATTCGGTAAAGTAGAACCAGTTGAAAATTGACATGCATTGACCAACTTCATGTAATTTTCATGCTACACTTTTCATAACGGGTCTATGTCATTTAGTTGTGTCAGTACGGGTGATCATTGATGGGTTTAGTTATGCTTATTATGACGAAAGCCTCTTTGGTTCCATGTGCTGATACGATTAATGGACGGGACAATTTGGATTAGGCTCAAGGTAATTATAATGACATTTTTGACGTCATAAAGTCTAACACACTCCTAAGGATACATGTGTGACCAGTGGGAGATTGTAAGATTTATGGGTCACATATGTAATTAATTAATAAAGTGTGTTAGGGTCATTATATAATTAGCCAATAAACTAAGGGTCAAATAATATATAATAGTTTATGACTAAAGAGCATAATAATTATGAAAATTAATAGTGTAGATACCAGACGGTTTCTAATTTAATGAGGGGCTGAATTAGTAATACTGCAATTTGGGATATAACTAATAATAGTTATATATAGGGGTAGTGGTCCCCAAGGCAAACACAATAAGACTATTCAGTTTCACAAACCCTAAGGAGAAAACTCTCTGGTTCTCTGGTTCTCTGGTTCTCTCTATCCCCATCAAGAGAGCAAGGTCTTCAAGGTGTTTTGCTGAGGAAGATCACCCAACCCATTGGTTTTATCATCATCATCCCAAGATTTCATCAATGGCAATTCCCACATGTACGCTTCCGCCTTTGGTTATTCATCATGTAATTGGCATGGATTATTGAGCATAAGGTTGTAGGGTTTGTATCCAACATGAGCTTCATAATTCACAAATATATTCTATAAATATTTATTTTGTAATCTAAAACAAATATTTATCTTTGTTTGATATTTTATATCAAACTATTTTAAATGATATCATCTCCATATTCTCCATTTAGAAAATATTCGCACAAAACTATTATACAATGTGCGTTTAGATTGATTGAGCACACGTAAATGCTTATTTGTTTTGCTTAAGTCATTTCTTCAATAACTTGAATTGTATGTATCACGAAAATTAAATAATTTAAGGAGTTTTATATAATCAATACTATCAAGTGAGCCACAAAAATTCAACACGTCTTTCATATAAATTGAACATTTTACACTACAAGAAAAACACCATTTTGTGGCCAACTTTATAAATATTTTGTGGCCGAATAAAACCCTCACAAATTAGTGACCGAAAAAGCCCTCACAAATGCCAAAATTGAAATTGGTCTTTATTTGTGGCTGAAAAAGCCCTCACAAAATTTTAAACATTTAACTGGATTTTGTGGCTGCCTAAGCCCTCACAAAATCACAACATTGTGATTTTGTGAGGGCTTAGGCAGCCACAAAATCCAGTTAAATATTTAAGGATTTTGTGAGGGCTTTTACAGCCACAAAAAATCAATTTGTGATGGCCAAATCCGTCACAAAGGACTGACGTGACCAGTGGCATTTGTGGCTGCAAAAGCCGCCACAAAGGAATGCGCACGTGGACTTTGTGGCTGCAAAGGTCGCCACAAAATTTTAAACCTACGTGGACTTTGTGGCTGCTTTGGCCGCCACAAATGCTCAAGGTAACACTATATATATTTTTCTACCCTCCTCCTTCATTTTTTCACATCCAACTTCTCTCTAAAATCTTATTCTAACTATTATCTCCTCCTTCTCTCTACACAAAATATTTTGTTATTAATTTAAATATTTTATTATTAATATTTTATTATTTAAATTAATCTTTAATTTAATTATTATCTTTAATTTTAATTTAAATATTTTATTTTAAGTTTTTAATTAAATTAAGATTAGTTTATTATATATTAAATTTAATTTATAATTACATTTTATTTTAAATTTAATTTAAATTTTAATTTAATTATAATTTTAATTTTAATTTAATTATAATTATAATTTTAATATTATATTTATATTAATTTATTATATATAATATTATAATAAACTATTAATTTTGAATTTAAAAATTAATTTATTAAATACGTATTATTTTGTGGCGGCCTAAGCCCTCACAAAATATATTATTTTTTAATCAGGATGGCATTTGTGGCGGCCAAAAGCCCTCACAAAGGAGGGAGGGAATTTGTGGCGGCCTGGGCCCTCACAAAGGTCCAATCAAAAAAATTCAATTTGTCCTTTGTGGCGGCCTATGCCCTCACAAAGGCAGACTTTTGTGGCTGCAAAAGCCCTCACAAATGCCTGTCTTTTGTGGCTGCAAAAGTCCTCACAAATGTCAACCTGTTTCAAGCACTTTGTGGCTGCAAAAGCCCTCACAAAATTTTGTGACCAGCTTCTTTGTGGCTGCCAAAAGCCCTCACAAAATCCACCTTTGTAGCTGCTATTTGCCCTTTGTGAGGGCTTTTGGCCCTCACAAAATCCATCATTTTTTGTAGTGTTATGACTACTAAACTGAATCAAGTATGAAAAAATTCTTGAATTCACTTGAAGTGAATATGTCTAACCGATCTTACCGACAATAAACTTTAATATAATGTGTATACTTCATATTTACAATGATGTGTTTCAATTGTTCTATTTCTTTTGAATTAATAATAAACAATCATATCTTTCAAAATTTTATATTTCAAACAAAACTTTATATAGAATTTAGAAAGACTTAGATTTACTTTTTTTATTACCCAATTACTATATGTGTATATCAAAGATGATCTTTTGCTTTTAAATAAATAAGAACATAAAATTTGCTTCTACAAATAAAACTCAATAAATCATATCTACATATTTTATTTAAATAATTATAAATAAAATCTAAAGAAGAAAATACACTTAAATATAAACCATATCACATCTTTTTCTTCTTTAGAACTTCCACAAAAGAAAATACACTTATATAAGAATTTCATAAAAATCATCTAGCTACACATATTATTAATTAACATATATAATCAAAAACAAATTTCATAAAGCTATTATTGATTAACCAAAGTCACACCAAAGAGGAACCAAAGGGTATGTATGTTGACCAGATTGGTTTAGGAATGCACCAATCACTGCTAAGGTCGATGCTTATAGTTTTGGTGTATTGTTACTAGAGATCATGTTGTAGGAAAAATGTAGAGGATGATACTGTTAGTGAAGTTTTAAGGTTATGAAGTTTCTAATTCTAAATTTGTGTTGGATATTGATTTGGTGGAGGAAAGGTAAAGAAGATTAAGGTTTTGTTGAAACCATTTGAAGGGGAAATGAGAGGGTATTAAAAAAAGTTTACCGTTGGTAAGTTTTCTTTTAAATGATTGAACATATTGTGTTTATATATTTATTGTCGACAATAAAATGAAGTATTTTCATAATTGAAATGAACCAATTTTGACAACAAGAGTCTACATGAAAGATGTTGGAAAAAAAACTATTAAATTGATTTGATAGTGAGAACAATTATAATCTAATAAGTGTGAACGAAAAAAATAAATATAAAATATTTTTAAAAGTGTATAAAAAAATACTTTAATAGAACAATGCCATTGTAGTTATATTAAATTTGATGTAAAAATAAAATGTCAATTGAACTGACACATGGCTAATTTTGATTTGGCTACCTCAAATGAGTACATGTATACAACAAATCAATAAGATACCTAAGAATATTCTATCAACATATTTTGTAGAAGTAAAAACAACAAGTAAATATTTTGACTCAATTTTTACTCAAATCACAACACCCTGACCCTTAAGATATGTTCACAAGAATTACTTGATTTCAATATATTAGGATTTAAGCTCTTCAAAAGACTAATTAATTAAGTGAAAGAATTTTATAGATTAAATATTATATTAAACATTTTGATCTATTCAATGCAGAATTCTTCACATAATGAGTCAAAAATTTCTTCACCTAAGTTGAAGTTCATAAATTAAATAAATAAATCTAGATACTATTTATAACTTTCTAATATTTTTATAAAATTCTAAATTTAGGAAAAAGCGAAAACTGACACGATTTCCATTTTCCTTCGTTGCCTTTTGTTTCCAATTGGTGTGAAATTTGAATGTCTTTATTTGTTTATTTAGATTGACTTGGCTACCTCTATAATAATTATAGTAGTACTATTGTAGTTCCGTGGAACACTTCATTTAGAAGACATTAGCTTTTTGACTAAATATGGTCATTTTTCACTTATACTTCACCATCTATCTATTATTGAAGTCTCTGTCTTAAATTTTATTCTTTATAAATATCTAATTTTTTCATATAGGTTGAATTATTTAAAACGAGAAGAATAAATTATTATTTTATAAAGTAGTACTAATAAATATTTTACGATTTTCTCTAAAAGAATTTGATTATACATTTAAATTATAATGTCAAACTTTTATACACCTCACCTTTCCAAATTATTTATGCATCTAATCATCAACGGGGCCACAAAAAGTGTTAAAAGTGTGGATTATTTCCTTGATTTTAAAATGAATCTCGTTTTAATAAAGAATTTTTGTTCCCAAACAAGTATCATTTTATTTTAAATATAAATTAATTAATTTAATTATTTAAATTCTATTTCAAATAATATTATGTTCGTTTTGTAGGTGTAGCGGCTCAACCTCAACTTTGGTTTGTTTGGTATTATCTAGAGGATAATCGGATGGCTCTTAATGGAGATAATGCAGTTCAAAACTCGAATCAATTGGCAACTTGGGGAGGCAAGGTTCGTGATCACACTAGTGCTTTCATCATTGACTACTTGGATGCATTAGGGGTGTGCATGATCTCAATGACAAAACTTTGAGCGATTTATAAAAACTTAAAGTTGACTTTTTTAGAGGGTTCATAAACATTAATATCATACTCTCAAATAGCTCTGTTTTTAATTCTAAATAATTTTTCTAAAAGACATTTATATTATTGTCTTGTCACTAATATAAAGGAGTTACTTGTAAAGTTTAATCACTTTAAATTATCTCACATCTATCTGAAATAAATCTAGTAGATATTTTTGTTAAATTGTGTCTTTCTTCTTCTCATTGTATTTTTTATATTATTCTTGATTTTTCCTCCCTCGCTATATTGGCTACTAAGAGTTTGACCGACTTTCTAAAAACTTTTAGTTTTTGTTTATTTGTGTTCTTTTGGAGTTTGATCCTTTTTATTAAAAAAAAAAACTTTTAATCATTATATTTTATTTTACTTTAATGACAACATTTAATATTCAATAGTTAATATGAGACACTTTTATAAAATTATTATTTATTTTTCTATTTATTGATTTTTTATGAATTTAATTTAAATACACGTAAAAAGAATTTACACGTTCAATCAATTCCGATCATAAAATCATTAATAATGTTAACTCATAGGGAATTTTGTTTAAATGTTGGAAATATTTCTCTGTCTAAGCAAAACAAATTAGTATATAGTTAAAGAAAAATGTTTGACTTACACTTATATATATGGGTGTACATGATATTATGAGAGATGCAAAGAATGAGATGATGATAGATATGATAGGTTCATGATGTGATAAGAGAAAATATTTAAGTAAAATAATGTGTTGAATGAATATTAAAAAAATAAAGGGTACATGTGATTTTCATTTCTCCACTTCACGGCGAAGAAAGTGTAGAGAAATGTGTTTACCTTTCTAATTTCCTTCTTTACTCATCCCTTCTCCTCTTGTGCAAAGTGTTACCTCTTCCTCTCACACCACAACATCCATATTAGATCTAAGGGCATACAATCAGATTGAAAAAACTAAAAATTCAAATAAGTTGAATTCATATAAAATTAATTTTAGAAACAATTTAATTAAAAACATATAATTTCTAACGAATATAAGGGAGATACTGTGCCAAGAAGAACAAAGTTGAAATTGGCTCGAGCATATGATCTATCAGGAACATGTACCCGCAACATCAGTAACGAGTAATGATATTTGTACCTGCGATTTTAATTAAATGATGAAGTTTGCTTCAATCAATCATGATAAAGTACCGGATAACTCCAAACTATAATTTACAATGTCATATGAGTTTGAGTTTTGATTTTGATTTATATAACATAAGTCTTATAACTAATAAGTATAAAAATTATCACATTAACAAGAAAACCACTAACAATTAGTAGGTCATCCACTGATATAAACATTCATAAACACCATTTTATTTTTTCAATACAATATTAATTCATTTATTTAAATTTTATTTGTAAATTAATAATATTGTATGTGTCATGCATTTTCAAGTTATTACTCCTTTCATCTCAAAATATAAAAAAAGATGGATGTTTTTAGTACAAAATCAAATACATTAACTTTTTTGTTTATATTTTGAAAGGGAGGGTTTATATTTTACTATATCTTTATAACAATTGTTAAAATTCAATAGTTAACTAAGAACACACTTTTGAAAAAAATTAATTTAAGTTTTGATTGATTTTTTTATCTATAAGAAAAAACTTTAAATGGAACTTATTACTACTACTCTCTAAGCAAAAACAAATAACTAGTTAAAGCGGATTTGACCAGAGTTAATACTATAAATGTTTATGATTGATTTTATATGTATATATAATATCAACCATTAATTTATTTATTAACTATTCACATTATTCACTTTATTCTTTGAAGTAAGAGTTCATTCTAATTAAAGCGTTAGACAAAAGAAGTATAGGTAAACTATCATTTTGGTCTTTAAATATGCATGATGTTGTCGCTTTGATCTCTGACTCAGTCAAAAATTCAAATTAGTCATAATTTATCCAAACGTCTATCAATTTAGTCTCTAACATTAAGTTAACTATTAATATTGTTAATATGATGACATAAACGATTATATAGCATATGATGTGTCATTCTCTTAGTGTGTTGTTGAATAGGAATAGACCAAAATAACGTGGTAACACATTAAAGAAAAATCATAATTTCCTCTTTCTCCAATTTATTCTTCATCTTCATCCCTAATCTTAAATCTAACATTTCTTCTTCCTCTAATTTTTTCATCATCTTCCCTTATTTATTCTTCGTCTTGTTTCCTCAAATTTCTTCATCTTATTTTAACTTTCCAAAGATCCCTCCTTACAAAACTAGAAATACATATGGAAGAAATTAGGGGAAGAATACGAAGAAAAAGAATGAATTGGCGCAAGAAAAAATTGTGATTGTTTTTTTTAAAAAAAAGTTAGAATTAGTGTCATTTTAGGATGACAGCAAGATAGAGACATATTATATGTCATTAATCGTTCACGCAATTAAGTTAATAATTAATTTAATGTCACTGGATTTAATTAACAGACATTTAAATAAATTAAAAACTAATTTAAAATCAGATATCAAAACGACGTATAGAACAAAAAACAGTGGTTTATCCGTGGAGTTTGTGTAACAATAAACAGAAGTAAAAGTCAAATGAATGGATTAAAAGTTAGAATCAAGCTCATCTAAAATATAAACAATTAATTAATAGATCAATAACTAACATTAAATAATAAATATAAATATGTATATTTCACTCACTTAGTTCAGAGGAACCAAATTCTTTAAGTTGGACGCTTCAAAGTCATGACAATCCTTGTTACGGCCAATTGGTCAACACGAGCAATTTACGTGGAAAAGTCATAAATCAAACGCGTAAATCAATTTCAGTCCCTTCCCAAACAGGTACTCTTCCATACCACAGAAGCATAAGAACAAAAAACTTGGATATGGTTGAGCTATTTTTTCTGGCTCCTCCGTTTTCTTCTCCATTTCAATTTTAACTTCCATATGGTTGACCCAACTTCAATTTTGTTCTTCTTCACACTTCATCTATCACTAATAACAGGTACTAATTCCAAAATTAAATGATTCATATTCTTCTTTTAGTCCTCATTATGGTTAATTAATTAACAAATACTTTCTCTCAAATCATGAATAAGTAATGTTTAGAGTACTATAACTTTTCAAATTATTTTAAACTATATATTGAGTTAAGTACCTTTCTGTTTTTGCAGTTGTAATTTCAGCAAAGTTCACTATAGTTAACCAATGCAACTACACAATATGGCCAGCTTCATATAACACCAGTGGAAGCGCACCACTTGCAACCACCGGTTTCGTTTTACAATCCGGTGAGAATTCCACCGTCACAACACCGGCTAATTGGAACGGCCGTTTCTGGGGCCGGACTCTCTGTACAACGGATTCCGCCTCCGGAAACTTCTCCTGCGTCACAGGCGACTGCGGATCCGGCAAAATAGCATGCGGCGGCCGCGGCGGATCGCCGCCTGTGACGTTAGCGGAATTCTCAGTAAACAGTTTCAACAATCAAGACTTTTATGACGTCAGCTTAGTTGACGGTTATAACGTCCCGATGGATGTGATTCCGTTAAGTAATTCTGGAAAGTGTAACAGCACGGGTTGTCCTACGGATCTGAATGCGGTGTGTCCAACGGAGTTGAAAGTAACGGAAAATGGGAAAGTTGTGGCGTGTCAGGGTCCTTGTGCTGCTTTCAATTTGCAGTTTTTTTGTTGTGTTGGGAATCATTCAACTCCAGAGACTTGTGAACCGAGTGTGTATGCTCAGATATTCAAAACGGCGTGTCCTCAAGCATATAGTTATGCTTATGATGATAAGAGCAGTACGTTCACTTGTCCGCCTACTGATTACCAAATCGTCTTTTGTCCTGCCTCAAATAATGCCAGGTTAGCTCGGATTCGTTTTTTATTTTCTATATTCAAACTTTTAATTGAGTTTTTTTTTTTTATTTGACTAAATTATTATTTTTTTACTCTGTCTTATTATGAATTCATTAAATATAAAAAGATATTAATACGTATAAATAATTACAAATAAAAATAATAAATTTAATTATTTTAAAATAAGTGTTATAATTTAGTAATTATAATAACTTTTGTAACAGTAGTTGAATATGTATATTTCACTCATCACGATAATAATGCATGTCAATGCTAATGTATCATAATCAGAGTGGAACAAAAAAGTTTAAGGGATTAAAATAAAACCTCTTTTTTATTCAAGTATCGAAATCAACCCTATAAAAATAATTTATGGAATAAAAAGTGTGATCTAACTTAATTTAATTTATTTTATCATCATAAAATTATATTATATTAATTACTACCTCCAGTCTCAATTATAAGAAAAATTTTGAAGATTTTTGAAGATGTGACTTTTAAAATACATTTATTATTTAAATGACTTTTTTTATCTCTATTTAATGTTTGTCTTTTAGATATTAGTGAACGTATTTAATGTCTCACTCTCTTTTATGAAAGTTTTATTTGTAAAAATGTTCAAAAAGTAATAATAATAAATAAATTCATTGATATTGAATGTAAGACTTAGTTAACTAAATTTATAAAAAAATTAAAATTAAATTTGTTAGCAAATGATATAGTTTTTCAAATTTACCACTCACAAATTACTAATTTACTTTTATAATTTTATGCAGCTCAGAATCATTGGATCAAGGGGGGAGTATTCCTGTTGGTGAATCACTTACTGCTGGTAGTGGGACAGCTCGATGGCTTTCTCCTTCAGGAGATTTTGCATTTGGGTTTTACCAACTTCCGAATGAGCTTTTCTTACTAGCTATATGGTATGATAAGATACAAACTGATTCTATAATTTGGTATGCAAATGGAGATATTCCTGCTCCTAAAGGTTCAAGATTGGTATTAAATGATACTAGTGGGTTGGTGCTCACCAATCCTGGAGGTTCAGAGCTATGGAAATCAAATTTCCCATCAGGTACAATTTCTAATGGTTTAATGAATGATGTTGGAAACTTTCAATTGAGAGACAAAAATTCTGTGACAATATGGGATAGTTTCAATCATCCTAGTGACACATTAGTTCCTAATCAAGTAATAGAGTTAAATGGCAATCTTTCTTCAAGACAAGGAGAGTTCAACTTCTCACAAGGAAAATTCAAACTTCATCTACAACAGGATGGGAATCTTGTGCTCAACGTTATAAATTTGCCAAGCAACTATAGTTATGATCCTTACTACAATTCTGGCACCAATAGTAATGCTAAGAATCAAACAAATGTTGGTGAGCGTTTGATATTTGACAAATCAGGTTTTTTATATATAGAGAAAAAAGGAGGGGATAATTTTTCAATTATCAACCCAAATGAGACATTCTCAACAAATGACTTCTACTACAAAGCAACAATTAATTATGATGGAGTTTTCACCATAGCATTTTACCCTAAAGATCCAAAAAGAGGACAAAGTTGGGTTATTGCTAAGACTATACCAGAAAACATATGTTTGTATTCTTCATTCACAAATGGTGAAGGTGTATGCGGTTTTAATAGCATTTGCACCCTTACAAATGACCAAAGGCCAAATTGTACCTGCCCAAATGGATATACTCCAATTGATACAAATAACATGTATGCTGGTTGCTTGCCAAATTTTCAAGTCATTTGTCAAGCAAGTGGTAATTGGGGTTCACAAGATAATCTATATACGATGAAGGAATTACCAAATACTGATTGGCCTAAATCTGATTATGAAATAATAAGTCCATCTAGTTTACAAGAATGTAAGGATTCATGTTTGCAAGATTGCTTATGTGTTTTGGTTTCTTTCAACCAAAGTTCCTGCTGGAAGAAGAAGCTCCCACTCTCTTATGGGAGGAATGATCAAGAAGTAAAAGGAATTTCTATCATGAAATTGATGAATAATGATCCTTTATCCTCCTTGCCAAATAAGAAAAATGGTCATGATACTTTGATAATTGTGATTTCAGTTCTTTTAGGAAGCTCTGTGTTTGTAATTTTAACATTGTTTGGTGCAATATTTTTTGGATTCCCCTACAACCGCAAGAAACTCAAAAGAAGTAGAACTAACAAAAGTGTTGTTGGCAACAACTTACGCAATTTTAGCTTCAAGGAAATTATTGAAGCAACAGATAACTTTAGAGAAGAATTAGGAAGAGGATCTTGTAGCATTGTTTACAAAGGAACAATAGAGATGGTGATTGGTGTGGCAGTTAAGAAACTAGATAAGTTGATCCAAGATAGTGATAAGGAATTTCAGACTGAAATGAGTGTGATAGGCCAAACTCATCATAGGAATCTTGTTCGCCTTCTTGGTTATTGCAATGAGGGACAACATCGTATTTTGGTGTATGAGTTAATGAGCAATGGCACTTTAGCAAGCTTCATTTTCAGTCATTCAAAACCAAATTGGAACCAACGAGTCGAAATTGCCCTTGGGATTGCAAGTGGTCTTGTTTACCTGCATGAGGGATGTTACACTCAAATAATCCATTGTGATATAAAGCCACAAAATATACTTTTAGATGACCACTACAATGCCAGGATTTCAGATTTTGGATTGGCAAAGTTATTGTTGATTAATCAAAGCCACACTGAAACAGGAATTAGAGGAACCAAAGGGTATGTTGCACCAGATTGGTTTAGGAGTGCACCAATCACTGCTAAGGTTGATACTTATAGTTTTGGTGTATTGTTGTTAGAGATCATATGTTGTAGGAAAAATGTAGAGAAAGAAATTTTTACTGAAGAAAAAGGGATTTTAACTGATTGGGCTTATGATTGTTATAAGACTAAAAGACTTGACATTCTTCTAGAAAAAGATATTGAGGTTGGTAATGACATGATGAGCTTGGAAAAGTTTGTGATGATTGTTATTTGGTGCATTCAAGAAGATCCTTCTCTTAGGCCAACAATGAAGGATGTTTTATTGATGCTAGAAGGAATTGTTGAAGTTGTAGTTCCCCCAAGTCCCTATCTATATGGTTCTGTAAGTTGTAATTGAAGTTTGTTTCCTTCGAATGATATTTTGGTCCCATATATACTTTCAATTAGAAGCTGTGTTTTTCTTTTCCATATGTACTTTCAAAATATTAGCTGTCATACTAAAAACATTAATAATAAGGTGTTTAATATTGACATCCAAATGACTATGAAAATGTATAAAACAATATAAACTCTATTTACAAAAGTAAGTAATATTAAAAACATGATTGTTGTTAGATCCGTCTAAAGGGTTCTAATTTCTATTTGGTGGAACTAGTTGTTATGCGCATAACTAGTTAGAAGCTTTCTGATTCACCAATCTTCAGGGTTTAATAAATTAACATTTTATATGCCATTTAATTAAAGAATTTTTAAAAGGAAAATTAAACACTTAAGTGCTCACAAGATTTTTCAAAACCTTTATTTCCTAAAATGACTACATTTTCAAACATAAAATTATGTACTACAAACTAAATGTAACATAAACAATATTCAAAATTATATAACAACGTTTTTAATGTTTTCGGCTTCTGAAACTTCATAAATAGCAAATAGTCAATATGATATTTAGGCTCAATGGGACTTTAGCTAGCTTGCATTGTGCAAGTATAATCAATATATGGGAAAAAAAATATGTCTAATACAAATATGCAATTATTGTAATATCCTCAAGTCTCTTTAATTTTTTAAATAGCTATAGTGATTG
>JBBPBT010000013.1:1553339-1563878 GCA_037974875.1 Cicer bijugum
TTATTATTTTTTCTTTTAAAATATGAAGTAAAAATATTTTTTTTAAAAATTTTATACAGATGAGCCTGTTATTTGTTTTTTTAGGGGTTTTATCAATAATTAATTTATTGTTTAAAATAAATTAGATTGTCTTAAAATGATTAATTTGATACTACATTTTTTAGTTCTTCAAGTTATTAAGACATAAATTAAGACCATTTAGTTTTAAAAGCACTTTCTATATTAAACAAATAGAACTTAATTATTATTTTTAGATAGGACTATCTTATTAATATTTTAAGACATAAGTTGAGACAACTTGATAATTCAAATGTTAGTTTTTTTTTTAATAAACT
This sequence comes from Cicer bijugum, assembly GCA_037974875.1. Classification (NCBI taxonomy): domain Eukaryota; kingdom Viridiplantae; phylum Streptophyta; class Magnoliopsida; order Fabales; family Fabaceae; genus Cicer; species Cicer bijugum. The sequence continues at coordinate 1,553,675 of JBBPBT010000013.1, forward strand.
AATCCAAAGTCAATTATTAAATTAGATGTGACATCTTTTTAATCTTTGAGTGTTTAAGACATTAAAGGTACCACTTGGTAGTTTTAAAACTCAATTTTAAAAAACCAAAAAATAATAAAATATTCTTGAAATGATTAAATTAGATGTGACATTTTTTTTACTCCTTGATTTTTTAAGACACGAATTGTACAAATTGATAGTCATAAAACTCATATTTTTAAATAATTATTCAAATCAAACAAATTCATTTTTGTCAAAATAAATTTTTTATCCATAAGAACATGCATTTTCTTTAAAAGTGATTAACTCATCCACATTTTCTACGTCCAAAGAACTTTGTAACCTTCATTTATCCGTCGCACTGGGAGATACGTAGTAGGAAGATCACACTCTTTTCAAGTACAATAATAAAAATTTCTTTATTTATCTATTTTTAAACACACTTTTATCTAAAAAAATCACATTTATAAAAAACAACTCATATTCATATTTAATAATAAAGAGAAATAAATATATTTAAATTAATATTAATTATGCACAATCAATTATATGTAACTGTATTTTAATGGATGTCATAAGGGATAATACATTTTCTACGCATAATCGATTCTCGAACTCAAAATTTGATTTCAAATACTATTTTTTATTTTGAAATAAATTTAGGTGGTGGCTTTATTGAATTCGAGAAACACTCAGAAATTTTAGTCCGCGACACAATTCCAAGACAAGGAAACCTATTCACTCATGATCATAGAAACTAATACTATATTTATTAACTCTAATTTTTTCGTTATAAAATACAACTATCAAAAACAATTTTATTTTGTATTTTAATATTTTCTTTTATACTCTTATTACACGACTTTAAAAATAATTAAAGATCAAAGTATAATATTTTATTTAGTTCAACTGTTATAGTTGTTGTTTAAAAAATATGAAAGTAATTTTTAAAGTGGAAATTTAAATATATTTAAGAATTCAAGTTATGTATATTATGCATATAAATAATTTTTATATAATTAATTAAAATGATATAATGCATTAAAAATATAAAACTTTTTAATGCCACGTTGCATTGACACTTAAACTTTTTATTTAAATAACAAAATCAACTAATTAATATACACGCAATTTTTGTCTTAACTTTTACAATTATTATTACTATTTTCTTTCAAAAGGGGTTAAACGAAAAGAAGAGGAAAATATCAGTGTATATGGTCGGTGATACGGCCGAATCTGTTTCTTCTCCAAACTGTAAACCCTAATTCCTAAATCCACAATTTATCCCAATTTTCTTCCCCCTTCTTCTTCGATTCTTTGCCAAGTCATACACAGTTATACAACCCCTCTATCTCTAGCTGAACGCTGTCGAAGATTGTTCCCTGATTCTGGTTTCGAGTTCCCACTGCTCGCGTCGAAAATTCGTGTCGTTCTTATCGAATTATTCACCGACGCTGAAACTGAACTTCAGTTTCGCTCTTTTGGTGCAGGTAAAGGTTAATTTTCCATTCCTAATCGGTGCCCCTAGTTTAAACGGCTTTTGTTCTTGTAATCTTGTGCTTGTTGAGTTGTTTTTCTTTTAATTTTGAATTTCGATATATGAACCTTGTTTGCGTTCACTTTTCATTAGTGGGTTTTTTACTCCTTTTTAGTATTATATATTGCTATGGACTTGATTTTATTTTAATTTTTTCGATGCTAGTTAATGTAATAGTGGCATATGGAGTCATACTTCTAGAGACATTTGGTTTAGGTTATTTAGGATGATAAATTGTTGGAGCTTATATGAATTTCCTTGTTGTACTGTATACATATTCATATCAGTGAATGATAGTGTTATAAGAGAATGTGATATTTGTGCCCACTTTCTTAGTGGGAACAGAACTGGCCGAATCGAGTTAACTTGTTAAGTAACAAATTTTAGCCATTCAAAAGAGTTTATTTGGAGTTATTATATAATCACCTGCACAAGTGTTTGGATCAATGTTGTCAATTTTGGATCGTGGAAAATAGCTTTTTTTCTTTCGAATTCCGGTATGCAATGGTGCTATAGCACCACAATTTGACAATATTTTGTACAAAGTAATGTATCGCGGAAAATAATGATTGGTTAAATTCTGCTATGCTATATCAACTATTTAAGAACATTGGTTTGGACGAATTAATGAAAATAGATTATTGGTTTGGAAGAATTAATGAAAAAGATTATGATATGTCGACTAGTGGTGTTAAACTTATTTTCATAAGCTTCCCAAAATAGTTTAAAAAAATAACTTAAATGCTATGTTGAATCCCATAAACTCTTGGATGGTGGAAATAACTTTTTAAAGCTTTTATAGGATAAATGCGTATTAAATAAGTGCATAATTTAGCTGTTTCTTTTTCTTAACACCTAGTGCACAGTCAATTGTTTATATCTGGTTAAGCAAAGAACAAATTACCTTGTTAAACATCATTTGGGATTATGTTATTTATCTTGCACATTTGTGACTAGTGTATTAATTATTTGTTTCTCATTAGTGTATATTTATTGGACAGGGAACACTTGAATATTAGAGTTTTGATAATTACACTGTGAAATTTGTATACAAATACATCAAAACAAAGTTTAATCAGCTTTCGACCTCATGGCTGGATTATTGCTTGGTGATGTCTCTCATCAAGGAGCACATCAAGTTGGTTCTCAAAGATACTCAGAAGAGAAGCCAGAGGACGGATCGAGATGGTATTTTTCTAGGAAGGAGATTGAAGAAAATTCACCTTCCAAAGGAGATGGCATAGATTTGAAGAAAGAAACTTACCTACGCAAATCATACTGCACATTTCTGCAAGATTTGGGCATGAGACTAAAAGTGTGAGTCTTTTTCGGTATCCTTAGATAACTATCTTAACTGCAATAATTCCCTTTTATTTTATTTCCATTCTAAGACACATTTATCATTGGAAGGATCCTTCGTTTCTTTTTGTTCAATTGAAATTAATGTACCTTTGTCAAAATTATTTTTAATAACGTACACAAGGTAAGGTTGTTTTATATGTGATTTGCTTCTTTCTTTGAGCTCATTCATTAGGATTATCATAAGCACTTAATGTGTTTTTACATTATATTGATAGAGATTTAGGGGAAATTAGTTTGTCTCTTATCATATTAAAATTATTCATAAATGAGATGGAGTTACTTAGCTTTATTTATCCTGGTGTTGATACTGATTTCATTCTGATGCAGACCTCAAGTAACTATTGCAACCGCAATAATCTTTTGTCATAGATTCTTTCTTCGGCAGTCACATGCAAAAAATGACAGGAGGGTGAGTCTGTATTTTACTATGATAGTACACATTTTATTTTGGTAATTGTTCTCTGTTTGAAGTGTGAATAAATTTTATGCAAATCCATTTTTTGGCTGGGTAATTAATATATATTATTGGGTATTATATTTCATTAATGCGGGATTTTGTGGTTAATCAAGATTTACTACATGAGGTGTACCCAACTGTTCATAAAAAGATGGACTGACAATGGCAATTAAAAACAGGGTACGAGATTGTGGACATCATTTTATTCTTGGAAGTTGTTAAAAATTAAAACAAATGTTATTGTTGAAGATTAGTTTATTTACTTTGTGCTATACTTATTGTAGTGGATATATTTCTAGCATGTTACTGAAAAACTGGTGCACTATTTTAATCTATTAAGCACAGATATAGACAAGAACACCAGACACTACAGGCACGTAGACACTGCTATTGTCCAAAATGTAGGATACCGAGACACACCCATACACACATTTTTAACAGAAAAAAGAGGTGAAATTTGGTGACTCACATAATCAAAATATAAATATCCAGTAAGGTGTCAGATCCAGTTGGATCTGTGTCCGAGAAAAAAATTAATATTTAATTGAACACCGACACTTGTAATATGTGTGTCGGTGTCTAACACATCACACATGTATACATGGGACACATTTAAAACCAACAGTGTTGGTGCTTCACAGATCTTGATGCATTATAACTTCACATTTAAGAAGCCATTGTAGATGATGTATACTGCATATAGCCGTGACAAAGGTGCAAGATACTTCTAATTCATTCTGTTATTGTAGATGCCAGATAAGGTTAGGTTGCTTGAATAGCTTATCATGCTCAATGCTATGAAATAAAAACCATCTAGTTTCATTGGTCAACCTATTTGTAAAACTGATCAAATTATGTTAAAAACAATTGGTAACATGAAAATTATATCTGTGTTAAGCTGAATTTCAAAGGCAATGAACAAGATTGATCTTTATTAATTTTTTGAGTGGGTTTAAATGGAAAGTATGTTTAGCTGGTTTTTAAATTGCCTCCTAGAGGATGAAAAAATACTAATTATATTACAATGTTGGGAATGGTGTATTGTATTATCATGTGAGAATCACCCATGAGAGAATCCATTCCCTAAAATGTGATATGTATTATTGTCCTTATGAATGAGAGGACTGTGAAAGGGAAGGGTGTATTGTATGTTACAATGATTGGTATACTTTTGCTAAATAGGTAGCCTATCTATTGGTAGTTTGTTGCCACCAGTTAAATGTAGAGGTTGTGGTAATCAGATAGTTTTAAGGATGGTTAGGTTGCTTTTGTATTGGTGTAGGACTTATATTTGATCTTTATTGTATTGCAAATTTTGGAAATTATCATAGTAAATGCATACTACATTGTTCACAGACATAAAATCCCTGTACTCTCCCACCTGCTGGATCTAAATGAAGTTGTAAAAATTGTGATTGAAGTGTTTAATGCAATTGACTCATCATGTGCACACATCAAATCACAATGTGGTGCGCCATTGATCAGTGTAGGATTTCAGTGAAAACTTAAATTTGTGAGATCAGCCATTAACGAGCTTCATGAGTTAGGTTATTGCAGTTATCATTATTCCACTGATAGAATAGCAACATCATATTTTTCTAAAACTTCCATTATCTTGGATAATATGTAGGCTCCAGTAATTGGAGTGTGATAATTCTAGGTATCAACTACAGGCGTAGTGTGACTAATTTAATTTCGTTGTATGTATAATATGTAAAGACATTAATATTTATGCCTGACATAATATTTTGAGCGTCTGGGTGACTTAATATTTTTAGCATCTAGGGTGATCATGATTATAAATTATTATCATGTTAAACCAATTGATTGTTGATTATGTTTTATTTTTAGTTTGTACCTTCATAGTGTATAAAGCACAAATTGAATTCTTTTTGTAAAAAAAAAAAAAACTATTATGAATTCATTTCAACGAATTTCCTTATAATATTGTCATTGTTAGTTAAACATAACTGCATTTGAAGAATTGTCCTATGCTGGTCATCAGCCCACTTCTTACCTTGCCAATTGTTTGAGTTTCTGCTGTGCTGCTATTTAGAATTCTTAGTTTTATGCTTTCGTTATATTGTTTTGAACAAAAAATTCTATGGCTGATTCCTTGTTTTTGTTTGTATTGCATTCCTTTTTCTTCATTTGAAGAACCTCTGGATCTACTGCCATCTTTATCCCTTTCCAATTTGTTTTAGCATTTATTTGAGTCAATGCACCTGAACTTCTGTGTGTGATATACGTCTGAGTGCGCATAGCCATAAATTATTTGTGTGTTTTCACATGCTGCATGGCCAATAATATGTAACATGAAATATTAATTTATAGACACGGTGATTGCTAATTACTTACATTGTTTGGCAGACCATTGCAACAGTGTGCATGTTTCTTGCCGGCAAGGTTGAAGAAACTCCCCGCCCGTTGAAAGATGTGATCCTGGTTTCATATGAAATTATAAATAAGAAGGATCCGACAGCAGTTCAGAGAATCAAACAGAAGGTATATCACTTAATTTGTCCCAATGTCACAGTCAATATTATCCAGTAGCAGAATTTTAACAAACTGTTATTGTTCCGCGATACACTATTTGGTACAAACTGTTGTCAATTAGGGTGTATAGCACCATACAGCTTAGCTGTATTTGAACAACAAACTGCAATTGACAAATTAGTCACAATCAAGAATTGAAGAATAGGATGAAAGATAGAAAGAACAAGGATAATCTATGAATAGTAAATGCGATGAGTATTTGACTCCTCTAAAGTGAGGGGTTACTTTAAAGGTTGAAGTGCAGAATTGTAACAGTTGCAATCAATGGTTTAGATTTGAACATCATAATTTGTTATCCATGTGCATGTAGTTATTACAATCTCAAGTGTTGTCTTTTTCTATCAATGGTTATTATTGTACTTTGTACTTTATCATCCAAATTGCTCCCCCATCATTTTAGAGGAGACGAGTTCAAAATCTGAACATACAAGGAGAGAATTATATTCCCTTCACAAAGGATTGTTCTTTTCTCACACTAACTGTTCTATTTATCTAAACCTCCATTTTCTATCCTCATTCCCCCCATATTTACAAGAGACTATCCCTGCTAACTGACTCCTCTATTTAATCTCATCTAACTGAATTTTCTAATTGTTCCATTCCCTACTATCCTAAAACCACCACCTTGAAAATCCATCTTCACTTCAAGGTGGAAATTGGGGATCCCGTTGTCTTTTTTTTTGTTTGAAGAAAAAGGATTCCTGTTTGTCAGAATTACCACCGATCATCTCCTCACTATGCTTCTCCCCTTGAGTCTAGACAATTTTTCCATCCTCAAGGGATGGACTAGAACAAGGGATCGCATTTCTGATTTCACCCTTAGGACAATGAAGTACCACTAGTGATGGGTTGTAACGAGGAATGGTTTCTGGTTTCTTCACATATGATCCGGGAGTTCATATTTCTGACAAGTGAAATGCAAAGATACAATGAGATAAGAAAGGTCGGTTTTTGAGTTAGTGGATGGATTTGACAACACTGATATGGAGAGATTGATTTTGGGACAAACTGGTTTCGAAACTGGATTTGGGACCTTTTTTGGCATGGAATGTGGTTTGGTTTTGAAATCCAGTCTACATAAATGGTTAACAATTGGTTATGATAATTTTTTTAAAAAAACTATCCGTCAACCGCATTACCTTGACCAACCGATTTCTCTAACTACTCACCACGTTTTCTATTATCAAGCAATCTCTATTCCCTGTGTTGAACTACCTGTTGATAATGTTTTTGCCATGCTGTAGTCTGATTTAGGTGCTGTGGTCGATATCATTATTTATATTTAACTACCATCTAACATCAATTACTGTAAATAGTTATGTTTCTGTCATGTAATTTGTCCCTGTTGCAAGGAAACTAGTGCAGGAGAAAAATGATTTGCAAGTTGTATCTGGATTGAGTTTCATCTGTGTTTGTTTAACCTACAGCGTATTTTTTTCTAAAAAAAATTCTTTTTGAAGTTCTCATTATCTTTCTACCCATTGTAATATAATTTTTTCGCATGAAATATTGTTTTTACTTTTGGTAATGGCACAGGAAGTTTATCTGGACTGGTTTTTTTTTTTGTTTGTTTAAGAGAAAGGGAATTTCTTTCAAAATATTATTTTTTAAATTTTTTATTTTCATCCTACCTCCTGTAATATAGATTTTCTCATGCAATTTTTTATATTTGCAAAAATGACACAGGAAGTGTATGAGCAGCAGAAGGAACTAATTTTACTTGCGGAGAGGGTTGTCCTTGCAACCCTAGCTTTTGATCTTAATGTGCACCATCCTTATAAACCTCTTGTTGAGGCAATAAAGAAATTTAAAGTTGCTCAAAATGCGCTAGCTCAAGTTGCTTGGAATTTCGTAAATGATGGGTATGATGATTATACCATTTTTGTTATGGCCAAATGGCCTTTGAAATTTCTTTTCCTGAAATTAGGATGTGACGTGCAGACTACGGACGTCTCTTTGCTTGCAATTTAAGCCCCATCACATTGCGGCTGGAGCCATATTCCTCGCTGCCAAGTTTCTAAAGGTGAAGCTCCCATCAGATGGGGAGAAGGTCTGGTGGCAAGAGTTTGATGTCACCCCACGCCAATTGGAGGGTTGGTGTCTTTTTTTTCGATACTAGTGGTATAATAAAATGAGAAACAAAAATACCAACTCATCATCATTTCTCTTCTGTCTTCTAATTCATGTTGCATATTTTCCCTCTTTTTGGAGTGCGGTGGTATCTTAGTATTCTACTATTGGAGTGGATTGGTTCAATCATGCCATAATTGAGTATCACAGTTATTTTTTATATTAATTTTTTTTATTTCTTTGCAACATCCAATGTTTACCTACTTTTTGCAGAAGTGAGTAATCAAATGCTCGAGCTATATGAACAAAATCGAATGCCGCCTGCCAACGACGCGGAAGGAACTACTGGTGGTGCGACTTCCAACCGGCCCACTGTAAAAGCTCCAACTAGTAATGATGATGCTGCAGCCGCAAACAGTAATTCTCAGACTGGAGGCGTAACTTCAAGACTTGAAACGTCAAAGCCTGCATCTTCTAAGAATGCGTTTGATTCATCTGTCGCTAATCAGGTCGGGCGCCCCATCTCTAATCTTAGTAGAAGTAGTGATTATGGGACTACAGAAATGAAACATAGGATGGAAGATGATCAACACCTTGAGCAGGAACCTCTTCCATATAAGGAAAACTTACAGCATGCTCAAGATGTGATGAGATCTCGATCTGAAAGTGCTGAAAAAGAGCAAGAAAACAACATTCTTAGAACTGAAACTAAAGAACATGCTGAATGGAAAGATAAACATAACAGCAGAAATCCAGATCACAGGGATGGTGTTGTTAGCCGACCTCCTCAGGAAGCCATTAAAAAAATTGATAGAGACAAGGTCAAGGCTGCGTTAGAGAAACGAAGAAAAGCAGCTGGTTATATAACAAAAAAACCAGATTTCATGGATGATGATGATCTCATTGAGAGGGAACTGGAAGATGGAATAGAGTTGGCTCCTCAAAGTGAGAAGAGTAAGCAAGATAGAAGGCAAAGCTGGTCTAAGCTTTCAGATAGATCAGAGTATGAGAACATACATGGGAGACATCATCAAGATCATGCAGATGAGCAACCACATGGCGTAAAGGGTCTGCCATCATACGAACCGGATCAAAGTGCAGTGGAAGAAGGAGAGGTGTCAGCATTTGATGACATTAGCATAGGGCTTCCGTCACCTAAGTCAAGCAATCGCAAGAGGAAAGCAGGTAACTCGCCTGAAAGAGTGGTGGAGGGGAAGCAGCGACATAATTATGGCCCTGGGTCTCACCATGGTAACCGTTCAGATTATGTTGAAGATCGGAGCAAGGCCAGCAGGCTAGGCCATACAGAGAGAGACAGCAAAAGGCATGCGCAGGAAAATCATGTTTGAACAATGCTTAGCATAGCTGTGTGGATCAGTTATTATTTTGAAATATTATCTGGTTCTGCAACTGCTTCATTAGTGGTCCCAATTCTGCTATGGTGAAGCCTCCTTCGCAGTCAATGAATCTATCGGATGTGAGGAATTTTACTTGTTTTAAGGACTTACAAACAAATTCAATTTGATTGGAAGGACTAATGTCATTTCCATAATTTATGGGCATTTGGGAAAAACTGTATCATAAAAGGTAAGTGTTATTATAATATATATTAGAGTGAGACTTGTAATGGAAGGTCCATTTTCCCACATGATCGTCCATGTTTTTGATGATTACCCCCATACGTGAAATAATTATATTACTATGATTAAAATTCTCAGGAGCTAAAAGGGAAGATTGCTAGTGTTCTGTACTATGGTTTAGTAGTATGCAAATATTTGATTTAATAGCTTTGCTCAGAAAGTTGTTTAACATAATTGAATTTTTTATCTACTTAATTTATTACGTTTATGAGAATAGTTTCCTTATTTTAAAATTAAACTATTTGATTTTTTTTTTTTACATTCGATGTAGTTTTGGTCTTAAATTAAAATTTTAACCTATAAAATAGTGATTTTTAATAAAAAAAATGGTGATTTATAATCCTAATTGTAAATTTTAAGAGAATTTACAACTTTTAAGGCAATAAAATCATTATTTTTAGACTAAAATTTACCATTTTTAGGATTAAAATTATGCTTATGGATCAAAATAGCAAAAGTGTTAAAATGAAGCTACCAAAAATTAAATTTTAAAATAGAAAAATTAATTTTATGATAAATTAAAATAAGTGAATAAAAAATACAACTAAACTTAATTATTTAAAGTTTAATAAATTACCCTAT
>JBBPBT010000013.1:1588907-1613990 GCA_037974875.1 Cicer bijugum
TTTAATTTGTTTCTTCTTTCATATTTTTGTTATACTTGTTTTAATTGTTCTATTATGTTTCTTTCTTTTTCAATTAAATTTTGTCTCTTTTTTTTATATTTACCTCTTGGTTCCAAAGGAAAAGACCTTGGTAATAATCTCCGATACAATATAAATAAAGTCTAGCTAGAAATTATTCTCTCTTGATCATCTATAAGAAGAAAAATAGAAAAACATTAATACTAATGAACTTATTTATTATTAACACTTTTTAAATCTTTTTACAAATATGCACTTTCATAGAATAATATAAGACATTAAATACATTCACCAATATTTAAAAGAACATTAAATGAAAATAAGATTTTATTGAAACAATAAATGCATATTAAAAGTCACAACTTTTTCTTACAAGTAAAACAACAATAAAATTATAAAAAATTTCTTATAATGGAGATCGAGGTAATATTTGAGTTAAGAATTGGAATTAAAATTCTCTTGAACTTATTTTTTAATGAGATTCATTAACTACTTAAACTCAATTAATTGATTTTTTGTCTTCTTTCTTTGAACATTTGTTCATTTTCCTTTTAAAATATTTTGCATTATATTAGTATTAATAAGAATTGCTCGTAGAGTCATTGTCATCCTTGGTGTGAGTGTTTTTTTGAATCGGTGATTTTTGCTATAAAAATCATGACAAATATTATTTATCTTCATCACATTCAAAAGAAAGTTCTTCACCTTCAAAATCATTGTGATTTGCGATGCAATGATATTGCTCTAATACTATATTAGAAATCACATTATCATAGAAATGAAGATGCATCTTATATTGAAAATAAACTCGAAATCTTGATAAAAAAAAAATTCTATATCGAATAATTATATAAAAGTTACAAAAATAAAAAATGGAAGAGTTCTATTAATTGAACATGTTTTAAACTTAACAACTAGCTATTGAGGAAGAAACAATTAAATCAATTGATGAGGTGGAAGATTCATTGAACCTTTGAAAGGATATTTCGGTGAAAGATAATTGTGAAAAGAAGATCCACAATGCTGCCAATGATCATTTGAGGGAATTAGGGTTCAAGCTTGTGAACAATAATGCTGGAAGTTTGGGTTGGGTTGTGCCTCTTAAGCCCATTAACCAGAACCTCTTTAGAAACTTTTATTAAAGGCCCAAAATAATATCTTTAGTTGTTTGCATCTTCTTTTTGTTATTCCTTTTCATGTGAATAATTTTTATCGGCTTCTCACAAAGCTTTCTTAGTATAGTCCAAATTTAATATTGATGCTAAAATTGAAAAAGATAAATGTGCAGTCAAATTCACAAAAAAATATTTATAAATGTGATATAACGTTAAAAACACTAAAATTATTAATCGAATATGTAAATGGATTGAAGTCAATATGCGACAACACTCCTACAAGTTAGATTAGAAAAGAAACAACGTCGTAGTAAGACGAAAACAACATAACGTCGAATTTAGATAACAAAATCACATTCAAAATTTAAAAATAAAATAAAATTTATGTCAAAATTAAACTATTTATTTAAATAAATATATTAATTTAAAATGGTAATTCACTCCGATGAATGAAGTTAAAAAAGAGACAGGCCGTTTGATTTTCATTAAGAAAGCATTGTCGAACTATTGAGTCCGATTTCTCATCTAAAAAACATTAACCTAAAATATAAAAGAGAGCTAATATAGTAAAAAAAATTAAAAGATTGAGGTTTAAGAAGAAAATATTAACATAACAATGATTTATGTATAGAAAAAGTAAATTACAAAGTCTAGTGATTTACAAATGAAAGGTAGCTAAGTAATAATTAAGTAGGCATGATAGGATGTAAAAAGGAGAAAATTAAAATGACCACAAGGATTGGGGGGTATTTTGAGATGGTTGGTGTTGTTGATCTGATGAAGTGGATGAGAATTGGTGCATTTTGATATGAATAACCTCTGCTTGTGCTTGTGCTAATTGAGTTTGAAGCACATCAACTTGTTGCTGCAGTGATGATATTGCTCCCACACATCCATAAACAGGGTCCCTTACTCTTGCATTTGCTTCATATACCATTGAACTCACTGCATCACTTCTTTTATCTTCTGGTAATTCCTGCCAATTTCACCCTTATTATTTTCTTCTGCTTTTCTTCTTTTTCGATTATATATTATTAATACTCATTATTCAATTCCCTTTTTAAAATAATATTAAAAAAAAAGTAATTAAAGAGGCCAATATCTACGTCATCAATGTATCATGCTTACAAGATAATGTTTTCTATTATATCACACTAATAATTTATTTAATTACAAGATAAAATATCATTATCTAGGAATCAACATCACTTTTGGATATTACTAAGGTGTCTCTATCAATGTAACCCTTATTTTAAAGACAAAAGGAAAAGGTGATGAGCATATACATAATACTAAAACTTTATTATTTTTATCCCTTAAATATATGATTGTGCTAAGAGTCCAAGATAAAAAGCCATGCATGCGTTGGTCATAAAGATATGTTGAACAAATTGGTTACATAAAACCCACCACTAATCATGGAGCTAACAACATCTTTTTATTTTTACTCTATCCTCTTCAACTTAGTGTGGATTTAAGTTGTAAAAGGTAATTTAATTATGTGACCATGATCCTTTCTCCTTTTTATGTTCTAAGGAATCATATATATATATATATATATATATATATATATATATATTGGATAAGGGTATATAATTCATATTAAAATTGAGAACTGTAGGGCCTATACCATCAACCGTAACTAACCACCTATAACCGAAGTTAATCTAGGAGAAACCAAAGAAAGATATCCTTCTTCCTTGAACAATTACTTTCATTTTAAAAATACAATTAATTAATAATATCTTATACTTTTTTTTTAATGGATATTAAAAACAAACCCAAGAGAACAAGGAGTATTGAGCTAACTTAATGGATGGAAGTTGTTATATGAAATATTTGTCTTTATTTAACTCAAACTTGATATAATTGATTTCATCACATCATGTTATAAAATTCGCCTCTCAAAAAAATTGTATTTTTTATAGTTGGATCTTTGTTGTCTTTATTTTTTTTAGAGGCAGTTTACTATTTTTCAAACTAATTTTGAATTGTTTCATAAACTAGTCAAGTAAATTTATAGCATTTAATGTGTTACCAGTTAAATCTAATTATTGAGTTTTGCAAATTATATTAAACTAGTTCTTATTTGATATATTTAATTTTTTTTCTTCTAAGAAATTACTTAGTATGTTTTTCAATTATCAGTTAAAACATAAAAGGCAAGAAAGTATATTCACTACAAACTCATGGGTTTCTATATAAATTTAATCACTATGATTTTTTTCCATCTCTAATTTTTGTTTTCCTAGTAATGATACCAATTATTTTGATAGTGAATAAAGTGCCCATGGAAAGACTATTGGACATCATACATGGATACAAGATATTTTTAGATGAAAAATGTTTACCGAAAATCCATGTTTTCGTCCACGTGTCACACATGATTAAACACATATAAAAATATAGTTAATTCAATTACTTATATAATTAATTAAGATCATGTTAAAAATTATAGTTAATTATATAATTTGATTAATCAGAATTTTTATTGTAATTTAAGTTAATTATCTATTCAACTTAATTAACAATATTTTTATATGTGATTAGTTATAGTGTCACACAATTGTAAAAGAATGGACCTCCGTTTATAATTCCAATTTTTAGAATTAAAGTTTGATTAGTTCAAATAAAGCCAACTTATAAGTTTAGGAATAACCAATTTAAAAAAAAAATTAAAATTTCCATAATTATAGACGGTGTCTCTTAAATTAGTAGTCCTATTTGTTTTTATGATTGAGACAGTAATTTAAATAATATCGTTTTGATAAAAATAAGAAAAAATAAATATATATTTTGTGTTAATTCGACATCAATTAAATCATCATTTTATATATAAAAATGAAGAAATCACATATTATTATTTTAAAAAATATTATCAACCCTTATTTAAATTTTCTATAATTTTTAAATACTAATCTTAAGTGAACCACTGTGAGATCCACCAAATAACTCTCCTATGGTTAACGCTCAAACTTTAAAAAAACTTACTTAGGTCATATTTCTAGCAAACATGACACTTATATGCTTTTCCACTAACTATAGTTATCAAGTAGACTGGTTATCTATAAATACATATATAGATATAAGTGTACATAAAATTCAATATGCTAATTAATGAATAAAAAATGTTGACTTGGTCATAAAATATATTTTGTTATTATATAATGAAAACGATTGAAATATCATGCGAAGACATGATAGAGATAGGAAAAGTTGAGGTGCATGAATTGAATTTGAACCTGTAACATTTTGTTCACATTGCTAGCCCCAAAAACCTTGTGGACACTCCCAAACTTCTGGGGTTCATCAGCTGGAAAATATGGAGCAAACACACAATCAATAGCACATCTCCTTCTTAGAAGCTTGCATGCAGCACATGGTGTCATTGTACCTTGTTTTCTACCACCATCCTTCATTTTCTTCTAAGTATACTATCTAGCTAGGAGAATAATTTTGTTGAATTTTTAATTTTTTTTTATTACTTGGAAACAAAAATGAAGGAAAATATATATATTTATAGCAAGGGATATTTTCCAATGAGGACTAGCTAGGATAGGTAATTAATAGAGCTTAAATGAAAACCAAGAAAGAAAGAGAAAAAAAGGAAATATGTTGAAGTTGAGAGAGGGGAAAGGTGGACTTATGGAAGGGAATTGAGATGATGATATATATATATAGAGGGGTAAATTATTTGGTAGAGACGTTATGTGCCACCAAATCTATTATGGGTCCCACAAAAGAAGAGACTTCAGATTGTGTTGGACAAAACATCTATGTTGATAAGATCTTTTACCCCACCTTACATATTATCTTTTGTCTCCCTATTTTATTTTATTTTATTTTGTTCAATATTTTTCAATGTGCTATCCAAATTAATCTTTTGATGACATTTATGGTTTAAAATTTTCTTCACATAATTTAGTTGGTTTGGACTTAGGTTCACAAACGAAAATCAATTTTGTTTCTGTTTGCGGACAATAGTTGATGGCTAACTAGAAATTGTAGTGTTAACTTTACAAAAAAAAAAAAACACACACACACACACAAAAGAAATTGTAGTGTTAATGTTGTAGTTTTGTTTTCTTCGAAATCATGTATTATATTGGTCAGTGTTTTTCGTTGGGCTTGCGTTGTGCTTTTCCTTTAGATCCAAAAGCGGCACATGAATTTTCACTTTCTTCATTTCTTATGGATTTGTACAAGGTGAATCCGGAACACTTCAACTTTTTATATAATTGAAATACATTATTGTTTCCACTTAAAAATATTTTAAATTATTAGCATAAAATTGTAACCTATTGAATTTAGGGTGAGTCGGATATATATGATAGTCGGAGACATATAGTGAGACGATATAAAAGATAGTCAATAATTATATAATCAAGTCTTTCTTAATTACACTAAAGTTTATTTGTCAGTTAATTACGTTACACAAGTAGTGGCAAGACAAGATCTCAAACACAACCACTTGGGTTCAGTCGTATAACAACAACTAGAGCGCAATTTTCAGATGGTCATGATCATGACTAATAGAAGTTAGGCTTTCATCATTAGTCTATAAATACTCGTTGTAAATATCATTTTAGGCACATCTTAATCCATCATAATCAAAAGAATACCTACAATTTATATGTATTTTCTCTTTACTTATGCTTTACTTAGATTTTTAATTCTCAAAGCACTCGTACCGCCTAACTTAAAACTCTTTAAAGTTGTTAAGGAACTCATATTCAAGGAACAAAGCCGTTTGAAGAAAAGAGAACCATTGTTGAGAGCTACTAGCTGAAAAAATCGGCTAACTTTTAAAGTTTAAAAACAAAATTGACACACCTAGTGTGAGACAAAATAACTAACATAATTGAAAAATTTGGTTCGCCTAGTTCTTTATCATCATTAAAGAAATATGGTTCTCAGATACCAAACAGATTTTATTACACATCGAAAATATATGTCATTAGTGTTCATCCCTTAAAGTTACTTCAACTTGAGCAACTAGTGGTAATCCGCACATCATTCATCAGAAAATATATAAATATGGACATACATGATATCATGTAGCAAGTGTGTCAATGATAACTTTAGAAATAAAAGTATTCTATCACATATTGTCTAAACTTTGTGAACTCTCTAATGCATTGTAGTTAGAATTTATACTTTAAGCAATTAATATTATAATAACTTACGCTTAATGTGTTAGTTGTCAAATTCTACATTTATTTTGATTTTATTAAATTTTATGATGGCTGTTTTTATGTCAGTGCACTTGGACATAAAATTCCGATGTTGAGGCTAAATGCTACAACATGTTGTAGTTTTGTCATAACATCCCACGTTGAGGCAAATTTGAGTAAAACATCAACTTAAGTATTTTTGTGAAGAATGTGCTATTTTACATGATGTATCTTCGCCTAGAACACCACAATAAAATGGTATGGTAGAGTTGAAAAATATATCTCTTCAATAAATAGTTATAACTGTGATCCATAAATGAATATAGCAGAGTACTTTTGGATAGAAGTTGTAAACGCTACTACTTACATTCAAAATCGAGTTTATATTAGATCTATATTGCATTAAACTGCCTATGAATGATGGAAAGGTAGAAAACCTATTAAGTCATATTTCAATCAATTTCGTTGTAATTGTTATATGCTTAATAATACAGATGACCTTCAAACATTTGATTCTAAGTCATAAAATGATATATCTTTGGGATAATCTGAAATATCTAAAGCTTACCGGTTATACGACAAGGAAACCTTTATAGTTGAAGAATTAAGCAATGTATGATTGTGAATATATGTCTTGACATATTTATTATAATTTGTTGATCGACAAAAGAATATCCTAAAAGAACAACGATGCAAAAAAAGGCAAAAATAATTTTCAAAGTCTTGTGCTAGTGAATTTTTATTTTATATCATTTGTTTTTAGGATCCTGATGTGATCAATAAAAATCTCTTGAAAATATTCACAGGCTCACAATTATTTCATAAAATAAACTTCTTTTTAAAACTAAAACAAAAATCATTTACTTCAAAAAAATTTCTAAAAAATTTATGAAATTAAATTTTTGAAGAAAACTTCTTATTGTTGCAAGGCATATTTAAATAGCATCATCGATTATTGAGTCACTTTTATTTGAGTTCTATTTGTTTACCATATATATGGTATATCTTTTGCCTTGGGTTTTCATTAATATAATTATTTGGTTTATTCAAAAAAAAGTTGTAGTACATAACTACTCGATGAAGTATAACCTTGAAGATTATCAGGTGTTCGAGAGTATGA
This sequence comes from Cicer bijugum, assembly GCA_037974875.1. Lineage (NCBI taxonomy): Eukaryota > Viridiplantae > Streptophyta > Magnoliopsida > Fabales > Fabaceae > Cicer > Cicer bijugum. The sequence goes on from JBBPBT010000013.1 coordinate 1,596,335, forward strand.
TCCATATCTTTTGTAATAATACATCTTTTATTTGTCTAACTAAACACCGTGTTTTAAATTCAAGGGCAAAATATATTGAAATTAAACATCATTTCATAAGACTATGTTCAAAATGAATAGAGTAACAAACTCTCTAACACACTCTTTTTGATTTGTTAAAATTACATGGGCTCGACAAAATTCATATGGGACCCCTTCGATTTGATGTGACCTATTTATATTTTAACCAATCAAATAAATTATATTATAAAGTATGTGTTAAAGAGTGTGTTGTTGGCACTTCTCGTTCAAAATGGCATTTTTGACACAAATTTATTGATAAACACCATCTTCATACATATGTTTTTACCAAAGCTCTTGTGGAGGACATGATCACAATTATAAAGAGAAATTTAAATTTTCACTTCATAAATGAACGGTGAATAAATCTCAACCAAATATTGCATCTGTTTTACATATATTATTATTGACATACATACACCATGAAGTAGCGACTCATAAAAAAATTTACTAAAAAAGAGAATGACACACTTTTCATTCCTTTAATACCCTAGCTCAAGTTGATAGAGATATTATCACAATAATCTTGAATTACAACCATCTATAGATTTCACTGTTGAAAAAACAATTCATCACCACTTATATAAATCAAGAAGTCATGAGGAGGCACAAAATAGAGTCGTAGATCCTTTGTCATGATCAAAGATAATATTTGAATTATGTGGTGGTACCTGTTGCGAATACATAATTGATGTGCTTCGGGGAGGACACATTGGTTGTCAAAACAAACTCAATGAATGAAAGACATTCCAAATTTGGGGTGAAAATATTGAAATCAACTTGATTAGTTTGTGAATTGTTAGACAAGGCAACAAATGATGTTGCATATTAAAATTTCTTATTGATGATGACCTCTTCTTGAATCAATTTGTATATGATAAAGGGACCAAAAGTAGTATAAAGATAGTTTAGCTACTCATGATTGTCATGTATACAATATCTAAAATAGGAAATTTTTCATTGATGCATAAGGATGAATTCCTCTCCTTAGTTCTCTTTATCTGCTTCTTACATTGTTCTCTCTCTCTCTTTAAAACTGTGTGTGGTCTTCAGTTTGACAACATTTTTTCCTTATATATATAGTAGCTGGATAGGTGGAATTCACTTAACGAAATTGGATTCACTAAGAAGATTCAGATTTCTTCAAGTAGAAGTAAACTACAACTCTCAAAACCATCATGAATTAGTTTGAAGAATTTGATATTCACTCATTGTTGTTGTTACGTTTCATCTTGTTCTTTGGCTTAAATTTACTAAGCGAATTTTCCATATTGCTTACATCTTGCTCAATTACTTGAATTCTTTTAACTAATTAAGATCTACTAAGTGAATTTATGTCTGCAACAATTCTCTATTCTAACTTGCAATGCGCTCAAGTCGGTTTGGCTACTCAATATTCATTATCTATATAAAAAAGAAAAGATACAAATATCTAATCTCTTGAGAATAACTTACTAAAACTAAATAGGTATCAAAGTAGGGGAAAAGTCATTTGTTTTTACATTAAACTAAGTTAATAAGTGCCTTTATGTTATTTCAAATTTTAGGTGTAATTGAAACTTACTAGTATAAAATTATGATTATCTACATCTTTAACGACCATTTTGCTACAAATGAAGTCATTGCCAATAATTCCTAATAAAGAAATAACTAACTTTCAACAATCATTATTTCTATTAAAGATGATGGACTTTAATATGAGTTTATTGATTTGCTGAAGGTTTTGAGATTAATGGTTGAAGATGATGGATTTAGATTTGGACTTATTATTTTTCGAGGTATAGGTTAAAGGTGGTGTAGCAATATATGAGTTTCCTAATTTGTTGAAGGTTGAACCTAGTAAAACACCAATTATTTTTTAACATATGGTAAATACAGTTGTGTAATTTACTAAAAAGATTAATGAAATGAAATTAATATTTTAACAATAAAATAAATCATAGTCAATAAAATTTATATAGTCACCCCATCATGTCATAAAAGATTTGTTATTTCAACGTTTTTTTAATTGACAAACACATTAACTCTTTTAAAAAGTTTTATGAAAATTACAAAGTATAAAATTTTTTTATGCGAAAAAATAATCTAACATATTAGTCAACCGAATTGGATTTAATCAGTGTCTAAGTAGCTGAATAAAGATCAAGAAAATTAAGAGCAATCGTTTACAAGAAAAAATTTCTCAAGTAAAAAAATTCGAAGAAGGTCGTGGCAATGTCAAAAGCACATGAAATGTGACAACTCAACTGTAAGACTCATATTACATGTTTTTAGACTCTATGAACTGAAATACATATGTTTATGAAGCATGAATATGAGTGAAAATGCATGCTTGTTTGATAATACTGGTAAGTAGAATGAAGTGAATTGAGAGAAGAATTTAGGGATTCTGAAATGCTTTAGATCAATGGATCTGAACTATGTGTATTATTACTCAAGAATTCTCTTTTACAATAGAAAACAGAGAAATGAAAGAGAGAAAGAGAAGGAATTTCCCTAACTGATTCCCAGAATCAGTTACTACACAACTAACTTCCCAACCAACCCCCTTACATGACTCTCCCTTCACTATTTATTCTCTTCTCAAGATCCTAATAACAGAAAATCAGTTATTTTCTATTGGTGCCATGTTGGCGCCTCTCCTACACCTTAGTAATGGGAGGTCTATGTTTACACATAGCCTTATCAATACTCCCCTCCAAAAGAACCACTTTGTCCTCAAGGGGAAAATGAGGAAAAGCTTCCTGAATCTGAGCAGCAAGTTCCCATGAGTTCTCACATGAAGGTAACTTTTCCCACTGCACTAAAACTTCCAGGTTACCATCCTTATCATCTCTGCATTGCAAAATATCAGCTGGATTGACTTGCAACTCACATTCTTCAGATAGCATTGGAGGAAGTGGTTGTGACTGATGGGGTTGTTTAACAGCTTTTTTCAACAAAGACATATGAAACACATGGTGTATTTTAGCATGATCAGGGAGTTCTAGTTTATAAGCTACAAGACCAATCCTTTCCTGAATTTTATAAGGACCATAGAATGTAGCAACAAGTTTAGCTATTGGTCAATGAGCTAGGGATTTGAGCTTATATGGCTTAAGTTTTAAAAACACCCAATTACCTACTGTATACTCAATATCCCTTCTCTGTTTGTTTGCCTGAGCTTTCATCATATCCTGAGCTTTCATCATATCCTGAGCTTTCAGCAAATTCTGTTGTAACTCATGTAAAATCAATTCCCGAGAAACCAAATGTTGGTTGAGTTCCTCAAGCTTTGAGGTGAAAGTGCAACCTTTGATCAATGTAGGTGGGTCTCTGCCATATAAGGCTTTGAAGGGAGTCATGTCAGCTGATACATTGTAGGTGGTATTGAACCAAAATTCTGCCCATGAAAGCCAATCAACCCAATTTCTTGGTTTTGGTCCTGCAAAACATCTGAGGTATGTTTCTAAGCTTCTATTCACCACCTCAGTTTGGCCATCGGTTTGAGGATGGTAAGCAGTGCTGTATTTTAGTCTTGTGCCTGCCAATCTGAATAATTCTTGCCAAAAATGGCTAAGGAAAATCTGGTCCCTATCTGAAACTATGGTTGCTGGAAAACCATGAAGTTTAACCACTTCTTTCACAAACAATGCCGCTACATCCTTGGCAGTAAAAGGGTGTCCAAGTGGATAGAAATGTGCATACTTAGTGAGTCTATCCACCACTATAAAGATAGTCCTTGCCTTTAGATTTGGGTAGACCAGAAATAAAGTCCATAGAGATATCTTGCCATACCTGAGTTGGTATTGGCAATGGTCGTAAAAGACCTCCTGGTATTGACTGGTGTAAAAGCTTCTCTGACACACTTCACAAGCCTCTACATACTGTTTCACTGCATTTCTCATTCCTTCCCAGTAAAAAAACTAGAGACTCTTTTGTAGGTTCTAAAAAATCCTAAATGTCCCCCAGAAATACTATCATGGCATTCATCTAACACAATAGGAATTTTGTTAGACCCTTTAGACAACACCAACCTCCCTTTATACAACAGTCTGCTAGCCTGAAACTGAAACCCAGGAAGAGAGTTTGGGTCTCCAATCAAATCCTGAACCACTCTCTGCCACTTAGGATCATTCTGAACCTCTTGAAACCATTCCTCATTATCTGTTAAATTGATGACAGAAACAGCACTATACATCATTTTTCTCGAAAAAGTATCTGCCACTGGATTTTCTTTGCCCGGTTTGAATTGAATTTCAAAATCCAACCCAATTAACTTGACTGCCCATTTGAATTGCTCCTCACTAAACAATCTTTGATCTGTGAGGAATTTTAAACTTCTTTGATCAGTTCTGACAATAAAATGTCTACCCATCAAATAATGTTTCCATTTCTAGACTGTCTATACCAATGCCATTAATTCCCTCTCATATACTGATTTCATTTTGTGCTCTAGGTGAAAGACCTTTACTCCAAAAAGCTAAAGGTTTACCTTCTTGCATTAAAACTGCTCTTATCCCTTTACTAGAAGCATCTGTTTCCAGCACAAAAGTTTTAGAAAAATCTGGGATAGCCAATAGAGGTAATCTGATCATAGCGGATTTTAGGCACTTAAATGAAGTTGTAGTGGCCTCAGTCCATATAAAGTTGTCTTTCTTCAGCAACTCAGTGAGAGGTTTGGCTATTTTACCATAATCTTGGACAAATCTTCTATAATATCCTATGAGACCAAGAAATCCCCTTAAGCTTTTTAGATCATTAGGGATAGGCCAAGAAGTCATAGCTTCTACTTTTGCTTGATCTGTTGATACCTCTGAACCTGAAATAATGTGGCCAAGATATGCTAAGCTTGATTTCACAAAACTGCATTTCTTTTTATTGACACTTAAGGAATTTTGTCTCAAAGCCTCCAAAACCTCCCGTAAATGCACTAGATGACAGTTTTCATCTCTGTTGTATACTAGAATGTCATCAAAGAAAACCAGTGCAAACTTCCTCAAAAAAGGTCTTAAAACCTCATTCATAAGAGCCTGAAAAGTAGATGGTGCATTTGTAAGACCAAAAGGCATCACCACAAACTCATAATGACCTTCATGTGTCCTAAAAGCGGTCTTGTCAATATCAACCTCTCACATTCTAATTTGATGATAACCTGAATTTAAGTCCAGTTTAGTGAATATAGTTGCTCCTCCAATTTCATCTAGGAGTTCTTCTATAATTGGAATTGGGAATTTGTTGGGTGTAGTTATCTTATTCAATGCACGATAATCTACACAAAACCTCCAACCTCCATCTTTTTTCTTCAGCAAAATAATTGGGCTAGAATAGAGACTTATGTTAGGCCTTATCACTCCTAAATCTAACATCTCCCCTACCAATCTTTCTATTTCTGTTTTATGATAATGAGGGTATTTGTATGGCCTTAAATTAGGAATTCTAGCTCCTTCTTTAAGGTGTATCGAATGATCATGTCTCCTCATGGGTGGTAATTCCTTCGGGTCAGTGAATAAATCCCCATATTCTTCCAGTAATTGTAAAAAACGTTGGGATAGAGCTTCTTGAGACTAAAACTTGTTGTTGTCATCTGCACATTGTATTAATAACCCTTCTCCTTCTTCTTTTAGAACTTGCATAAGGGCTCCAAAAGGAAGTTCTGTTTTAGCAAGAGCTGGATTACCAGATATTTTGATCACTTTTTCACCTTGTTTCACTGTGAGTAGGGGTGGGAATAGGCCAGGCCAGGCCAGACTTTGAAAGGCCTGAGTCTGGCCTACGATTTATTTTTTCGGTCTAAGCCTGGCCTACGGCCTATCATAGGCTTTTTTTTCGGCCTAAGCCTGGCCTTTTTAATAGTTTGGCCTGGCCTGGAAGCCTTTTTAAATGAATCCAATATTACTTCTTAAACAAATAAGGAACAACTACTAAGTGATTGACTAATTGAACGGTTACCGAATATAAAACGACTACCAAATATAGAACTACTACCGAATATGGAACGACTACTGAATATGGAATGATTAGTAAGTGATCGCCTAATTGATAGAATTTAAAATAGAAAATAATATTATTAATATAATAATAAAAAATAATATTAATAATATTAATAAATAATAAATATATAGGCCGGCCTGTTAGGCCTAACAGGCTTTTTTATAAGCCTGAGCCTGACCTATTTAAATAAATAGGCTTTAAAAACAGCCTGAGCCTAGCCTTTTTATTAAATAGGTCAGGCCAGGCCAGACCATAAGTAGGCCATGCCATAGGCCCCTACGGACGGCCTAGCCTATTCCTATCCCTAACTGTGAGTTCCAACTTCTGAAAATCAGCTTTTATTTCTCCCAAACTTGCCAGCCAATCCAATCCTAACACCATATCAATTCCCTTTAATGTGAATAAGTAGAAGTCTTGTAAGAGTTCTACTTGTTGCATCTGGACTTTCAGCTGGGCACACTTCCCCTTGCATCTCACTTTATGGCCATCTCCTACTTCCACCAAATATGAAGGGGTTTCCATGACTTTCAATTTCAACCTTCCTACTAACTTTGTAGCTATGAAGTTGTGTGAAGCTCCACAGTCAATTAAAATTACCTCAGAATTCCCTTCTACTATTCCTTCTACTTTCCAAGATTTGGTGGTAGTAAACCCTCACATTGAACACAATGATAGATGCAACGATCTGAAAGATTGCAGGGGTTCTTCCAGTTCATCTTCCCCCTCTTCTTCCTTTGCCTCTAAGATAATCATCTTAAATTGCCTGTTTTTACACTTGTGCTCCCTATTATAGGGTTCATCACACCTGAAGCATAAGCCCTTTTCTTTTTTTTCTTTCTAAGTTCAGCACTGGTTATGTGTTTAAACTCCACTCCTCTGTTTTTTACACTATCGACACTCATATTCTGCCTCGTTCCACCGAGTGAACTATTTCTTTGATCTGAACCCAACTTAGATTCTAAGGTTACAGTTTTAGTATAAGGTATGCTACGTGAATTCCCAGTATTCCTAGTAGCATAACTATAGCTAGGTTTCATATTGATTAACATATTCTTTTGTTCAATCAATAGCACCTTTTGAATCATTTCAGACAGGGAGTTAATTTCATACAGTTTTACCTCAGCTTGCAGCTCTTGCTTGAGTCCATTCAGAAAGATTCCTCTTACGAATTCTTGATCAATGGTCCTTATAGCTCCCACATACTTCTCAAAATTTTCCACATATTCCTCCACTGTGCCATTCTGCTTCAGAGAAAGTAATTGCTCAAAAGGATTTTGGATCATCGAAGGTTGAAACCTACGATCCACCGTGATTTTGAACCCTTCCCAATTCGAATTAGGGTTACATTTCTCCCACCAATGATACCAACTCAGAGCCTTGCCTTCCAATGCCATAACTGTCGCCTGCATTTTCTCCTCCTCAGTTACTTCCTTCAACAAAAAATATCGCTCCAATCTATGGGTCCACCCGAAAGCATCATCTCCTACGAAAATTGGAATTTCCAACTTACGCCATTTCTCTCTATGATGAACTTCTTCATTACAATCACCACTGCTTCCTATAGCTTCGTGAAATGGACTAGCTTGCTCGCGATTCTGATTAAGTCGGTTCATCAGATCAGTGATTTGATCCTCATGCTTTTTTGCCAAGGCTTCAACGAATTCAAGACGTGCTCTCATATCTTCACGTTCTTGCTCCCCATCTTCATTAGATTTGGCCATGCTCCTCGTCCTCATACGCAATTTCTTCTAGGTGGTGGAAACCAGGGCACCAGAATCGGTGCTCTGATACTAGTGATAATACTGGTAAGTAGAATGAAGTGAATTGAGAGAAGAATTTAGGGATTTTGAAATGCTTCAGATCAATGGATCTGAACTATGTGTATTATTACTCAAGAATTCTCTTTTACAATAGAAAACAGAGAAATAAAAGAGAGAAAGAGAAGGAATTTCCCTAACTAATTCCCAAAATCAGTTCTATACAACTAACTTCTCAATCAACCCCCTTACATGACTCTCCCTTCCCTATTTATTCTCTTCTCAGGATCTTAATAACAGAAAATCTATTATTTTCTGTTGGTGCCATGTTGGCACCTCTCCTACACCTTAGTAATGGGAGATCTATATTTACACATAGCCTTATCAGTGTTTCTACTCGTGATTGGTTGTATGTGATGCCTAATGTTTGTGTCAGTTTACCAAAATGATTCATATGTATAAGTAAAAACATATAAGTTTCGTATAAATCTATAATAATGAGATGGTAAGACAATATTAGATCCCATGAAATCCGTGAAAACATTTCATGTTTTTATTTCATAAAATACTTGTTTATTTTACTTTGATAAAAAATTCTTGAAATAAACAATTGTCATAAAAATAAAATGAAATACAAGTTAATAAAGATATATTATAAAAATAATTTTTAAATTTTGTTTTTTAAAAAATATTTTTAAATGTTCACTTCAAAAAAATTTAACTTTAACGAAGGGTATACTCGTTATTCAATTTAAAATTCATCCACATTGTTCAATGTTTACCACAAGATGATGTATAAATTTAACATTCTCTACGATGATATTTAAAAATATAAACTTAATTGTAGTTTCAGTCTTTTAATTTATACTCATTTACGATATTGGGTCCCCTATTTTAAAAGTTGACAATTTTGATTCCTCCTTATGATTTTTTAACTAAAAAATGATGATTTAAGTTATTTTAAATAATATGACATATAATTAGGGATGACAATGAGTAGGGATTGGGTAGGGTACTATAGTACTCGTACCCATACCCGCAGTTTAAAAAAATACATGTACCCGTGCCCGTACCCTCTAGGATATCAACTTTAATACTCGTACCCTTACCCTCTGGGTGCCTAAGTGCCCGTACCCGTACCCATTACCCACACTTTAACTAAAATAAATCGATAAATAAATATTATTTTGTAATTAAATTTAAAAAAGATAAATACAACATATAGTCCCTTAACTTTTTTTCAGTTAACGTTTTAGTCCTGTATCTTTTTTTTTCCCAATTTTGTCCTTTATTTTAATTTTAAGTGACAATTTAATATTTTTTTTTTAAAATGTTAACAATATTATCCTTTTTATTACAAAAATTCATCAAAATTTTCAAACAAAACTCATAAATTTAGTTATATTCTTTAATATAAAATAAACTTTGTCAAATTTGTAACTCAAATCTTCAAATAAACTCATATTTGTCATTCTTTATTTTATGTTGTTAGAGATAAAAATATGAGTTTGTTTAAAGATTTAAGTTATAAATTTGATGAAATAACATTATATTGAGGATGCTAATTAACTTTATGTGTTTTGTTTGAAATTTTTGATGAATTTTTTGAAATTTTGATAAAATAAGGATAAATTTAAAACATAAAAGATCAAATTGTCACTTAAAATTAAAACAAATGACCAAATCGGGGGAAAGAAAAAGATAAAAGACTAAAACGTTAACTGAAATTAAGTTAAGGGACTATATGTGGTATTTACCCATTTAAAAATTATCCAAATATCATAAATTAAATCATAAAATATTATAAACCAAAATATTTTCTAACTCAAAATATTTCAAGTGAACACTCGTTACAATACACATTTAAATATCCATAATAATATTTTATAAAGTTGCAAGTCTTACAACAATATTATTTGAGATCAGTAAAAACAATTTATAAGTTGCAAGTATAATTATAAAGACACAATTAATAAGATATAATTCTTAGTTATAAAGTCACAATTATTTAACTATTAATCATAATCAAATTCTTAAAAAGTTTGTCAACGTTTATCTTTTGATTTGATTATAAATATTGTAATGGTCCAATGATATTAATAGATATTAAAATATAAAGGAAAATAATTAATTAAACTAAATATTAATATAATAAATAAATAAATAATATATTTATATAAGTGCGGGTGCGGGGCGGGTACTATAATACCCGTACCCGTACCTGCTTAATTTTGTGGGTAATTACCCGTCTCCGTACCCATACCCATTATGCGGGTTTTTACCCTACCCATTGTGGGTTTTTTTTGCGGGTACCCACTGGATCTGGGTCTAATTATCATCCCTACATATAATATGATGACGTAGAGTGATTAACACCATAAAATGAAAATAAAACGCTGTGAAAATTAAAATTTCAACTTTGAATTTTTTTTTCTTCATATTTTTAATTTAATTGATAACCTATGAATAATTAATGCATCTAGATGATTTTATATAATTGAATTGTATGTAACGTCATTTACAATATATTAAATCGTCATTTTTTAATTCAAAAATCTGAGAGAAATCAAAATTGTCGACTTTTAAAATAGAAAGATCAATTCCGTAAATTAGTATAAATATAAAGACCAAAACTGTAATTAAAATATATATATATATATATATATATATATATATATATATATATATATATATCACACATAGTAAAAATATTGGGGCTTAACACGGCCCAAAACAGCAAAATGAATTGAAGATAATAAACGGGTGATTTTGCTAAACGCACCTCCTCAAAAAAGGAAAATCCAGACTTAACAACAGTAATGATCCATAGTGCAAAATCCTTCCTAAAACTTATTTTGGACTCCTTGTACTTTGGGGAATTTGTATGGAGGTTAAAGGCTCCATATGACAAAAAACCATTAAAAATTCATAACTTTCATTAAAATAAATATAAAATTATATCTTCTCTCGTATATTCGATATATTCAATAATTAATATATTTGATATCCTGTTTTAAGTGTTACTTTTATTTAAGTTATTTCAAATTGATTAAAAAAATAAAAGATTGTAAAACATTTACAAATTATTCTTATATATCATTGAATGTAAACCTTTGTCATAAATAGTATAATAAACATTAGCCGAAGATCATGAAGTGGGATTTTGTTTAAAATATATTTCTTTTGTTAATGAAACAATAAAATAAAACCAAAAAAGAACAAGACTAATGAAGTAATACTATTTTTAAGAGGGGCAAACTCATATTATTTAATTTTTCATTACATGCAAAATACAATCAGATACATTAAAGAGATATCTACCCTTCCTAATGTGTATTTACTATTATACTACAATGAATTTTTTATTCTTGTAAAATGAAAAGAGAAAGGAAACACATAATTCATGATTTTTAATCTTTTATAAAATTAAGAAAAATGGATCTTTGCAAAATCAAGATTCTTCTTTCCTTGATGAGGATTCCCAAAGTGATCCATGTAATCCTGCCATAGGAGTTCCCTATAACAAGCAAATCCATCTTTCTTCACCAATTCTGGAAATGGACCAATCCTCAGTGTAGGTATAGGTAGAGTGAAGAGTGGAACAGATACTCTCGATTGTGTACGATTTATTTTAAATCCTCAGTGTAGGATTTATTTTTTCAGCCTACGGCCTATCATAGGCTTTTTTTTCGGCCTAAGCCTGGCCTTTTTAATAGTTTGGTCTGGCCTGGAAGCCTTTTTAAACAAATCCATTATTACTTCTTAAACAAATAAGGAACAATTACTAAGTGATTGACTAATTGAACGGTTATCGAATATAAAACGACTACCAAATATAAAACTGCTACCGAATATGGAACGACTACTAAATATGGAATGATTAATAAGTGATTGCCTAATTGATAGAATTTAAAATAGAAAATAATATTATTAATATAATAATAAAAAACAATATTAATAAATAATAAATATATATAGGTCGGCCTGTTAGTCCTAACAGGCTTTTTTATAAGCCTGAGTCTGACCTATTTAAATAAATAGGCTTTAAAAACAGTCTGAGCCTAGCCTTTTTATTAAATAGGCCAGGCCAGACCATAAGTAGGTCAGGCCATAGGCCCCTACGGACGGCCTAGCCTGTTCCCATCCCTAATTGTCGGTGCACAAACAAACAATTTTGCACTGCACTTTGTTTGATATGTCTACTTGCTAACTTTCAAAAGTTTAACTTTTGTAAATTTTCTTATTAAATATCGAAGTTTGCATTTTGAATTGTAAATATGTTTCCTTGTTTCGAACATGATTTCTCTTCGTTTCGCTAAGTTTGATATGAGAAATAGCATTGCGTTCCACTGCCTCTAGAAACGCAAACTGACAAGAAATAATTTGTAAGCTTGACAAGCAAGTTATTGTCTCTACCTTTGATAATCATGGAAAGCGTCTGATCGTTTGACTATGATAAAGTCAATGCTCTGAAGCCAAAGCTTTTGCGCATCCTCTAATACATGTCCTAAATCAGCTACTTGTCTAAAGATCTCAAGACATTCTCTAATCATTGTTCCCTCTACTTCCCTCTGATACATATCCTAAATCGTTTCTTGCAATCAGGACAATTGCCAAAAACCCTAATCGTACTTTATAAAAGACGCATATCCCTCAACGAAGAAAGACACAAGATACACAACATACAAGATACAGGCGATAAACACATCTTCACTCTTAATATAATTATATCTCACTTTAGTGCTTAGAGAATTTTTGAAAAAAAAAATTGTAAACACTCTATGCGAAAGCTTATTCAAAAAAAATCCAAAACCTTTTTGTTGTAACCTAGCCCAATAACAACTTATTTACTCAACAACTTAATTATACTAAACTAGATGGTTGAGAAGATTGAACATAGTCAATGTAACTAGTAGGTGTTCAAGTGTAAGTCTAGTTCAATGATAAACTAGTGGATTAAATTCTTCAGGTTGAATGGATAGGACGTAGCTACTTTGTTGGTGGTGAATAGGATAAATCGTTGTGTCTCTTTGTTTCATTTTAGTTCACTTGAATTATTGTCTTTATTTAAGTGTAGCCACGTAAATGTTTTTAAAAACACAATTCAAACCCCTTATTTCATGTGTTTTTTCGTTTCTACAATTGACATTGGAGTTCGGCCTTAAAGTTGAGCACTTTGTCGTCTATGAGTAAAGATCTTTATCCCTTATGGCTAATTATGGTGAAGAAGTTATAGGTGGAAACGTTAACATTCATCCCCTATTTGAGGGAGAGAGATTCAAGTACTAGAAAGACAAACTCAGAACTTTGGGACATAATCAAGGATGACTATGAAGAACTTTGTAGTCAAGGCTCCTAACATAAAATCTACAATCATACTCACACATTATGTAGCAAATTTGAAGCATGTATGAATCAAAATGTTTGTACCATTTCCTTGGAAACTACTTTAGTCCATACAAAGACCTCTCCAATTTAAAAACTAGTTTTCCCTATCTAGTATCACTAAAACCATCTGGTTGCTCTATGTAAATTTACTCTTCTAGATTATCGTGAAGAAACATTATCTTCACATCCTTTTTCTCTAAATGCATGTCCCAACTGCTACAGAGGCTAACATTGCCCGAATAAAAGTACGTCTAATGATTAGAGACAAAATCTCATCATTGTCCCTTTTTAATGTGAATAACTTTTTGCTACAAGACGATCCTATAACTTTTTCCCTTCTTTTTTCTGTTACTATTAATTTTCTCTTGTACACTCACTTGCAACTGATGACCTTTTCTCCCTTTGGAAATTGAACAAGCTCCAAGTCTGATATTTTTTTAAGGACTCCATTTGATCCGTCATAGCACCCATAAACTTTTCTTTGTCCTAGCTAGATATAGCCTCTCAAAAGGTGGATGAATCTCTAGAACTAGTAAGTAGTGCATAAGTTGTCAATTCTAAAAACCGATATCTTTCTGGTGGCTTAATCTAACAGTGCTCTCGGTCACGTACATGGGAGTAATCTTGTCTACATCTCAATTTTCAGTGGTATCAGAGTCTGGTTTAGCTTGAACTTCATGTACTACCTGAGTACTACTTACTAGTTGTAGCTCGACATCGACCTGAATCGCCATAGTGCAAGAAGTTTCTCTTTTTGATGTAGACATATATGTTTTAATTGACAGTTTCAACATGAATTGCTCATGAAACACCTTTTGAAATTGGATCCATAACTTGAATCCCTTTACACCTTTTGTGTAACCGAAAAAGACACACTTCTTCGATTTTTGATCAAGTTTAGATCTATCTTCAGTGGTATATGCACATAAGTCGAACACCAAAAAATCCTTAAATTGTCAAGGTTAGTGGTATTAATTTTCCATACATCCTCTACAACTTTCCCTTCCAATGAAGCTCGTGGTGACATGTTGATAAGATAACACATCATATTAAAGACATATTTTCTTTTCAATTAAAGATATATTCATTCGTTCTTCTAGTCCATTATGTAGTGGTATCTTTTGAACTTGAAAAAATGCATCTGAATATCGTGTTCCACACAAATTTTTAAGAAATTTAGTCATTGTACTCTATTCATTATTTCTCTGCAAATACATAATTTTGTTGTCCGAATCTAATTTTCTACCTATGTTTTCCACACCTTGAACTTAGCAAAAACTTCATATTTATGTTTGAAGAAATATACTCAAAACTTGCGTGAAAAATCATCTATAAAAGTCACAAAATACGAGAAACCCTCAATAACAGACTTTATTTTATGTCCCTCGGATTAAAAGCAAACACGACACTGTTTCCCAAGTATATAATACTTGCACAAAATCAGCTTACAATCATATACACCTTTAAGAAAATGTCTCTTATGAAGTTTTGTTATCCCATTGCTCACTAAGATGATCCAGATGCATGTGATCATCTTTGCTCTCAGCATTGTCAATGCATCCAGGGAGATCAAATTATTTTTTAACTCTTCATTATATCTGACATCATTCAACATTTGCATACCATATTCGTCCATGGTCATTTTAATTTTTTAGATTCTAGTGATAACACATGTTTTATCATCACTCAAATAAACAAAACCAAAATTGTCTTACCTAAATGTGGTAAACCACTTCTTGTGCTGCGTAATGTGGTAGGAACGACTAGAGTCAAGAATCTATGCTTTTGTCCACTTGTTAGGTGAAACACAAAGAATATCTTTATCACTGCCAGAGTCAGTAGTTTGAACCACGTTCATAGAACTAGATAAACCTTGTTATTTGTTTGGACAACACCTCTTCCAATGCCTGATCTGTTTGCAACTAGCACTCTCCAATTTTTATGTTTTGGACTTAGAACTCTTCTTCCCATGACCTACTTTACCTTTGTTCCTCCCACGATCGTAACCTTTTTTTACATACAAAACTTTGCATGAAGACCATTCCTCTGCATTTTTTCTCCATTGAGAGTGAGACTAAAGTGCAATGATAATATCATCTAGCTCGATAGAGTATTTCTTGTATGTAAGAGTTGTTACTAGGTGATCTAACAAACCTAGTAACGACCACAATGTGAAGTTTCTTGTTCCGTCGAACCTTGCCACCTCGAATTTTGGATCAAAGTTACTTATCATTTGATACCAATTGTTAGAGCAACAACAAGATCTTTAAAGAATACAAAGAGAAATGGTGAATAGGAACACAAGACATTTGATAACGAAGTTCGACCAATGATGCATATGTCTCCAACTATAGGTCAGCTATAGTTCGTTTTATTAGATTAATGGATTAGGTTTTGTAGAGTCCCAAGTTTTGTTTAAATAGTAATAATAAGTTTCAGATTACAACAATACCTTTGAGTCAGACTTCGAGCGGCATTTGCCTTCTGCACCCTTAGTTGCCCTCATAGCAATCAGTTCGACCAAACCGTCCATTTACTATTTATAGGTCATACTCGACAAAACAAAGTAAAATATCTTCTACAAATGAGTTTTCTAAAACACATTTGTATTTTGAAAAACTCAATTCAAATTTTTTTTTAACATATAAATATGTTTTTACGATATTTTTAGATCACAATAGTGTTTAAAAAAACTCAAATTTTAAAATTTTGATAACAAGTTTGTGTTCTATAAAATTTAAATTTACTAGTAGTTTCTTTAATTCAAGTCGTGGAGCACAACATTTTAATAATTTTTGAATACTTAATATAATGGATAGTTTGATAAAAATGTGGGTAGAGATATAATTATTGGTGTACGAAGTAACATCTTTTAATTAGTCTGAGTTCGACCATGAGGAGGGTTCCACCGAATAGTGTAGACTTTGGTAAAAATGAATAAAATTTATAAAATCTTAACAATAGTATGTATAAGGTATTGATTAAAAATCAATAGAAGTATTTTTCCGATCTCAACGATAAGTTAAATTAATAAACTACACTTAATATATTAAGAAGTGCTTAATATCATTTATAAATTTTGGATGTATTCTAAAAAATAACTGAATTTTCTAAATTACCTTTTTTCATTTAATTTTGTATGGATTTTTGTTTCATTGAAGGGTATTTTTAGAATAAA
Organism: Cicer bijugum; assembly: GCA_037974875.1. Lineage (NCBI taxonomy): Eukaryota > Viridiplantae > Streptophyta > Magnoliopsida > Fabales > Fabaceae > Cicer > Cicer bijugum. Next base: position 1,612,691 of record JBBPBT010000013.1, read on the forward strand.
AGCAATAAATAAAGTGAATTTAGTTAATTTTACTTATATTTTGATCGATGAAATATATCTTATTTTTATTTGTTTATATTTCAGTTTGAAGTAATATGTTTGAATGAAAATGTATATTTATTATATTGCCAAGTGTTTAACTTCTATTTTCCAAATAATTTTTTTTTATTAACTCTAACTAATACCTTCAATACACTTGTTTGCAAGACTCGTATTTTTTAAACTAATGTAAACGACCACCAAGGTTTAACAAAAATGAGCATAATAGATTTTATATAAGTGTTGTAAATTTGAAGGTACATAGTTTTATTTTCACTAATAAAAAATGTAAGCGTTGGAGACTTTATAGGGATAAAATATTAAGGGAGTACTTTAATTAAATTAAGATATCCTAGAAGAATTTAAAAGCTACATTTAATAATTTTGGCTTACATTAAGAATTCCTTTATATAAAAACCTGTAAACTATGATTTGTAATAATATTTAGTGAATGAAACATAGTGTTAAGTTCAAATTATTCCTCTGTTTTCTCTATAGTAGGGACTTGTGCTTAGTTAATATGTCTCCTACTGATATCAGTAACCAATTGCTAATGCAGAAATTGAAGCCATTATAATCCATTCCAAAATGAAAATCAAATTAAAGATATTATAGAAACACAAATTACAAAAATATGTTGGGTCTTCTCTTACCTGTTTATTTATAAATTAGAAGACACAGTAGACTTTCAAAAAATTTGTTTTTTTTTTTCAAAAGTAATATCCAAAATTTTAAATCCAATAAAAATGACAAGTCAATGGGCCGAAACATGAATTTGGAAAAGAATAAAGTTTGGGCTTTTTTATGAATGGATATTAATCCCATGAGAATTGTACCAGGCACTCCCACAATCTGACCTGCCACCCCCCATCCATGAGTAAATGACTGTTTTGCCCTCAATTCGAAACTTTGACATCCTCAAACTTTCGAAACCCAGCAAACCATTTCGAAAGTTTCTTGTAAACTTTGAAAGTTTGAAAACCCAGTTCACATTGAATCTCGAAAATTTTCCTCATGCTGAAAGGTTCGAAGTGAAGGTCGACAATTTCGAATGTTTCGAAACCCAGAAAACTTTCGAAGGAGATGGAAATTTTCGAAGTGAGAAGGAAAGTTTCGAAATTGGAAGGAAAGTTTCGAAATGGGAAGGAAAATTTCGAAAGAGAAGGAGGAAAGTTTTGAAACTTTTTTATTTTGACTTTTTCTTTGCCTTGTTTTTTGCCTTTTTTTTTGCTTTTTTTTTTTTTGCCTTTATTACATTATT